>JAWNMZ010000166.1:5025000-5625000 GCA_035043445.1 Drosophila silvestris | reverse complement strand
AGCAACACGGCCCACGGCTCATGGCGGATTAGGCGCCATTTTGACTGTCATGGAGATTCGTAAGACGAATACAGAAGTGGGTGGAATGGGAGAGCATTACAGCCAAAGCAGATAGCTGATAAACAGACTTATTAACGGAAATGCTACTGATTTTGCCGCTGCTGCTGTTCTTGCTACTGCTGGTCAATGATTTTTAATTAAATGTGGGCGGATTTGAAAGTAGCATCATCAGTTGCGCCAGTTTTGTGTAATTATACACAAGCAAAGCTGCACATTTTAAATTCAAGCTGCTCCAAATTATTTCTATAATACAATGCGAAATCTTTTTCAATTTGTGCTTATATTTTTGCTCTGTGATTGTAATGAAAGGGAGAGCGAGGAAGGTCGAGACAGGGTACGTTGTCTGTACTTACAGATACAGTTCTTACTCAAGAGCGCATCAACAGGAACAGGCAACAGCTTTAGCACTTTGTCGGTCTAACTACCTGCTTGGTTGGTTGACACACCTGCAGAAGCTTAGTGCTTGTTTTCACCCTTGCAACACTTAAGTGTAGAGAAGTGTCTTTAACACAATTTCCAGGTGGCTGGCTGGCAAGGTGGGAGCGGATGTGGTGCGCTGCAGCACTTGCGAATTGCACACATTTTGAGAAATTCTCTAAGGAATATGCAAACGAAGAGTTCAAGTGGTCTACCGAGAGATAAGAGAGAGAGAGATAGAGAGGGGGAGGCAGAGAGTGAGACAGAGAGAGAGACGATGATGTTCAGTTATTTGTGGACTGCTAATTAAACATTTGTACCCACTGTGCCATTGGGTGCTGAGCATTCTCATGTGTCGGTTCAAGCGGTTTCGAAGACCACATACATTCTACCTACTTATTATACTAACTGTTTTTGAAAGTCTGTCCGTAAATGATGTGTGTAAAAGTGGACAGCTCAGTCATATCAAGTAGCTGTGTAAAAATTGTTGCATTGTCAGCAGCAAGAATTTGGCATCATCATCATTAGCCGGTCCAAGTTTTTTGCTTGTGGGTTGGATGAATGACAAAATGTCGCTGACATTTACAAATGAACCTCGACCTCAGATCAGCTAATTAATGAGCTACGCCCCCCGTTAGCGATTGTGTCAAACTCACACAAGAATTACACGATACGAAATTAAGTAAAACAGAATCGACTTCGCAGAATATGTCTGTGTAGTACCGGTCACTGAATAGTTTCGCAGTTGTATAATTTGTGTAAATATAGAATGAACGTCTGGCTGCATTTTCTTATGAATATTTGCTCGGGAACAAAAACATATTTCACGTTATTCTAATTAACATATTTAATTTCTATTACAACTTGGCAACTTAAGCTGTTCTTCTGTTGAATATTCAACAAGAAAACGGAATTAAGTTTTCACATTATGACAGCAGCATATCCTTTCTGAATACTATATACCAGCAAAAATATATTTGTCGTATACGAGTATATAAAGCTTATTTTTGATTTACTGTATATGTCAGAAAAATCATTATAAATTATAAGCAGGTTCTAATTTATTTTGACATATTTTCATAATGCAGTTTAACTTATATTTGTAACCTTTTTATGTTTTGTATACAAGTTGAAAAGACGAAAGTGTGGAGAAAAAAACAATACAATACAACAAACAATATTCTCAGAAGAGGTTTCAGGTGTCGCTCAAAGCAAATGTTATGTTAAGGCGACATTTTAATTAAATAAGGACCACAAGGCACGGACTATACTGAGAATTCAGACAGTGGTGTGTCGGTCGCTTGACGGCGGGCGGCTTAACCGGATGACACTCAAAACAAAATCTTGAACGTAATTCTCATTTACTTTTACAAACACACACACACACAGACGCATACACCTAGCTTGCAACAGTCAGAGAGAGAGAGAGAGAGGGAGACGAGACCACACAATAGGCACAGTTGGCGGCAAGGAACGCTTGGAGCACTTGAGCACAGCTTGAAGCAGCATAATGCGCGGCGCCTATGAGCGCTCTTGTGTTCGTGCCGGGAGCCCGGCTCTGGCCTGTGCCATACACTCAACAAAATAATTGGCGTTCCAGCGAAAATCGCTTCTACAAACCGGAGAGTATTGTTTTCTTTAAAAACATTGTCTAGTTTTACACACTGAACTTCTCTAAAATAGAGACTTGAGAGTTACAAGAAAAATATATGTATATATATTTTATAATTATTAATTATAATTATATAAAAAGAAATTATATTATATTTTTTATTTTTTGGTAAACTTACATTTTTTTGTATATATGAACTATTTTCTTACTCGGCACAAATCTTTTTACGTTATAATAATAAAATTGACAGCCTGACAAAATGAGGGAAATAACGGCCCGGTCGGCCGGCATACAATAATGTATTTTTGTAGCCAACATGAACCACCCACCCACTCACTGTAGCGCTGAACCAGTGAACTACTGCACCACTTTTGGCATGCTTGCGATATATATATGTATATATATATACCGGTATATATTACTTTCCATGAACTTTTAATGCAATTTCCGTTTGAATTGCAACATGCTCGTAAATTCAACTGTTTTTTGCCCATCTCTCTTTCTCCCCATAGAATCTTCAAGATGACGTCGCGTTCAGCGCAGGAGGATGTCAACTTGCTACACGCTTCGGTGCTGGCCATGGTGGAGTTCGACGATGATATATTCGCGGCCGGCAATTGTTTCGACTGGAATGAGCATCCAGCTCAGCCGGGCTTGTTCTGCCCGTTTGCTTATCGGTTGCCACCACCGAATTTGGGTGCAATATTTGCCAAAGATCTGGCCATGGAATATCATTACTTGGGCAATACATCCGAATGGTTCTTTCTGGCTCGCAAGAATGCCGAGAAGGTGATAGCACGCAACGAGCAGTACCTGAAGTGTAAGTAGCTACCTATCCTGATTTATGCACCCTTAGGGGGGGATGTGGGGACAGTTGGTTCCAGCTTATTTATGCGCCGATAGCGTCGTCAAAGTGCTTTGTATACGTGTGTACAATGGCATTGAATATTTATATTTGCTGCGTGCTTTAATCTGTGACTTCATTAGTCACTGTCCCCGACGACATCTCGGGGCATTTAGATGACTCGGTCCCTTGGCCATAAAAGCGAGCTTCTGCTACGGCTGTTGCCTAATTGCGATGCCGTCACAAGCCATTTAGAGTCGCATATATTTTACTGCCGCTTTATCATTGCCAGCTTGGGCAAATTTCTATCACAGCCCAACAATTAAGCAAATAAATAAGAACGAAAATGCCCGCACAGAGCACGAAAGACTCCGTACCCCAAATATACATATATATACTATATATTTATGTATGCATACATATTAGCAGGCCACTTAAAATGTAAATGAATTTACCTATAGTCGGCAACACCTTTTCTAATTAGCTGTGATTCTTGAAGGCGCACGCTGGACAATTAATTAAACTACCAAAAACAAATAAAGAAATCCACAATTTATGCATGTGTCGCAGATGACAGCTTTTAAATTCAACTTAATGCAACATTATGGTCATCTGAAAACTCTCATGCTTCGGGCCTTATTTTGTTTAACAACAGCCAATCAGTGCATTAAATGCAACTGATTCTCAGCCATTTTCCCAAATTGCATTAAATTATGCGATTGTTGTCTCTTCGACAACAGAAACTCAATCCTCTCTCGTTCGTTTTACAGTTCAGAAATCCCATATATATGTGGATGGGAGGCCGAGCAACTTCGATATGAATAATAAAGGTTACGTATACGCCACGTGTCGTGTTTGCCTGGTTCATGTTGGGTATGTAAATTATTTGTCGAGCTGCCCGCAGGCAAACAAATACATACAAATACATACATATATACATAGCTATTACGAGTATAGTTTTTTTTTTGTGGTTGGCAGTCAGTATTTACGAGCTGACAAATTGCATGTGATCTGGGCTCAATGGTGCAATAACATACCACAGAAATGACAAACGAAATCGAAAACAAACAATTTGCCTCCAAGCCAAGGTTTCGGACCCCACTTTCGGATCCATGCATACTAATGCCGTTGTTAGCAGCCAGGCCATCAGCAGATTGCAGTCTTCTCCAACACCCAAACAAAAGCGCCACAGATAGAAATTCATTTGTTCGTTCTTTCGCTCGATGGTTTGTTTGCCCGCTGCTAAAATTGAAAAATGGAGAAAAACAGAAAAAGATTCCAGCTAGTTACTATTTGTAGCCGAAATAATAAACGAAATCCATTCAGCATTTTTTCTATTACGTATACGTTTGTGTGTGTGCGTATTGGACTTGATTGCACTTCGTGCACCATTTGTTGTATATATTCCAAGCTAAATACACAATTTAATTCGGTTTGCACCATAAACTTGTTTATTTAAAGATGAAACAATGAATAATAATAATACATGTGCTAATTCAATCGCGTTGTACGGATGAGTAGCCTTTTAATTTATTGGAAAAGCATTATGTAGATATTTTCTATTGTTTATGTTTCCGAGCAAATAGTGTGCATACATTACATTATATTATGAATGTTGATTGTATGAGCGACGAGCACATTTATGTAGCACTGTGTGTGTGTGTGTGTGTGTGTGCTGACCACCATTTGACATCGAGTCCGGTAACTTTGGCAACCAGTAACCTCGCCCAACTTCATCGGGGCTACCATAAAACTTTTCTGAAAGATGCCACACCGTATGCACTATGATTTACGGTCAGGCACATATAAATTTCGTTCTCTCTCTCTCGCACTCGTTGACTAACCTGCGTGTGGCAAGGGGGCATTTTGGGGCAGCTCGACACCAGAGTGAACTAAATTGCGCCTTAAGGTCGGCATCGTTGTTTGGGATGTCTGCATGGCGTTGCTGACTTTCAATTTATATGCATTTGCATATTTGAACTTGTATCAGCCTTCAGCAGCGCTATTCTCGTTTTTAGCCTTAGCCCTCAGTCCTTAGTCCTTAGTCCCAAGCGTGTTCGTGGCCGTATTCCAGTTTGTCGACAGAAACTTTGTCTTCGTGCAGTGTTTGCTTCGCCTTTTGCGGGCAAATGCAAGAGTAAAAGCTTATTAAATTTTCAGGGATTTCCTCGAGGCAATTGAAAAAATACATCAATATTTTGTTGCCACAAGAAAATTGATGGCCAATTCAAGCGCAATTAATTTGATTATATTTTTGCGGTGTACACGATTGATGCGCAATTGCTTATATATATATAAAAATATTTGTAACAATAATCCAACGACAAATTTTGTTAAAAAATAAACGCATTAAAAGAAGTGATTTCATTTAGGATATTAAATTATCGATAAATTGTGTAATTATTTCCAGTGTTTACTTAATGTCCTTACCATAAAAAATGAAAGACGCACTCATTTCCAATTCAATACACTTTATATTCAAGATTAAGAGTGGCATAATCCAAATTTATAACTAGCAAATAGCTATATATAATTATCTATAGCAATTATGTATACTCAATTTAAATTGAAATTAATATCGTACGCATCATATGATTTAATATAAACTTTGACAGTAATTATGCCGATTTGTTCATTTATTGACAAAAACGATGTATTACATCGATAATACCTGACTGAGAGATACATTGAGATATTTTTGTCATGCATTAGATACCCTCAGCAGGAAATGTAACACAAAATGTTTGCGCCTTTTGCCAATTTGTTGGGTACAGGAAATACAGGCTATGTAAACCTTGATAAGCTGCACTTAAGTCAGCAATAAGAGCAATTTTAGCCACTATACGAGTGTAGTTATGCCTATGGCATTTACTTAAGTGGATAAGTACGTTGATGTGTGTGTGTGTGGATGTGGGTGGGTGAGTTAACCACAAAATATAACATTATATTTGTAGTTTGCTCAAACGCCGACTTGGGCATTGTTATTGCTGCTGCTGTCGTCATTCTGGCTGGCTCACTTGACGCGATATACTTTATACATACATATATATATATGTATTGTGTTATATATATACATATATTATATATGTATATTATGGGAGGAGTACATAGACATATTTGTATGATATTTCTTCTGTCTGCCCGTCACGTGTTTAACATAAAATTTAAATAAAAATCACATACAATATGTAAACAGTAATATGTATATGCGTACTTCCTGCGAGTGTTCGCTTCTCTCGGTCGGACGTCTTTCCGTTCGGCTCTTTTTGAGAGCTCTGATTATATGTTGATATTGGTATATCATCGTGTTCATACTTGTATTTGTATGTGGGTGTTGTTTTTGCTTTTGTAATTTCCGTCTGTTAACACAATTTGCAAAATGTACCAACTCTGCACTGTGTCCCTCGTTGCTGAGTCGTTTTCCATCCGCTTGCGGCTTTTCATTTCCATTCCACTAAATCGGGTAAATCTTATGAGATAAACTATAACATATACAAATTCTATGCAAATGCCAGCCACAAACAATGGCGCCCCTCACAGCGGTGCCTAAGTGCGTAACTGTTTGTGTGTGTGTATGTCTATTAACTGAGGAACATCTTTTTACTGCGAGTCAGTATTAAGAGGCAATTGCAGACGAGCACTTGGCACGCGCCAGACTCGTTTCAAGATGCAATAAATAAAGATGAAAATTTACGTTAATATAAAACAGGATAAGCCTTAGAGTGCTGCAACATAACCGTGGGACAAAGTTGATCCGCTTATTTTGCACTCTACTGAAACTGGTCGGCGAGATTCATTTGTTTCGCTATGGTTATTATACTGAATGCAAACTTTGCAACCTGCAAATACAAATTAAAAAATAATAAAAAAAATTGTATTCATTTAATATTTGAGCGTGTAAAAACTTCACGTTTTTGTGATTTTTCTTGATTTAGAATACGGTTTTCTAATTTTAATAAATTTATATCGCAAAGTTTAGCTCGACTTACGCTTATATTGCTGTTCACTGAGATGACAAATATGCCGCCAGCGTTAAACACGATCGGCTGTTGCACATGGTGCATGAAGTTAATCAGAGTGGTCTTAAAGCGCGGCTCGCTGTCGACCCAGTTGGAGTGAAAAATCATGTTGGCCAAGTCCTCGCTGTCGTCAATTAGCAAATTGCAGGTGTAGCAAAAGGGAAACGTCTGCAACAGAATTGTGAGCACAAAGAAAGCGCTACCGACGCCTTGCCAAAAGTTCGCATAGAAGAATATATTAAATAGGGTCAAGCCCAGTACGGAACCAATCAGCAGAAACTGCACAAATATTGTGCGATATATAATTGGACGTAACATGTCACAACCTCTATCAAAAATAAATTTAAAATAACGTTAAGCCTTAAAGTATTATTGAGTCTCACCTTAATATTATCTTGTAGTAAATGATGCAATTAGTTAGCTCTTCGTAGTTTTCCTGTTCTGTTTTGTCGGGATTCATGCGTAAATTGCGTATATGATCTTTTAGCACTTCCAAATGTGCGCGAAAGGTCATGACGAAAATGAGGGGATATGAATCCGAAAGCTGGCATTGCAGCACAGCAAAGGACATAACTATATATTCAAAGAACGACTGTGTCCACAAGGTGGTTTTGCTATCCCGCCAGTCCCCAAATGGATTATAGAGGGACCAAGGCGGACTACCACTCAGTACCATCGAGAGAAATGTCGATGCCGCAAAGCCACAGTAGATAAAGGTGAAGATTAAAAACACATAATTGCAACGCGCAACAGCATCGTGAATCTTTTGACGATCGTCGTCTTTCAATAACCGCTCATCCAATCTATCCAGTAGGGCCTTCGTCTTCTTTAAGCGCCATAGGAAACTGTAGGTAAATAGGCACTTTACCGACGAACCGTAAGCATTGATGGCCACTTGTAGTGATGTGAAAAATTCGCTCGGCGAAAAATTACTAAATTCCTTCACATAGCTCATTAAGAAGGCCGCTGGTAAAAAGAACACGCCAAATGTAAAGGTCGTAGCTGTCCAGATGAAATACACATATCGCCAGATTCCCTCCTTCGGGGCCAACCAGCCAATCAGCCACATGCCTCTATACATATAGATGCACGAATCCCGGGATTTCACACGTTCCGTAAGCGGTGCTGGTTTTATTAGCCGGAATGTCGATTGCATTGTAGTTGGCTAGCACGTTTGTGTTCCGCTAAGACCGAGCAGTCGGCTTTTATAGCCGTCAGGGCTGAGCATCTGTTCACTTCTCGCGATTAACAATTAATAGACTAACACTTTTAAAATATTTACGTATATATTTCACTTGCGAATATTGTTATTTCTTAGCGGCAAGTTTTGCTAACAAAATGAATAATCTAATCAGTTGGTTTTTAATAAAATCAACATCAGTCACAGTTTCACACAACTAAATGAATTATTATTATTGGAGCTCAACTAAACTGAACTTTTCAACAAAAGTGAATGATTGGAAAGAAAACTTTCTTTTGGCGTGGCTGACACGTTTCTAGAATACAAACTAGAGAGGTCAACTCCCACTGTGGGCTAAACTGACTTTTGGGAATTTAATAGAATGAATATTATGTAATCTAAACATCTAGTCTATAATATTTTTACAGTCAGCAAAGAATTTCGCCTGAAGCACTTTACAATCGTAAAAAACTGTAAAGTACTTAAAATGTTGACAAAGAGATTATGCCTAAATAGTTGGATTGCTTGTAGGCATTAATCATGGTGAGGTATTATTTAAGAAAGTTATAAATTTAGGGAAACTACAGTGCAAAAAAAGATCATATATATATATGTATATATTTATATAAAATTATAGATGAAATTTGCTTTCCCCGCAGTGTCATAAAATAAAATGTATCATAAAAATTGTATTGTTTTTTCATGAGCACTTTGCGACATGGTAAGTGTCACTCTTAAAGCATTCAATAATCTGACCAGAACATGATTGAATTTTTAGCAAAACAATTATTGTATTTAGTTTAAGCTGTGTTGTATAAGAGGTACTTTCCTCATAAACTATATTCATTTCTAGATACACTCGACTCAGTCACCCAAGTAAGATTGAGCGCCACTTACAAAATCATTAGCTTGTTCACTGCGGCAAAGTGTAATCTTTGTAGCCCTCTTAACCTCTGTTTATTTTGATTTCGATTCCAATAGCGCAGCTGAAACAATTGTACACTATTTAATGATTGTCTTCATGCCTTGCAGCCTTTCATCTGTACTCGAACCGGACCGAGGAGCGCATCGAGGACGACACGTTGGCCGTGAAGTACGAGGATGGCAGATGGTCAAAGCCATATTACGACTGTGGCGGTGGTAATATTTGGATGCTAACGTACACAGTTCCATTCTTTGGCTATGAGAATGGCAGCTATCACTTCAAGTAAGTAGAAAGCAGAAAGTCACAAAACAATTGCAAAGTGAACAAATCGCTAGGGAAATCACAAGGGATATGCCATAAACTTAGGTATGGGCCGGGTGCCCCTCTGTGTGAGGGGTGCAGTCCATTTTATAAATAGTTTTCAAACAAAAGAAACTGCAATGGCCTGAAAAATGCCATTGCGTTGTTTTTCTATTTGTGCTCACTGTTCTTTTTTCTTTTCTTTTACTGTGGGTGGTGTCAGATTCACAATTGCAGCTACGAATGACAAAATATGAAATGTAAGCAACAATTGCTGGTTGTGGTAGCTTGTTGCTTATTTAGCCACAAGAAACAGAAGAAACAGCAGCAGTCGTCCCAGTAGCAATCGAGGCAATTACAATGAATGCCACTAAAATTATTTACTTCTTGTGCAGCACGTGCACCACCAACACCATCACCACAACCAGCAGCATCCGGCGTTGGATCGAGCTCTTAGCGAATTTCAATCACGCACCGACCAATGGAATGCGTTAGCATTGACATAACATTCTTATGAAACTTTATGATGTGCCTTCACTTCCGTTCGCTTGCTTTTTAACAAGATTTTTTAATTTTTCCTTCGTTTCGGTTTTATTTTCTTGTTTTGTTTTTTTTTTTTTATCATAGTTTCCTTTAGAAAACTTTCTCAATTGAATGTTTGAGGCAAAAGTTAGTAACTGCTGAAGAAAAAGTCCGAATATAGTCGAGTGTGTATGATGAGCATGACTTTGGAGGAGGTGGTTAAGAGTACGAGGAGTGTGACGCAAGTTGCAATATTTAATGAAATTTTCATTGATGTTGGTCCGAAACGTTTTGCCAAATCAAAATTTTGAATACATTTCACTTTCATAGTGGCCCCTTTTGGTATGAAGACTTCACTTTGAGCATATTTAATTTATTTACTTGGCTGGCAGATGGGGCAGATGAGGATGGGTCAATAGACTGTATGTATGAAAATTTGCTGGCAGCGTTTCATTAAATTTGTTAAATCAGCTGTAAGTGTCAGTCGCTTTATTACAATTATTTGCGAGCCCAGAAACATTTTAAGATCTCTGAAAACAAGATGGAAAGCCACTTTTAGGCAAACCGTAGATTGCATATACTGGCAAGAAACCGGCCGATTGTTCCTGCAAAGTCAATTTGATGTAGTATTCTGTTATTGGCAAATAAAAGTTTGTTTCATAAAAGAAGTTATCTTTCTAGCGATAATACCGTAAACCGGTAATATCCGCAGAAAAAAGTGACTCTGTTAATGATACTGATCAAGAGTCTATGTACCTAATAGAGTCGGATACGCCTCCTTCAATACGAGAAACTTTAAATAACATCAGTATGGGTAAAGCAAGGGCATTTGAAAAAAAACACCACAACAACAACTTGTCTACAATTTATAGCATGATTGTCAGAAATTCTATGGTCCCACTGAGCAGTTACAACATCAAACATCAAACTAAGTGCCTGAATGTTGCTTCCCCATCAAAATAATGACAGTTAAAAGCCATTTTTGCTCTTTATGAGTAAATTGCGAACAAGTAGATATACGTGGTCTGTAGGCATTCCCGGGCGGGGGTTGAGTTAGGTTGAGGTAGGAAGGGCTCTGCACAATTAGCCAGTCTTCCTCGTCGTCGTCATCGTCGTTGTCCGCACTTCCACTTCGTTTCATACTTAATTTGTAATTATTTCTTGGCAACAGGCAACAACAGGCAACAACAACAACTGTATCAACAAATCCTAGCTGACAATCTGTTTTCTAGTCAGCGTCTTATGATGCTATTATTACAAGAATTTATTTGTTATCCCACGAGCGCAATTATAAATGATTAAACAACTCATTAAGAAACATTTTTTTTATCATTTACAATTTAATTTAATTTTTTTTTATAAGAATAGTATGGTAATTAAGTGTAGATAAATTTTATAACAGGACTTCAACTTAATGTTTTTTATGTTTATATTTTGTATGCACTCCCAACTGAAATTTTATGGCTTGTGTTGTATCTTTTTTTACCCCAAATAAACATGTGAATTCAGAATGTAAGATATTTTTTTTTGTCACAAGTCGGTAATTTCTGCTGTCTTTTTCTACCATTCAAACCCTTCTTGAAGCAATATAAAAAGAACCTGTGGCTTAATCGATTTAATATATTTTTAGGGTTGGGTTCAGGGTATTACCAAGTCGAGCTGACGTGACTCGCCCATACTTACTTATTTAAATCTCTGCCAATCAAGTCTTCTTTTATTTATTCAATAAGAAAATATTCCTAGTTTCTGTCATGTACTTCTCGTAGGCTTAAATTGAGGACTTGTCTGCCTGTGGTTGTCGATAGCAGTAACGGGGATAAGTCTTTCGCAGCTCGTCCGGTTCCGGCTGCGACGTGGTTGCAAATCGCATGCGCTGCGGCCCAGCACATTCCAAAAAAATTAGGAAATTAATCGGTTATAATCTTTTACCAGCGGCTTTTGTCGTACACACAGCGTTTCTGATAGTATTCCGTCTGATATTTTTGCATTGTTCGCTTTTCGCTACGAGTTGACGACGAGTGAGAGGCAGAACAGCAGCAGAAGCTGAGTTGCCGGCACGTTGAACAATATTTTGTTAGCAGAACGGGCAAATGAAATTTAACGCAACTGCTTTTGGCACTGGCAACTTGGCTAATGGCTTGCGTAATTATAACAGCTACGCTCACTTCACGGCCAAGGCGTTTTAAATATCATTACCAGCAGCTGGCTGCTATCAAACTCTGTTCCAGCCTCACTTCCAGTCCCAGTTCTCAGTTCAGTCGACTTTTCCACAGGTGGCAGGCAATATGTAATGAAAGTAATCAATTATAAGCAGCAGCGGAGATGGCTCACACACGCATGCCTAGATACGACATGTCACTGCTCAATGATTTTGCACGCTCCATAAATTTCACACATTACACACACACACACACACACAGACACACACACATACTCACATGAAGCAACCCTCTAAAAGGCGACTGTCTGCAGCTGACTGACTGTGCGGAAGCACGCTAACTGCCTGCAATTAGTTGCAACATAAATTTGGCCCGCTTAATGGACGGATGCAACGAAATTAATGTCTAAATTTTAAAAGTTTGCTGAGTTCGATTAGGTGCAGTTTTCCCTAGCTCTTCTCCCTAGCATTCTCCTCGTCGACCACATAAATTGCAGCAGCCAACAACCATTCTCATTATTTGCAGCAGCTTAAAACCTCTTGGCACTTACCCTGTCTTTCGTAAAATTACATAAAAAAACAAGAAGCTGTAAACTTAACTTGACGATGATTAGACACTCCACCATTTGTTACTAAGCATTCGATGATGATAAGTCTTTTCCAGTTTTACTAAGTTTATGAAAGAGTCATTTCATGCATTAGCAGTATATGCCTGATGTGATAAATATGGTGAAGTTAATCAATGAAATTAAAGGTGAATTTTCACTGAATTTCTATGCAATCGCTGCTATAAAATACCTGCAAGACTGAGTGACTAGTAACTAGTTTGTAAAAGGAAGTCTACAGAATCTTAACTTGCATTATGCAATCTCAAATGCCAATTTCGACAAGTTACACGTTTGCTAAATAAATGCAAATACCCTTTACAAAAGAACGGTACTACTGGTTAGCTGGGCAGTGTTAATAATGTGCTGCTATCAGTATTCCATTAGTTGTGAGACTTGACGCATAATTAATTTGTTTACTTCGTGGCAGTAAACTGGCGAAACTGACTGGAACCGGACCAGGCAACGAGGACAAGGGAAGCCAGACGACCGGCACGGAAAGTTGTTAATTGATTTAATTTATGTATTACCCTGCGTTATACCATGATAAATGCAGGCAACCAACAATGGCCAGCAACATTAACTTAATAATATTAAAAATTATTTGGCACTTCGAAGGGGCCACACACACACACACACACCCAAGCAGACACACACACAATGCTAAAATGCGCATTGCCGAGCAGAAATACAAACATTGTCGACCCTAACTGTCACTAATCACGACCCTCAACCTCAAATCTGAAACGCAATGCAAACAAACGGAAACGGAAATATAAGTATAAAGCACAAATCACATTAAGCGCCTGCTGTGCGCATAGTGGGAGAAAAGGACTCGCCAGTGGACTGTGGGCGTTACGGGGCGTGGCTGAATTGTGCCCATGGAATGCTCCTGCTGAGCAATAATTTTATTTGATTTCATTTAAGTTTCGTTTAGTGTACGCTGCATGCAGAAACATTTTCAACGTTACACAAAGCAGGAAAGTCCCAAGCGCTGCCAGCGAGCATTCAAAATAATCTCGGTGTTTTATTTATTTGACTTATGTTGCAATATCTACAAAGTATTGCACATACACTTACACACACATGCCTACACAGACACTGACCCATATGCATACTTATATATAAAGACTGGCAAAGCGTAATGAGACAAACGGCAACGGAAATCTCAAATATTGCAATAAGCATTGCTTTGTGCGTAGAATAGACGGGAAGTGCAGTTGTTGCTTGTTAGCTTGTCAAGCTTGCATCGCCTGAATATACATGATTACGAGTTCTGGATTCTGTCAGTGGAAATTCTTATATGTGTGTGAACAAGTACTTACTCTTCTTTTGGCACGTACATACATCAGTTGACTATGGGCCAGTCACGAGTCCTGCGGACAGCCGGCAATCTTAACTGTTGACTTGCTCCAATCCCAAAGCCTGCTGTTTACATTTTTCACACACACACTATGACACACAAGCTGAGAGAAACGTGAGCCAGCTAGCTGGTAACGAGTTCCATCATCATCATCAAACTGGTGCAGTCATGTCATTTCACATGCCACGAGCCAAGAGTTGGCTACAATGTCAACGTCTTGACAACAACCAATTACTCGTGCCATTCACTCTTTATTCAACAAGTGTACATATTGCAGTTGGTGCCAAATATCAAATAATAAAAACTATTCCACACAGCTTACAAATAACAACTGTAACAGAAATTCTAATTGAATATCCTAAAATTGCATCTTTCTTTTTATATTCAAAGCGAAAAAAATATGTTTTTTGTGAAGTTTTATGGTTTTTTATTTCACATATTGCAAGTTATGTGAAACAGACAGAATATGTGGAATTTAATTGAATATAAATACAAATTGAAAACAAATCAGAGTTGACTTTCATTCGTTAAATTCATATATTCGTTATGCCATCGTACATAAGAGCTTTTCTAGTGAATATGAAGAGTAATTCAACCAAAATTGTTATGTAGTTCACAGTTGGTCAACGAAGCAACCAGAAATTTGTTCTTTATTTTAGCATGGCCTCATTTTAGATCCAGTTTTGTGGCATGTCATCGCATTTTTTATGGTTTACCAACTATGGCAACGCAGGTGAATACTGCAAATGTGAAAGCGGATTTTGTACATTAGATAAGAACTCTATATGTATGTGTGGCATGACTACTGGCGCTGTAAGTTGCTTCTATGCGTATACGTAATGTGACAACAAATCCAACCATGCGAGTTGTTTACAAAACTGACTGCACAAATAAAATGCGTGCGTGCAATGAATAGCGAAAACGAATAGAATTCTCTATATATATATATATATGATATAGATATAGCTGTTGTTTTTGTTGGCTGGATTCTCGCTATAACCAAAATATGCAATAGCACTGGCAAATCGAACTTAATGCACTCGATAGCTGCCATCGAGGACTTTGCTCGTGAGCGTATTGGCTGCCGCAATTTTTAAATGATCCGCACGTGCCATGCATGTGGGTGTAAATGTACATTGGTGTGTGTCGGTTTAAGTCTCACGAAAATGCATTTTATCTCCACATATGTACAGATAGTACGGTGTGAGATATGCACGTGCTTGGCAGATCTTAAGTATTTGTTACATATATATATCCATTTGGTTTAACGGCTTAAATGCTTTCAATATTAAAGTGTTAAAGAGTTCAGTTTTAGTTTAGACTTGGGCAGAATACTTCAATACCCATTATATTGCTAAAGATAATGACTTGGTACTACTTAATCTAATTGTACATAACTATTTGATTATTGCGGTTAAATGTTGAGCATCCACATATCTCTAGGTCTAGCGGGTTAATACCTTTGTTAAATACGACATTTGCTTTACTATCACGGGCAATTGAATTACTCGCTTAAAATGTATAAATTTAGTACATTTCAAGTTTTAATCAGAGGCAGCTGCTGCTCAAATCGTTTAATTAGAGCATTCTCAAATAAATTGCGGATGCTGTGTGGGAATTGGAGAAAAAACCAATTATGCTAATCAGTTGGATGCTAAACACAAGTGACCTAGACCCCGTATTAAAACAGGACAAACAACAGAAATCGTAAAAAGCTTAATAAAAGCCCGCAGAAGCCGCAATAAAATTGAAAATCAACAGGCGCAGGCCATTGAAGAAAGAGAGAGCGGGAGAGAGAGACAGAGAGAGAGAGAGAGATAGAGATAAAGAGAACAATATAGATTGGAATGGAAAGTGTCTCACGACAGCAATTAATTATCAGCTCATTTGTAGGCATTGGACGACACTTAATCAAAGGCCTATCAAGGCAAATTGCCGCATCAGCAGTATGGCTAGCAAGCAAACATACATACACAGATATATTTACATACATATGTATATCCTGCTCACGCACAGGCACAAGGAATTGGAGCCAAAGGCGCCGAACTAATAAATCAATATGAGCCGTACAAAACTCATTCAGACAGATACCCGGTCAGCTTGATAAGCTTATTCTCCGATATCCGTTTACAAATTATCTTCAAAACTGTCAACAACAACAAAAGCAGCATTGGCAACGCTGACAAAACGAAACCACACCGAATAAAAGGCAAGCAAATAATAAGAAGAAAAAAAAAACAGGGAATGAGGTAGGATCCCGGATGAACAGGACACAAAGGCGTTAGGATCAACTACAGGGGAATTAACATAATCATTATTATAATGTTATATGGCCATTGTGTAGTCCTGTTACGTCCTCGTAGTCGTTTTCTGCCAATATATATCCCTTTTTTTGCAATCAATAAGTTGTCAGAAACAATCAAATAAATACAAACTGATATGTCAATATTAACTGACAGGCACATGAAACTCAGACCCCATAAGGATGGGACCTACACACACACACACACACACACGCACAGTATGCCCAGCCTAATGTGCCTGTGTGCCTCTTTGTGTGTGTAAGTGGAGTTAAAAAAGGCCAACAGCTGACGACAGGCGAAAGGTCTGGCAGAACACAAAACATTGGGTTGATTTTTGTAAATATTTGAATATATTTTAAGGAAAATTATAAAAAATGGTATCATGATACAAAATAATTTGAAATTAGCGCTTTCAATATAGAAGTATGCTTCTTCAAAGAACAATGTAAATATTGATTTTTCATTATTACTTCATTAAATTTGCAAATAATTAATAAATACATTTGCAACTTTACATAAATTAAATCAAAAGCATGGATACATGTTGTCATTAAGGGACATAACTTTTTAAATTACCATTGATAAGAGATACAATTTTGAAATTATCTATCAAATTTTTAATGCATATTAATATAAGCTTGATAACAAACCATAATCGAATATTTATTTCCATTGAGAATCGATTAAGTTTTGACGAAGTTCGTGCATTTTAAATTTGAACAGAACATGCATTTCAACTCAGAACTATGATTATAATTTGTAATTTGTATTAATCTAGATGTGAAACCATGCCAAAGAATGCATTATTTTTGAAAATCGGTTCAGTTTTGAGAATAAAATTTGAACAAGTTCGTTTCTTGGGATACATTCTCAACATGCATTTTGACTCAAAATTATGTTTTTCAAATTTAAATTTATTAATTTTCTATATGCCTATATATCTATATTTGATTTTGACATTCAGTTCGGTTTTCACAGAATAATTTAATGATATTATGAAAATTATATGTGATTTAATGTACCACTGTGCAGTGGCGTGCAAATGTGGAGCTTAGATTATGCGTAAATTCTAGATGTGTTCCGGCTGCCTGAACGGCCCGAGTCTCTGCTTAGGAATGCGTGTAATTGGGTGTTGCCAGCTGCCCTTGCCAGGACGGACATATAGAATTCCTTGATCTGGTTGGAGTGTGAGTGCAGGCTGAGTTGTTTGGCGGCTTAGTGCACCCTTTTCATGGCTTTATGTTATGTCTTTGTAAAACGACAAGGCAAGCCAACCAAAGCGGAACAACAAGGAAATAATATTCTACTATTTTTTTTTTGCGTCCATTTTCATTTGGGAACCGGAACCAAAACACGCTTGTTAGTTTCCGTCTGGCTTTTATCCTTTCTATTTCCATCTTCGGATGTGACTCACAGACGGCCATATGCGTAATCAAAGACGGAATTTATTGTTTGCCATCGCACGCTGTACAAATAAAAAAAAGCACACACACACACACACTCGCATACAGAAAAATGCTAACCAGTTTCTTGGCACAACAAATGGTCTCTGGTCTGAACTGGTCTTGGACTCACATACTTATGTACTTACGAATAAATAAATATCAGCCCGCTGGCGCTAGGCACGTTTTATTGAATTGATTTTTATAAATGGCGCCATTTGGCTTAAGTTCCGCCCAGTTGATTGTTAAGCGCTGACAAATTAATAACATAAATTGTTTAACGCCTTTGCTCATCAATGGCTTCGTCCTTTTTTTGTTTTTTTCCTTTGCAGGGGCACATCGGGCATTGATATTGACTTGCGCCGCGTGGATATCGACCAGTGTCCGCAACGGCCTACACCAGGCACAAAGCGACCACTAAACATTTTTGCCGGCACCGATAAGTGCAAGCAGCGGACTACCATGGTGGGTACTTAAAAAATACAACAGAAAGATAATAAGCATTTCCCACCTAAATGGTTTCATTAAGTATTTTTAAGTGTTTTTTTTTTTTCGTAATTAGAATGATCTATCCTCAAGTAAATCCTTTTTTTTCTGGTAAATGAGAAGAGTTTAGATTTTTATATTTATTTATTATCATTTATTATAATTAAGACCTTTTTCACTAAAAGACCTGCCAGTTTCTTTCATTCTTGCTGATAAATAATTTAAGCTTTATATAACAGAACTGTAGTGCATATGTATATTTGTTGCTGAGTGTAGACGCAGAAGTCAGCAGTCAGTTGCTTATGCTTTCACTTCTACACACTTTCACCTTTCTCTCTATGTTGTCTACCACTGGATGTGCGTAACCGCAGTGCGAAGCAATAATGGGTCTGGGCTTTCGGCGCGGCTCCTACAAATGCCTGTGCCGCAAGGGCTTCTATTTTCCAGATGTGGTCGCGCAGCACAAGTTCTTTAATGGCAGCCTGCTGGAGGAGGAGTACGAGAAGCTCATGCTGGTACGTTTAAATTGTATTGCGGCATAAATTATCGTTATCATGATGGGGGAAACTGAAACACAAATCCGCTGAGTCAGGTGGTCTCAATAATTGCCAACGCTTAACCGAAACACTCATTTAATATGTAGCCACCACCAGTCATGTCTGTTGCCCTGTGTCTCTTTGTAGGGCAAGAACTCCACGTACAACAGCAACACCGAATACGAGTGCCTGCCTTGCGCCGAGGGCTGTGACTCCTGCGAGGATGCCTCGCCCTGCATTGCGGCCCTCAACTGGCCCATGCGCACCAGCATTGTGGCACTGGCCTGCATTGTCATCGGTTTGCTTCCCCCCGCTGCCTGGTTCACGTTTCGCTATCAACAAGTTAAGGTAAGCAAAAGTGGCCAACAAATGTGCTTGGCCCGAAAATATAATTATTATATTGACTGTTGCTCGTGCTCGTGCTCGTGCCCGTGCAGCAAGTGCTTGTCTACTTGCCATCTCGCTGTCCAGTTGCTCAAGTGGCAGAGACAACTTTTTTTTTTGTAAGTCAGCAGGCCAGGACTGGGTGGAGCTTAAGTAAAGTTGTCAAATGCCTCAGATCCTCATCAGAGCATGGCAAACCTAAGCCGCTGTCATTGGAATTCTAAGCTGCTTAGCATTGTTAGTTTCAAGTTAATTTTGTACGTGCTGCGTGCGTTCGTTCGTTCCCGGAAATTGTCGCATATAAACGGAAGTGCAAACATTCACACACAGTGATATCCACTTCCACTTCCACTTCCTTCCTTCCTTCCGTCTGCACACTGTTCTGCGGCCAGTCCGGCGTCACTTGTGCGCTCATTACGTACGTTCATGAACCAACTGTCTCTGGCGAATAGTTTTTAAACCGTTTTCTAAACTTTCCTCTGCGAATCTCTTCCTATGTACATAATACATATTACAGACATGTATGTGAGCATAGTGAATTATTAAATTCCCCTTGTTGGCCTTGTTGGCTGTGTGTTGGTGTGTGTGTGTATGTGTGTGTCTAAAAGGAAGGGAGGCCAAAGAATCAGTGCAGTCAGCAAACTAAACTGTTTTCATTTCTAATGCGATTCTGTCGCATTTACGTCTGCCTCTACTTCATTCTCATGTCCTCCGCACTAACTAATTAAATGCCGCTAAGTCCTTCTCAGTCTGACAAGCAGCAGGCAAGTATGACTCCAGTTTGTCTGGAGCTCTCTGTTTAGGTGACCTTTTTGTACTTTGAGCGTTTTACTTTGTGCTTTGCTCAATTGTTCAGATCAGAGACGATTTCAATTTGAATCTTAACTAAGCCACGCCACGTTTTGCACTTTAACAGCGAACTCTCAGCACAGCACAGCACAGCACGGCACAGCATAAATATAGTCTGCACTTATCCTTTAATACCCAATTTAACAGTGTAATAAACATTTCAACAATTGTAGGTTGTGCGCGCAGCTAGTCCAGCCCTTTTGCGGGTCATTGCACTCGGCGCGTTTTGCATCTATTGCACGGTAAGTTTAAATTAATCTCAACTAAAAGATACGCTGGTGTGAGTAATGAAACCAAACAAACTCAAAGTTAATCTAAAAGTTTAGTTGGTCTTCATTTAATTAAGAAAATACTTTGAGACGTTTATTTTCGACTGCAATTTAAATGTAAACTGTGCCAAAACTATTTAAAAAAGCCGTACAAGTTGTTCAACTCGTACAATTTTCTGGAAGTTTTTTTTACTAAATTCCTATTTCAATTGGCTTAATCAATTATTTGGCTTTAAATAAATTTGTTTGAAACGGCATTCTACATTGCTGAAAATATGAATATTACAAAAATAGTTGTCCAATTTTAATGAATCAGTGTATTGCATTTCACAGATTTCCAGTTCTGACATCAATTTAAATATAGAATTTAATATTTATGTATGGAATATGAAACGGCATTCTAAATTGCTGAAAAATGAATAATACAAAAATAGTTGACAAGCTTTCAGATAAAATTCAATCAGAATCAGTGTATTGCATTTTTTAGACTGTTTTCTTTAATTTGGATTAAAGTCGATTATAGCATAAAACTGTTATTTCTAACACTAAACACAATATGCATAGTATATACTGTTTACTAGCCAAATGCAGCCATGTATTCCTTACAGTTGAAATCCAACACTGACAAAACTGACTTTTGCACTATTTAAATTGATGGATTTAGGATTCGTGACGAGCATACCGCCCAAATATAGAACATTAAGCGAGAGTTCGTCATTTCTCAAACACACAATATATGCAAAATTACATACATATATATTTTAAAAAATAAATATATATATATTTATGCAGAAGACAGCAGACAATGCGAGTCAGAAGATATATTGTGCTATTTTATCTAAGGCATGGCTTGTGCCATTTACCAGGAGCACAACGGCCAAAGACCGAGCTAAAAAAAGATACATTATTTTGTTCAAAGGCAGTTCGTTTGCTTTATGATTTTTTAAAATGTGCTTAGAGTGGGAGACCGAAGCGATCTGAATCTCCTGTTGCTGGCCTTGGCTTTGATTTATTTATATTTCCGAGTAAAGGAAAGCACATTAAACATTTACGCATAGCTAGCAACAGTGCACAAATATTAAAAATTCCAAAATATTCTTGAAAAAGGTAGAAGTTTGCTGTGCACAAAATGTACAGTTGAATTGGCATCTTTCTCTTTCCGTTTAACTATTATTCCCAATTCCATATCTCTCCTGCGACAGTTCGTAGCTGAAAGCAAAACATTTCCGCCTCAACATAAATGTATTTTGCAATTCTAATTGCCGAACAGTCTCCACAATATTCTACTACTACATTTTTTTTTGCATTTTTTTTATATTTTGTTCTTCAATCAGAATATTGTGATGTATCCGAATCCGAATCTCTACACGTGCACCGCACGAATCTGGCTGCGTGAGATTGGTTTCTCCCTGACCTACGGTGCACTGATGCTGAAAACCTGGCGGTAAGTTTGGAACATATAAAATGCATTCCCTTCTTACTCACACAATCTCGGACAGGATCTCGGTGATATTTCGGGTTCGTTCCGCCAAGGCTGTCAAAATCACAGATGCGGCGTTGCTTAAGCGGCTGGGCATCATCTGCGGCGCGATTGGAACCTGTTTGTTGGTTCGCACATTGGTGTCGCCACCGGATGTTGTCGTTGGCCGCACTGCTGATGACCTCAAGGCGTTTCTGTGCAAAACTGATTGGTGGGACTATACATTCACCTCAAGTAAGTGGACAGAGCCAACAATTTCATTTCATCATCTCGAGCATAGACAGCATACTTGATTGATACTGAAGCCACTTAAAACCATACCCGACACACACACACGCACATACACACAAGAAATAAGTCGCACGAATACAGAGCGATGCAGTAAAAAAAAAAAGTTCAGTATTACGCATACGTACTGTGTGCCGCAGCAAGGTCGAAATGGGAGTGAAGTGAAATGCGTAGCAACGTGCCAGCAGTTAACTGAAAATAGGCAGCGTATGTGTGCTCTAGGCTTAAACTCAAATACAGTCACAAGGCCACATTCATAGAGCGATATCCTTGCAGCCCAGTGCAGCTAATTCGACTTTTTGTAAGTGACTTTTCCCTTTCCTCTCGCCCTTTTGCTTGCTGTTTCTATCTCCCGCTCTTATTGTGATGCGTCAAAAAGGCAGAGCAGCAACTATATAACGCTTGTTCGCTAACAGCAAGTTGGGCGATTTAAAAAGGTCACTCTGAAGAGTATCTCAAGAGACCTTTTAGAGATAGATTTACAGGACTTCCAAAGATCAGCCTGCAAACTGAATAAAAATAAATTTAAATGTGACAACTCCTTTAATCGTCTAAATATGCTTTTAGCTTAAGCAAGTTTTTAAATTCCATCATCGAAACTAATTGCCAAGCGAGTGCTCTAAATTTGTATGCTAATAAATATTTGATTAAACGTCAACAAATATTTCGTTCAAGAGCAAAAAGAAAAATTAAATATTAAAAAAATAACACAATTTTGTAGGTTAGCGCAATAAAGTTGGAAATAGTTTTGACTGTGCGCTCTTTTAATTCGATGATGCAGTGATGCAAAAATATTTGTTGAAGCAATGGCAGCGGAAATTTGGACCAGTCATGCGTTTTTTAGCGTACTTTTTATGTTTTTTCTCTTGATTAGCGTTGCATATTACAGCTGCAGCTGTGTTATTTAAACAACTTTTCGCAGAAGTCAGCAAGATTAGCAGAAGACATCAAAATGAACTGATAAGATTTCACTGCACTCTAAATAAGTTGATTTTTATAAAGTGCACATTCCAAGTGCAACAAGAAGCGCACATTAAAGCTGTGAAAAGAACGATGCAAATTGGCGTTTGCTTTGTTTTGCATTCATTTTAACTTAGAAAAGGAGTAACAAAGTTTTCTAGCAATTTAACTCTGTGTGTGTTCTTTTTTTTTTCGCAATATTGAGTGCTGACTATACAATAACATTAAGCAATTATAATTAGCAGCAACATTGAGCCCTGAAGTTTTTAATTAAAATTAAAGCCAAAGTAAAAAGCCACACAAACTCACAAAGGACTCAATCCACAACGAAAAAACTTGTGCCCTTTTCTATTTTTTTTTGTTCTCCCTCTCGCTCTTTTGTGTATGCTCACCACGTCAAACAGTGGAAGTATTATTCTTGGCCTGGGGCGTCCGACTGTGCATAATGGTGAGAAAGGCGCCGTCGGAATTCAACGAGAGCCGCTTCATATCAATGGCCATCTACAATGAGTTCCTGCTCACTTGTTTCCTCAACGTGTCCATGTAAGTAGAGTTCTCGGAAAAATCAGCACTTAATTTTCTGCATTTGCTTTTTGTTTTCCTTTCTTGCGATACGATTCGATTCGATTCGCATTTGTTGTTATCTTTTATTTAGCATTTACAATGTTATCGGTTTTCTTTGTCAGGCTTTTTCTGCAGTCTCCCGCAAATCCGGATCTGCTCTATATCATATTCTTTTGCCCACGCAGCTGACGGTGACGCTGTTGCTGGCCCTCATCTTTGGCAGCAAGGTGTGTGTGTGTGTATTAAATGCTTCGATGGATTTGCAGTTGTTGCCACGAATTGTTTTATATTGCTTTTTACTTTTCAGGTTTATATCGTGCTGCGAAGCGGTAAGTCGCATCAGGAGAATATCGGTATGGGCGCCAAGGCATCGGGGGCGAAATTCAATTTTCGACCGCAGGTGCGAACCTTTGCCCATCCAAGTTCGGTGACAACGTCAACGGCGCCTGCAGCTGGCACCACTTCGGCAGGTAAGTAATTGCATCATTATGCCTACCCATCGACGCTTATGCCTAACGATGTGTCCAGTCCAGTTCCGTCCGCTCGACCAACGGCCAACAGCAAAGGCCAAAAGTTGCTACTTGATTTTGGCTTTGACAAATGATGCACAAGTCCTACATGGTAGAAGTGGACCTGGCAATTTATGCAAGCTTACTGATTAAGTCAACTGTTTTGACTTTTATTTATGGCACTTTATTTGGCAAATTAAAAAATAAACTGATGGCAAGTGGCGTCAGCCTATCACTGACATCGTCGTCTAGCCGCTGCATACACTACATATGTACTTGAACATTCGCAGATATCTTGTGTCAAGCCCAGCCTTGATTTATGTAAGCGTCTCCTACGCAAAAGTGTCCTCTTTGCTTGATGCGGTTAACCTATGAATGTTCAGCAGTGGTTGTGTGTACTTCTGTGTGTGTGTGTGTGCTGTCACGAAGAAGCAGCAGCGGCCAAGCGAAAAGTTCAACTGACATATTTGTTTGTTTGTTTGTTAGTTTTTTTTTATCTTGTTGGCAAAGTCCCGTTAGACAAGAGTCATCGAAATTTGTTAAGGGTTTATTCCCGAAGTCTCTCAATGCGTGATGATGTTCTTTTGATAAAATGTCGCCAATCCCAAAAATAGATTTCTAAGAAGTACTTTCCTTTTCTGCGAAGTACATTTGTGAAAGGTAAAAAGGCCAGCAATGGCGTTTTCTCCGTTTTCTAGCGTAGATATTTTTCTGAGTGTATAAGATACTCGAAATTAGATAGAGCATAAAAGTTGCGGCCCATAAAAGTTTGTTCAGTAGAAAAAGCTAAGCATTTTTGTGGCAGGTGGGCGTGGCTCAGAATAGAATCAAGAATTTAGTAGTTCTGAACGCCTTTAGGGAGAAAGTCTACTTACGTTTTGGGCAATGGTTTTCTGGGTCTCAGTTTTAATTTGCGGCGTCTACTTCGAAGTTTATCACCGAGAGTGACGCTTTATGTTTTAATGCTTTATGAGCGACCTTTTCCTCATTGGTGCGGGTTTTTATTTAATTTTTTTGTGCTCGTATTTCTATTCCTTTTTTTTTTTTTTTGCCCACCGCAATTGTGGTTGCGCTAAATTGTGCGTTACATTTAAAAACATTTGCTAGACGCTCGCTCATTGTGATGCGCTGCGTGCTGCGTTTTTTGGCGGCCTGACTTCAATTTGCATATTTAAATTAAACAATAACAACGCCGCTAATACATATATACAAAAGTAGATAGACACACACACACACACGTACACACAACTAGAGACAAAGTTGTTAGCTTATATTCATGTGCATTTGTATTTGTCTGGTGAATTTTAAATATATAATTTTTTTTTTGTGCAAATATGTGGATTATATTGTGGCCGTGGTTCGGGTAGCAAAGAGCGCATATAATAAATTCAATTCTGGCCACTTCTGCTGCTCACGCTTAATTTCACAGCCATAAATCTAAATCCAGCTACAGCAAAAAAAAATAAAAATAAAGAAAAAAGAAAAAAGTTACTGCTCTTATGTTATGCTGTTTTTCTTGTTGGTTTTCTTGTTCTTGTTGTTGCTTGTTGTTTGTTGTATTTGAAAGTCGCGTCAAGTGGCGCTGAGTGGACTCACTTAAATCACACTGACAGGCTTTCAGTTGAATTGAACGGCCATTTATCATCGTGCAATCTGCTCCACCCATCCAGCCATCCAAGCGCCACCCACACAAACTGGTAGGCTGTCCCTAACCACAAACTGCGTCCATTTTCATTTTCATGTTGCCTGCTTTGTTGGCTGCCACAGCTACAGAAATACGCATTTAAATTCGTTGTCCTCACAGCGAACATTACTTATGCCAGCCAACTTTTGACATGAACGCAACTTTTTTAGTGCAAAAGTTATGAGGGTATGTGGTCGTAGGGTGTTCGTTCTGGCAGCTTTTCCACTTGAAAGTTGCGTCAGCGTGTAAATAATGCTTTTTATACCCTGATCCCATTCAAAATGATTAAAAGGGGCATTATGAAGTTGTGCAAAAGGATGTAACCAGCAGAAGGCAGCATCTCTGACCCCATTATGTAAATACATTTTTTGTTGATGAGCGGCAACAGTCGAGTCGATTAACCCATGTCCATCTGGGAGACTAGAGACTTAAGACTTAAAATGTGTAATATATAATTTCTTGTATATCAAGTGCAGATCAAGTTTATAACATATGATCGATGATTTTTTGAAGGTATTGGGTATCTGTAAATCGAGATGTTTCCTCTAGAGTTTGCGCAGAAATTGTAATTGATGGGTAGCATGAACGACTTCATCAAACAATTATTTCTGTATTGCAGAGACGAAACTCTCCGACCAGGAGGCGCTCGAGGAGATACGCCAGTTGAGCATGCAGCTGGAGCGCATACAGGAGATGGCGCCACCCAAAGGTGTCGCTGTAATGACCATCTCGAGTCTGCTCGACGGCCTTAAGACGCCAGGTGGCATAATGATGGTTGCTGCTGCTGCCACGCATACAGCGAGCCGGCAGAGTGCGTTGCCTCTGCTGGCGCTCAATGCCGAGATGCAAAAGTACAACCAGCAGATGCAGCAAAACAATAATGCAAATGGCAGAGCTGCTGCTGCTTCTGCGGCTGCTGCTGCTGCTGCCGCCTCACGTGGCAGCATACCCACCATGGTGCTGGAGACGCCGCCCTCGTCGGCGTCACCAACAACGCCGACAATTGTCTACGAGGAGCGTGCCATAAACACCGAGCTAAGTGGCGATGATTTTCGGGAGCAGCTGTTGCGTCGCACCGCCGATGGACACATCATCTGCAGTCGATGTCTGGACGCATCCAAGGAGCATTACTATTGCTGTCCGCCGTTGCGTACTGCCTGTGAGGAGCTGGGCTCTCCACAGCAGGAGGGCAGCCTGAGTTTTGCCAACATCAAGCTGGACTGCATGTGCTCGCAGTCCGAGGATCTCGATCTGGATCAGATGCAACTGGCGCAGCAGCAGCAGCAGCGACGTCGACCCGCTGTGCGTACGGCAGCAACGAATACGCCGCCAACGAGCTGTAAACGTGGTCCGCGCAATTTGCTCGAGGCGGAGGTGAGCATTTCGTATCAAATTTGTGATAACTGTAGAAATAAGTATAGGCTTAGCGATAAGCCGTTAAGAAGACGCAGTGGCAGTTGCACACAGGCAGAGCCACACCCAGCGCCGCCCACACAAGCGAGAAGCAGTGAGCTCCTCGATCGAACTGAGGACAACACTGTCACTGTTGTTGTTGGAACGAAAACTGCCCGCTCCACAGATGACATTGCGCTCTATAAGACCACGCATCCGGGCGATAGCGATTCGGAGCCGGTAGCTGCTCAGCTATCGCTGGGCAATGTTTCGAACACATCAAACAATTCCACTAGCCAAACGGACAAGACGAGTGGCAGCGGCGCGGGAGGGCAGCGAGCCAAGCGTCCCGATAAGCTGGTGCTTGATTTGAACGATCGGTCCAAATACACCAAGGAGGTTTCTGTATAAAAAGCTTAAGAAAGACAAAGAGAGAGATAGAGAGGGTGAGAGAGAGGGAGAGAGAGGGACAGAGTGCTTTTCTTTATTGTTTTTAAAATTGCAAATTGATAATGATTATTTTATGCAAATTAAATAAAAAAAGACTTTATGAAATTTAATTGTATGATAATAGAAACTATAGCAAGTAATACTAATACAAATATTGTGAATATATATTAAAACAATACTAATAAGTTGGCAAAAACGCTTGATTTCAATGAAGCCAAATGGGACACTTAAGCCAGTCAGCGATTTGTATTGCTTTATCAGGCCCAAAACACAGGCGCAAAGCATTTGCAACGATAATGAGCCCCATGTTGTGAATACTTTGCACTTGGTAAACACACACCTATATTCAAATTGAAATACAAACACAAACACATGAACCTCACACACACCCACACAGACACAGATACAGACACAGACACCGACACCGACACGTACACCCACACACAAACAAGCAGCGTCGCCGTTTTGTTAGAAATCATGTGTTTTTGCAGCAAGCCAAAATTTAATTTACATTTAAATTGTATTCGCAAATAATTTTAGCTAAGCCGCTAACGAACCCAATTGCGAACGTCGTCAATAGCTTAAAGAGTAGCTGACAAGACAAACCATTAACTAGTTAACTAAGTCATGTTTCAAGTGCCGCTATTGAAAATGGCATTATAATTGAGCACGCGCACACAGATATACATACCTAGATTATTTAGATATGTTTCGTACTTCTAGCTGTTAACTGTAAAATAAACATATCTCTGCCAAAAAAATAAATAAATTAAATAATATATAACTAAAAACAAAAACAAAAGAGCGCTCATAATTCAGAGCCTAGATTAATTGTAGCTACTAACGATTATTACTAACAATTGCCCCAAGAACGAAAACAAAACTAATGCAAATAAAATTAAATTTATTACATTGAAAGTGCAGCTAAATATTGATTTAGGATTGCTCACACATTTATTGAGTATATTGGAAGTTATGAATTCAAAAAAAAACATTTTTAAATACATTAAATGTACGATAAAAATGCGAAAATTGTTATTTAACTATATCTGATGAATAAAAGTTTATTATAAATGTATGTAAACTGAAAGAAAAACTTTGGAACTGCAACGATGGCCAACAACAATTGAGTTCAAACTTTCACCTGCATGGGTAGCTCCAAAAATTGTTTTCAATCTGCTCTCAGCCCACGTTCGAGTAAGTAAGTATGTGCATATCTGTATGGCTATCAAGAACATTAGCAATGAAAAGAATGAGAAAAGCACAACACACGCACTTGAGGACTCTTTCACTTTATGGCCACGTTATTGCCTTTATCTTTATGGACATTCCTCTGCGACTATATGTATAAGTGTGTTATGAGGTGCTTGCTGTCTGTGTTTTTTTGTTTTTTGTTTATTTTTGTGTGACCCTTTTACCATTTATGGGCTCGTTTTATGAATGCCTTTCCAACAAACATCAACACAGGAATTCAGCACACATACAGATTCAGCAAAATAGCAACCGTTTTTGAACAAGACGTTAATTTAAATCTTTATACAGCATTTGCCTGTCGATGTTTTCATTTCATTAAAATTCCCCAGCTGGCTGATAGCGCCGGTTAAAGACCCTTAAGAGCATATACACACGCACACCCACATGCACCAACACATGATAGTGTTATCATATTCGTAAAGGACTTCGGCAGTGGATGTGCGTGTATTGAATGCTCAAGCATGTTACGCAACCCGGCGAATTTCAAGTGAAATTAATTTAAAGAACTCCCTTAACGTGTTGCTTTAAGTCCACGTCTTGCTTCACACTTTCCAAGTATTTTATTGACTCCTACTTCTGTAAAGAGCTATATTCAAAGTTTGTAGAAAAAGGCAAACAATTTGTAGATTTACATATTTCTGATTAGCAAGAAGTTTATCGAAACGAATGTGAGCTCAGCGGGTAAGTACACAAAATGCTTGAGTCAGCAGTTGTAGCTTTAAGCTACTTAGACTGGCTTAATGTTAACTCAAGAACCATTTAGTCAAACATTTACCCACTAAGTCCAACTTAAACTTTAAATTTCTGCTCACTTTATTTTTATTTATAGTTAAATTGCAGTCAGTCACATTTGAGGCGAAAATAAAAAAAGTTTTCAATGGACAGCGAAAAATAACGAGGAAATTAAATCTGCTATTTTACAATGTATACATTGAAGTAAATCATTGCAATAATAAATAACGTGACATCTTTGACAGTCGAGAAAAACATTGCGGCACGAATGCCAAATAGATTTCAAGCCGCGTGACCGCAAGGACAACCCCAAATATCTGATTGGCTTTCTACAAATTGTATCCACCTTCTCATGCTGCAAAATACTTCCCTGTCTTTCGGCCAACATTCCGATAATGATCTTATTAACTCTATTTGCCTTTAAAAGTGAGAAGAAATGAGCAACGTGTTTATACAAAAAAACGGACAATGTACAATAATGAAAACAATTAACAATTTGCTGTCTGGGTGAAGTCAAATTTTCTGTAATAATATTAAACGTATGTTACATACTTTTTCACTTCTGCAGATATAATGCATACGCTTTTCAGATCTACATTATTAAATATGATTTAAAAAAACTAATAAATATATCCTTAATCTTTAGTAGTAATAAACCTTCTCAATAAATTGTATGACAGGGCATAAAAACGATATGCTTAAATCCAGTAAAACTATTAAAAGTATTTACATAAAAATCAAATTAATAGACAGCTTATGCAATTGAATTTGTGGATTTTTGTCTATTTTCATCTCTGTGTATTTTTGTTCTGTGTAGAGACAACCAACACTTAATGGAGAGCCTGTTGCAATACCACAAGTCAGGAGCTTAATTTTGGTTGGCAATAAATTTGAGATCTGAATTCGTTAGGCTATTTGGTGTAAAGCATTCTAAATAACAGAATAAAGGCACTTAGACGCAATACGAATTGGTCTTTGTTAGCAGTGCTTCACAATTTATAACCATGTCGATGCTGATGATGACCTTTGATAGCAACGGGATGGGGTGATGACTGGTAAATGTGAAATTCAGAGTCTGGGCTGTAGAATTTCAAACATTTTTCATCACTTAATTACGGCAATAAATGCCAGTGGAAATTTCTTTGCGCCACATCAAAATGGCATTAAATAAAAACATGTTAACGACTTGCAGGCCAAAAATTGCAAAAACCAACCAAAAAAAATTGGTAGCAAAAAGCAGCTAGGCGAACAAAATTTATGTACAAAACAATAAAGCGTCAAAAAAAAAGGAAGAAAAAACACACACACATACTCACCCAAGTGTAATGTGATAGAGGAACATGTCGACGGCAAAAACAATAACAACAACATCAGCAATAGACAGCCACTTGGGGCTCACGTGCGTTGGGCCAATTAAAATTAAAGTAGGCACTGAGAAAAGCTAAACTGTGTATGTGTATGGGTGTGTGTGTGTGTGTGTGTGTGTGTGCAGATGCCTAAAATAACTGCAATAAAATGAAATTGCTGAACAACACCTTATTAACGGCAGCTGCCTCTCCGCCCACATCAAGCGAGAAAGAGAAAAAGGCAAAAACAGTCTGAGGAAATTACCAGCCCCAGTCAGTTGTTTCGACTCCATTTTGATTCCATTGCTTCTTGTTGCCTTTTCAATTTTGTATACCCAGCACTCATATAAACTGTGTGTCAAAAGGAGTAATTGGAAATGGTGTGTATCTATGTAACAAGCTGATCTGCTGATCAATTATATGATTTTTAATTATTTTTAAATTAATTAGCACACATTTTAAAAATATTGTATTTTTATGGGTACCTTCTACCTTAAGTCGTTAATATCTTTAAATATTTGTAGGGATATGTCGTAGTCGGGCATATTGTATTCTACTCGATAAATGTTGTACTTTCCCGAAGAATAAAGAAACAACAAAAAATGGCAACTTTGATGCCACGATGTCCTCTGACAATGGCAACAAGGCTTTTTATTTCCATCAGTTAAATACTCTTTTGTTTTTTTAAGTTTTATACCTACAATATGTACTTAAAAGAAACACTTATCGTTTCAGATTAGATCAATTCGACATTATAAATAGTAATACCTATATTTTACAATTGTTTTATAATGCTTGAAATATTTTCTAGCTTAGTTAAATTTAAACAAGCTTATCCCATAAGTGAATTTATTTCCAAGCATATTGTAAGTGTATATTAAGTAAGAACCAGTCACCAGCTGGGCGATGGGCATTTATCTTCATCCTCAACTCTCAAGCACTCAATAAAGAGACTCACATTAAGGCCACTTGTGCTCATGTGACTTAAAGCGATTCTTTAAGTTCTCACCCTTCGAAATATATCGGTTAATTGGTTTTGAGGAAAGCTTCGTAAATATTTTGATCTGATAAAATGTCATCTGCATCACTGTTTGCATTGCCGTAACTCAAGTGCTTTTTCATATGCTTCACATTGACACACACACTTGCAAAACATATTATACCATCACAATAGGGGAAACGTTGCAACCGACATCAGAGAAAATTGTATATATGTTTTTAAATGGCAGCTACACAGTCTTGCAGTCAGAACTGTTATAAAATGGGAACTCTACCTGGGCATAACAATGCTTAACTGAAAACGGTTTTTGATATAAACATGTAAGAAAAAAACAAGCAAAAAATTCAAGGAATAAAAACGCACAACTGCATCTGAGCGTGCATATAAATTGCATTACAAAGTTACTGGCTTATGTGTATATGTAAATAATAAATCTGCCTCAAGTGCAAGGATTGTAGTCCCACACCTGTCTGGCACACACACTCACTCAAGCATACACACACAGTTGTCTCCTTAAACATAACCATTTGAATACAGACATTGTTGGCAGACAAGCTTGAAGTGCTTAGCTGGTATCCAAAACCTGGCCCCCAATCCACAACCAGCAGACCCAAACCCAAACCCAAACCCCCAACCGCAACCCTAACTCAAAGACTGATTTTACCTATGACTTGACTACGAAACTGAATGCTGACTGGCTGGATGGCTGACTGACGTTACAGTTACAAGCCATTTTGCAAATGTGTCGGTTGCTATTTGGATGAGATGCGGATGTGCGATAAGCTTCAAATGCAAAAATTGAGTATAAGCTCAGCATGTGTGCGATGGATATAAAGATAAACAGTGTAAATAGTTTCGCTCTCATTTTCACACTTTCACGAAAAGTAACACATACATATATTAAAGTTGAATATGTTCTACCAAAGCATATCCTGCCTTCAGCTATCAGAGATTCCGATTGTATGTATAAGGATACCTGGCATTCATGACAATATTCAAATTTGAAATTATGATAGGTAATGCAGGACAGAATTTAAAAGAATTTACTTTAATATAAACTAATATATACATATATCAACCATTATCTTTGCACTGCAAAATATAGTTATTTTGTGTTGAGATCAGATGTGATCATATGAAACATCACTTGTAAAATATAAGAAGCGGAATAGGGTATTAATACTACTACAAGTCGGCACCTGTGTTTTATAGTCGGGACATGTGTCTTGGCAACCACTCTTCGGTTATTCCCACTTAATATAGCATCTGTATGCTGGGCGCCACTTGCCACTTATCCGCCTTTCAATGGAAGGGGCGGAGAAGGGTCTGCTTCAATTGAGCGTACAAAAGTAACAGATTGTGATTTACTTTCACAGCGGAAATAAAGGGAAAGCGATCACTTGAATCTAATCCGAATGTCTAAAAAAAAAATATTTTAAATATGGCAGCACTTTGCTCGTAAGAGTGAAATGCATTGTGCCCTAAGCTTAATTCACTTGCCAACTGTGGGCTCGTAAGTGGTGGCACTGCAGGAAGTCAAAGCTCCGGCAAACTGGAGGAGCAGGAGGAGGAAGAGCAATCCTGTCGTCTGTCATTTGTGGTGTTGAGTGGGTGAAATGTGAGTGATGTAGGAGTCCCACAACCTGGTGCGGTAAATGAGAACGGAATTTCCAATTAATAAGAAAAAGGATGAATTACATTAAAAGCAAATGGTGAAAGCATCAGGTTAGAATGCCTTGGGCGACAAATCGACTGTAAAAAAAAGCTTAAATATATGCATATATATGTTAGCAAACCGAAGATGATTACCAATAAAATTAGATAAATCGACTTAAAGCTAACTAAAGCTAGTTCAGTATATGCCTTAAGCCATTTTATGTCTACATCAACTCATCTCACACCAAAGAATTAGTTTAGTATATGCCTTAGTATATTTTATTTCTAGAGTATGTAATCAATACCTAAACTGACTCCAAAGACAATAGAGACAATTTATAGTCTTTCCTGACACTTAATTAAAATAGATGGGCTTAAAATTAAATTAATGGCATTAAAATTCAATAATTGTGCAATTTAATAAAGAATAAACAACTAAATCTAATTAGAGCAATAGAAAAACTAATCAGATTCAATTTAAAGCCAACGGAAGTTAATAAAATTTTAATTAATTATCACTGCAAATGCAATTTATATTTGATTACAAAAATATTTAACATTATGAAGTTTCATACTACTGCTGCCAAACGGCATAAAAACAAATTACGTCGAGAGGCAATTCAAGTGCAGACTCCAAGTAGCTGCGGGACTTGAATGATAATTGAGATTTTATGCACCCCACACTACATCCACAAAGAGAGAAATCATTGGCTGAAATGTGCATCAGTGTGAGCCACAAAGTACACATTTCGCATAGGCTGCAGGTACATAGATAAAGCGACTGAGCCAGCCCCTATAAGGAACATATATCAAAGTGAGTATCTACGGGAAGCACAATGTGTATATGTATCTGTTTGTAGCTGTATATGAGCAACGGCTGATTGTTCGCTTTATGTAGCGTCGCACATATAACAATAAAACCTGAAATGTTAGCAATGAAAAGCACAAATAATAAAGCACACACAACACACACGCATACACAAAAACTACACACACACAAATATATATTTATATATATATATATATATATATACATATGCATATAACTATGCCTGCAAATGTACTTTGTATGTTTTGTTGTTAGAGCTACTTTTACGTAATTGCTGCACTCAGTTTAAGGACAATTGACGTGCAGTCGAGTTGGGGTATGAAGTGGTTTTCTGGTGCCACTCTGGAGTGGGTATGAGCATGGGAAACCTGACCACAAATGCATTTGTCGAAAATTGGTAGGCAGAAGCAATCTTGTGTGCGGTTTGTACTTAAATTAGATGTACAAACAGTTGAACAAAGCATTTGAAATTAAGTGATGCAAATCACAAGCGTCTTATAAGTCAAATACATTTGAAGCATTAATTACCGCATCGAGATGTGTGTGGCACAATTTGCGAAAATTAATGGCTTAATTACAATACGTTGTGGCATTGAATTTATGCGCCCTGCTCAAATGGACAATTGCTCCTCGGGCAAGAGAATATCGTACTCTTTTTATTGCGCATCATAAATATTTCGTAAAAATTGCTTTAATTAATTCCAGGACATCCTATTATTTTGGGCAGTCGCACGTAAAAGTAATTTGTGGCTATTGCGACAGCATTGCAATCTTTTGCCGTTTCTATGAACTGAAAATGTCAATGGATTTTCAATAACAAACTCATGAAATTAATTGCTTTGAAAATAGCAAAGATACTGCTTATCTTATCATTTCATTTCCTTTCCATTTAATAAAGTTACCAGCCTGTGCACATCTAGCCTTGTACAAAAAGGATTTTGATGTAAAACTTGTCACCAATCAGGACCAGGGCTCAAGCCAGCACAGAATAGAAGACAGACAGCATAAATTGCCAGAAATCAGAAAACGTAGAAAAATAAAATAAGGATTGGTGTTGACAGAAACAAAACTGACACTAAATTCTTAGAGCAAATTAAATTTATTTACAGCACAGCGACCACTCTTATACCCTAAAAAGAGATTTATTAGAATTAAAATCGTGATATTTAAATCGATAATATGAAATGTTAATATTTTGTACTTGTTTAAGAAAAGTATGTTATTAAAAATATTTAAATCGAAGTTATAAATCTCCTGTGGAATAAATAATAATACATACACTTGTAAATAAATTAAAAAGAAATACTTTAAGCTTATTAAAATTTTATATAATACTATAGAAACACGATGAAATCACAATTTACCAGCAAACACAATATAAACATTATTTAAGGATGCACGCTACAGCAAACCATGATTAAGCAAATATCCAGTTTTGTGAAAGCTACTTTGACACTTGAGTTGGCAACTCTCACTATGCACATCACAGGCAGTTTCCGATAATCAAGTGACTTTACGAAGCAACTATCAGATTATAGACTCCAGACAAATAGCAATTTCATTTTAAATGTAAATGCAGTCGGGACGAGGAATCGATTTGCATTCGTTTAATTGACTTTGCAGCATAGTTTCGATAACGCAGCAGGCGATGAGAAAATTCCAAGACCTGAACCCAAACTAAGACCGAAAACCCAAAGCCAAATTCAAACTCAGAGCTCAATTCAAAAAACAAACAAATCACCAGACATAGGCAGACAAACAACGAAAACTTTGATTGACATTTCAATTAAATTATAGCCAAAGTCGTTGGCAAAGTCATTTGCGATGCTGCTAACGAAAGATGTTTCGTTTGCAAAAAGTTTTGCACACCGAGTATAATGAGATCTATGAGCCGCTGATGGTGGAGTCACCCTTCACCCTGGTCGATGCACATGGCGTGGGTCTGCGCCAATATCAAATTGGACTCTCGAGCAGCATGCTGCTTTTTGGCTGTGACAACTTCTATAAGCACGGCTCCGAGCAATGCGGAGATCCCAATTGGCAATACAATATTCTTGATGCGGAAATCGAGTGCTTTGATCTAATCAGCTTGGTGCCGCTGGAATATGTTCGTTTTAATTTCTATCGCAAGTACGATCGGTGCATAATGATGATTAGTGTGCCGCCCAATGGGAATCAGCTACCGCCGGATCGTCCGATGATCTTTGAGTTTGGCGGCCACATCCACAAGCAATACTATTTTCAGACGTGGCGCGAATGTGTCGCCTGCTTAAGGACATTCCTGCCAAGGTTGAGTCACATCAGCGGCGCCTCACCCTTCTCCAGCACCGACATACAGGTAGACGAGGTGCAACACATTGCCCAGGTGCATGTGCCACATCGACCGCAATCCGTCTACAGCATGTGCTACAGCTCAGCGGGTGGAGCCTAAATGGGCAAAAACTAAACTTTTCACATTTTACATGCCGCATATTTTATAGATGGCTAAGCTGCTTAGGTAAGCTTTTACTCCTGCTGTTGCTGTTGCCAATTTGATTAATGCACAGCAAGTTGTGTTGCAGCAGGCAAGTCGTCTCTTTACATATTAAAGGCTACATCTTAAAGCTACTTTTCGGTCAGCTTTAAATTGGATTGTTCTTTTCGTTTTTCGTTTTTTTGTATTTTTTGTTTTTACTATTGTTGTGGGCGCAGCTGTCAGCCAAAAATCGCTGGTGTTACTTTACGGCTTGGCCTGCTGATTTCATTTATTTTTCTATGCTCCCTGATCTTTTGTAGTCGTTGAAAAAGTTTTCAATTTGTCGACAAACTTAGGCCGCAGCCGCAGCCGCAACAATTGTCTGTATGGGAACCCGACTGTCTGTCTGGGCGTGCAGCTGACACCGAAAATCAATTGCAATAGAAACGCCCGGCAAATAAACACAAACAAATGCCAAACAAGCACGCAACACTTGATATGGAATGAAACGAAAGCATCATCATCGTCATTGGCTTGGCTTCGTTGGTTTATTTAGAGCGTTTAATGGTCAAAGTTTTCAAGTGCCATGTAATTTATTTGATTTGCTTTCATTTCAATACGTTTCATTTAGCCTTTGGCTTGCTACTGCATGATAAATTACAATTTATTTAATAAATAGTACAAATGCTCTCATTAATCATATGCCATGGCTGCCAAGCCAAACAAACACACACACGTAATTTTACAATTTTTCCAATAAAATCCTACGCACACCCATCCGGTGAATAAAGCCCACAATTTTGCATGTTTCGCCATACAAATGTGCGGCTAATTAATGCGCTGCTTCGAAACGATTTTCCACAATCGGTTCATGGCAACAGTAAAGCCGAAAGTTAATTAAAAACTCATTGGCCACGTACACACGGCGCACAGCTCCTGTTTAACTCAATCAAAATAATTTTGAGAAAAATCAATGAGTTACTTATTTAAAGGGACTACACGCATGTCTCACCATTCCCAAACCCTACTGTATTCCAGCATATTAATTTACTTGTAATACATCTGCCCACTTTTCGAGCAGTTAATGAATTGAAAAAAGTCCTTGTGGATACCATGACTACCTGCTGATCAATGCAAATACTAAAAATGCTAGTTTTTGAGAAAAAAAAAATGGATTTTGTAATTTAGATTAATTTCTGCAAATAATATTTGCATATATTTGGACACTTAAATAATGCCATATTTCTCGAATGCAGTTCGATGGATTTGTGATTCGAATGCACGAGTTGCTATTTCTTGAAAAATTTGCCAACAAAATTATGAAAAATACCAAAATGTAGAATGAAAGGCAATATAAATGTTAATTGTTTCTGAGTTTCTAATTATTTGCTTTTGCACGAATGTGAGTAATATTACAGTCGGTACAGCAAAGTGGATAAAACCACAACATTTTACGCAACTGGTTAGTGATGTAGTCGCCGACAAGCTTTACATTAGAAAGAAATAACGCTGGAGGCAACCAGGTTGCTTGACGGGGTAGCAATTACAAAGGTTAACTCATCTCAATCGCACCGCATGAAACACACAGCCGAAGGACTCCCTTTGCCGTTGATACGACAAGGCTTATGTGGCATTCGTTAGCTGCTGCAACGTGTGAGTGAAGCAGCTGACAACCAGAGCAGCCGGTGGCATAGCGTCCATCTATGTATGAGTGAGTTGTATGAGTGTATTTAGAAGTGGCAGGGCTTTGTTGTGGTTCTTCTGAGTTGAATAGCAAAATGGCGCTGATTTTGACTCTACAATACATACAAAATCACAAATGTTTACAATCACATATGATTGACAATTAATATGTTGGTTGAAATCAAGTATAAGATTTAATGCACAAGTAATTTAATGCTCAATTGCGTCTAGGGTCGCTTAAGTGCTTAACGCAAATATAAATTAAGCAGCACAAAAATATAGTCTTTTAAATGACCACTCAATTATTATAGAGTACTTGTCGGATGCACCGGTATACATATTTTAAGATCAATAATATGACTTTTGTCATGTGGGCAATTTTACCTTTTTTTAAATAAATCATTTTGAACTTTTGCAATGAATGCTACAACGAGTCGATTGACATGCAGTCACGGGTGTATTATTTCGTGTGGGTGGACTTAATGCCATGCCGAGTGCACAACAACCACAAGGACATGGACGTCAAATTAAAGGCCGCTGCACGATGAAGCTGACAGTGATGAATGTGTTTTATATTTATTAAATGCCAACGTGCGAGCCTGCAATTTCATGAACTCGGCGCACTTGTTTGGCTCTATATGTGTACGTATATTTACGAAATCCTTATATGCATAGGGACATACGCAAATTTATATGCATGCAGAAATTAAATTATACAGGATAATGCATTTTTATTTGACACTATTTTAAAATCAAATCTATTATAAATAATTCCAAATTAACATATTTTTAATTTTAGATACTTCTTGAAGAATATAAATAAAATAATAAAACAAATTAAACGATAGACACCCTATAAGCGTAACACACAAAAACCAGCATAGGATCAAATGTTTGTGTGTATATACTTGGAAGTAAGAATTTTATTGATAATTTATCCAGACCATTGACACATGACTAGGCACTTAACCGCAATCCATACTCTATTCGCTCTATTTGTTCAATTCATTTTAATCCCATCGTTTCCAGTCAAATTGCTTATAAAAATTTCCTTTAGAAGCGCCAACTAACCTCTACATTTTACTCTTATATACAAGTAGATTCGATTAAGCCATTCGGTTAAAGCCAACCACTTGTATTATAAATATACAAATGTACTTTAGTTTGACTAGTTTGAGCCGCTCTTATTTATATAAATACAAATATGTGTACGGCAGTTTACCTGGCGCAAATTGAAAACAATTTTCCACTGTTTAAACATGCGCGTCTTGTGCTAATTTTATTTGATTTTACTCTATGCCAGCCAACTTTTAAATAAAATGGAACGTGCCAAGCATTGCTGATGCCAAAAAGGCGGCTTTGATGCCTCCTGATGTTAGTGACCGCAAACGGGTGGTGCGGTCAAGAAACCGCCTTATAAGTTTGGCAAGCAAACGACTCCTCCAGATGTGTGTCTAGGTATGTATGCTTTTATGTGGTCGCGTACTGAGTAAGCAGTTAAATGCCCGGGGCTAAGGACTACCTTTCAGACATGTGCTTGGCGTTCTTGGCAGCAAATTTTCTTCAAATAACAAATAGATGCTTTTAAAGTGCCAACGGAACTCATAAGGCAAGAGAGAACGACAACATTTTGTCGCCTTTTATTATAAGCCCTCCCAGGCTGCCTGCCTGCCCGCCTGCATTGCTGTAGGTCAAAGTTTGCGTGCCTGACGTTCTACACATGTCTCGGGCTGCTTGTGAAAAATCTCTGCAGGAACGCGGCGCTGAAAAGTGTGCTACATAAAAAGAATCCAGCAGCATGTCTACATTTTGCTTTTGTATCAAGTGCAAAAGTGACTGCCAGCCACGAGCAGCGAGTAAGTAAAAGCTGTTAATGTTTATACTAGTGATGGTTACACCCACTTACCATCATCATACACACACTCGCGCACACGCACACGCACATACAGACAACCGCATAAAGGCTCACACATACATACGTCAAATATATTGCATACTTGGCAGCAAGCACTGACAGAGGCCAAGAGTCATAGGTCGTGAGACACACACACACACTAGTCCCTATTCTAAAAGAGAAGCAAAGCTAGAACGTGATGAGGGCGAAGGGCAGCGAATTAACAGCATAATTAAGGTTTAACTGAATATTTGCATTGCACATAAGTTTAAAGGTACAATTATAAACACATCTGCCTAAAAATTTAATTAAATTTATGTTTGGGAGATTTCAACTGTTTGATTTGAATAGTTAGAGCTGTTATCTGCCTCCAATATATCAAAGGATCAGGAGATGAACATGATGATAAGTAATTGATATGGAAGAAATGCATCAAGGACTAATTCGCATGCCGATATTCAGCTGCTCAGCTGCTTCTCCATTATCCTCCATCTCCACAATCCATTGCCATACAAATTGACTTTTCTCTTTTCATAAGATTTTTTGTCGACTCATTGTCAGTTTATAAACCAGCTGCAAATAGATAAATTATTCAACAACAATGTCAGTGTATCTAAACCTACATTTAGCGTATTAATTGTTAATCGCGTGAAATTAACAGATGCCCAGCCTTAATGGGTATAAAAGCCGACTGATTAGTCTTCGCAGGAAACAAAAGTGTTAGCTAATTGCAATGGCATCGACATTCCGGCTAATAAAACCAGCACCGCTAACGGAACGAGTGCGTACCCGGGAGGCCTTCACCTATATGTATCGAGTCTTGCGGCTGATTGGCTGGCTACCCCCAAAGGAGCTAATCTGGCGAAATGTGTATCTCATCTGGACATTTGTCTTCTTCCTCATTGTCGTATTCTATCTACCAGTGGCCTTCTTCATCAGCTATGTGAAGGAATTTCGAAATTTTTCGCCGAACGAATTTTTAATTTCAATGCAAGGTGCCATCAATGTGCTAGGTGCATCAGTAAATGCCCTGAACACATATAGTTGCCTATGGCGCTTAAAAAAAATACAGACCATATTCGACAGATTGGATGAGCGATTATTGAACGACGGGGATCGTCAAAAGATACACGATGCTGTTGCGCGTTGCAATTATATCTTTCTAATCTATACCTTTTGCTATTGCAGCAGTGTGGTCACCCAGGCCTTGGTGGTGCTGGGTGGTAGTCCGCCTTGGGCCGTCTATATTCCATTTTTAGACTGGCGGGATGGCACAGTCAGCTTCTGCATTCAGACGATCATTGAGTGTATTGTTGTGAACTTTGTCGTGCTGCATGCGCTAATTCCGGAAGCAGGTCAGCTCCTTTTCGTGCTCATTTTTCGCACACATTTCGAAGTGCTAAAGGATCATATACGCAATTTACGCATGGATCCCGACAAAACGGAGCAGGAAAACTACGAAGAACTAACCAATTGCATTATGGATCACAAGCTTATACTAAGGTGAGGGTCAATATTACAATATTATAAAGCTTTAGGTTATGTGGAATTTATTTTTGTAGATGCTGCGACTTGATACGTCCTATGGTATATAGCACAGTCTTCTTGCAGTTGTGTCGATTGGATCCATCCTTGGCTTGACCCTGTTCAACATTTTATTCTTTGCGAGCTTGTGGCAATCCATTTGCAGCGTGTACTATGTTTTCATAGTTCTCTTGCGAGCGTTTCATTTTGCTACACTACGATTTGCTAATTGACGACAGCGAGGACTTGGCCTATGATTTTTTCACTCCAACTGGGTCGACGCGAGCCGCGCTACAAAACCACTCTCATTAACTTTATGCATCATATGCAACAGCCGATAATTTTTATTGCTGGCGGCATATTTGTCGTCTCTGTGAACAGCTATATAGCTGTGAGTGATATATATTTTATTTAAATATTTACATATTTTTCAATATATATTTGCAGGTGGCAAAGTTTGCTTTAACTATTATAACCATACGCAAAAGAAATTAATTTTGCTGAAAAGTTTCAGTAGAAACAAGCGGATCTACTTTTCCCACTGTGATGTGGCGGCACTCTAAGGCTTATCGTGTTACACAGATGAAGCTGCTCCGCAACTCTACATAGTTGCTTAGATGGTCGCTGAACTAAAAATCGACCCTCTCTACGAAAAGCTGGAAACCCCCTAACTCACCTAACCGCTTAAATTAATACCATGTGCACAGCCAAAGCCAAGGTTACAAGAACTGCACTAAATGTTTCCTATTCCGCTACTTGTTCATTGTAAATTGAATTACAATTGGCTTAATTATTTTTTGCAATTATAATTAAATAATGGGCGTTTTCTAGTTATTTATGATAAATTTGCAAATTAAAATCATAATGTTACATCATAAATAAAATTAGTTCTTTTGTTTGTTTAAAGTCGGTTAGATTGCAACATTCTCGGTTGTTTTAAAACTAATATGTAATCGGCTTTAATATATATATCCACTGGATTGCATTTCAATTCAATGGCACTATAATAATCCATACAAATATTAGATGTGTTGAGACTAATGTGATTGATACCTTTTTGACAGCAGTTTTAATTTATTATTTGGAGTGCCATTAAATCATAATTATTTTCAGTCATTGTTTTCTTGTTGTGTTTCTCATAAGCCAACATCATTGTGATTTACAATCATCATATATAAACTGTGCGACTATGTAATACTCTGTGATGATTTTTCGAGAAGCTCCTAGATAATTTAATAATATGTATGAAAAGTTGACATGTGACTATAATCCCAATGCATAACTCATAAAACAATTAATCATAATCGTTATGATTAAAGTGGAAAGTTGTAGTCCATTTAATATACTCTTTTAATGCGCTCGACTGACTACATGCACAATTATATATGAATGAAGTACAGAATAATTTTTACATAAATGTTTTTCACATAAAAGTTGTGTAAACAACAAACTGTCAACAATTTATGCAATTTCAATTCGTTTCTCTCAACTAAGTATGCACACAGAGTAGACATAAAAAGATAGTTGATAGTTGATAGTAGAACAATAATGTAAACTATTGCAATTTGCTTGTCCTGCACTTCAACTAAATATGCTTGTGCTCGTGTATGTGTGTGTAAGCTTATTTCTACATAGAGGCAAAATTCAATTTCACACGGACTTGTGAATATGACAAAAATAAGCTGATTTGCTTATCGCAAATATACATAATGAAATTCAGCAATATCATAAGTATCTATGCTCATTAGAAAATGCAATCTAGTTACATCACTATGCAATACTCTTCACTGCCGGGAAGTATTTGCAGTGCGAATGTATATTGTAGTTGGTTTCAAATTGGGTGGTGCGGTGGGTTTGTGGCTTAATCCTCTCCATTTGGCACTTGCAACGTAAACAGACGGACGGTAATGGAAGACATTTAGAGCCTATTAATATGCTAAATTCGGTCTTCGGCACGATATATGGGGGCGAAGCGGAAAGCCAACAATGCGTGTGAGTGCAGTCAACAAAGAGCGTTACCAGGGCCAACCAGAATACTGCTGCAAGCAACCCAAAATCCGAGCAAGTCAGTTATTTTCCCAGAGCGCATTTCGAAGATACGGCAGGCAAACATTCATCGAGGTCGATGGTCCGTGTTGGTATTTTCAATTGCAAATTGCATTGGCCAACTGAACAAGAGAGAGATAAACAGAGAGAGAGAGGAGAGAGAGAGAGAGAAAGAGCGAGAGAGACAGAGAAGGATATTGAGCAGGAGTAGTCAGTGTTTACAGTTCATGTTGCCTATTAAACGCCTGCCAATTGCCTTTAATGTGAATCTGGTGCCGAGCTTACCGGAACCTGCAGCATCTACACTCCTTGCCTTAAGCTGCATTCTTCAGCACTTTGCTGCAAGTCGTAATTTTTGATGGCTTACAATGAAGACTAAGAAAAAAAGAAAAACAGAAATGAAAGAGCTAATATAGTGCTGCTAACAGTGTGCTGCCATTAGTAAGCTCTTAGGTTGAACTGTTCGTTGCATAAAATCCATTAAACTTTTTGGTCTGCGCTGCTGGGACTGGGTCAACACTTTAAAGGCAAATTCGATGACAAGACTATTACATCGGAATTAGGACTTATTTTCTTTTCTTCTCTTCTTCTATTTTTTTTGTTTGTCTTTTTTTTTTTTGCTGTTGTCGAATTGGGGTGCAACAAAATGACACGTGTACACATGTATGTCCGCAAATGCCAGTTGAGATTTACAAGGCGACATTCGTCATAATTTGTGTGGCAGCCAAGCATTTGACACGATTTGGCGTCACGTACTTCAGTGCTTGATAAATCTTGGCCAGCTGCCACAGCAGCACTCAACGCGCCATCGTCATAACGTCTCTTGTTGCCACCTTTTGTCCCGTCCTGGATCTGGCACGCAGCACGTGCACGCTGTTAACCTCAAAAATGCGCTTCAAAAACATTTTTTAACGCGCTCTCGCGTGACCCCTTATTTTCATATACCCCAAACCATATCCCCCCTCCAGTGGGCTTTCCCTTTTTCAATCCTTTGGCCTTTCACCATTAGACGATGGTTGGACGTTCAGGCAGACATAACCGCAATAGGGACCCAGACCACAACATCAAACCGAGGTGATTGCCAAGACCGATGCTTTCGGTGACCAAAAGTGTGGACAATCCCAATCCCTATCCCAGTCTCAGTCAAAATCCTTTTCAGCCCAACATACGTGCCGTGTACGTGCGCTGGGTGACAAAGTACCCATACAGGGTGCTTCACAGTTTAACCAATTCTTCATTCAATCAACTTTAATATTGGTTCATCCGCTTTTTAATATGAAATTTAGCTAGCATTTATTCATATTTATTTCTGGCCAATTTCACAGAGCAATTAATATTTAATTATATTGAAATATGAATTCAAAGAAATTTTTAGATTTTTAATAAATTACTTGTTAAGTAAATTACATTTTTATAATTAACCAATTAACCTCGACAAGACTCTGAGATTTTAAATTATATTTAGTAGGCAGATCCAACATATTTTCAACCGCACCAATTAAATATATTTTTTATTGTGCTGACTACCATGCCCTGCTTTTCCATATTTTTTTTGAGTACCAAGAGAACTTTATTTTCCATAGCTCTCAGTTTTCACTAAATCCGTCATTTAATTGCAGAAGAGCAAAGATAATCAATTTCGTTGTTAATGGTATCGACATTTATTATGTTATGGTTTATATACCTTCCATTGAAGAATTTAACATTTTAATCTTCTTAAAAGGATTTGTTTCAAAACTATATCGCAGAGCGGGCGCAATTTGTATTTATCTTATCTCTTAGTTATTAGTTTTAGTTACCACAAACTTTTAGAAAATATGTCATTTAATCTTTTCACAAGTATAAGTTACTTTTCTTCGAACTATTTAAGCGGACGGATAATGAAAAGTTTTAAACTTAAATTGATTTCAGCAAACAACAATACCTTGTTTAACATTTGTAACTAGGAAATTCCAATCCGTTTAGTGCACAATTAAGATCCTAGTTGCATGAAAGTAACCCTGTTAGTTGTGTATGTGTGCCTGAAAGGAAAGGCGCGTGCTATTTAAGCCCCTAACAGACTTGTCTTCAAATTAATGACCAACAATGGGAAATGTTCTTCTCTTGTCTCTGCTCGGTTTAGATAAGAAGCCAAGGCCTCAGGCGCCAAAGTCACGTACAACGGCGGGGCGCCGTGGTCGTGGCCAGTGGCCACTACGCCATATTGAGTTGCCCATAAGCATAAGGCAGAAAATGTTGCACGCTTTAAGCGATGCGCAGCTGAAAGCTTTAAGGGCAACAGACTTTTGCGCTCCCTCATGGAAATCGGAGACACACACAAAGCGTCAGTTTATCTCGAGCGCATTTATTTACTTGCTGACCTGCTGTTGTAGGTTAAATTATTTGCGCTGGTTAAGAAGCAGAGCCCGCATTTCCAAATGCAAAAGCAACAGGAATAGTTGTGGCAGTTTTGCAAAGGGCGGTCAGAGATAAGCGGAAAACAGCAAGCAAAGCTGACCAGAAAAGTGCTGGCATCCGAGCTGTCTCTCCGTGCTAGCCAGATCAACTGGCCCCTAAACAAGCAACACATCCACATCTGCACACACACACTGCAAACACACACGCACACCCATACATACACACGAATATGATGTGCAGCTGCTGCTTCAACAGCGGCAAGCGCAATTGTCAGATTTGCCGCTGTGCCACGCACTCAATTTCGTTATAATTGCATAGCAACGCATCGGACCCAACAACCTTGCAACAACATTTCACAGTTTGTTTTACTTTTTATTTTTTTCCGCTTTTTTGTTTGTTTTCTTTAATTATTTTTTGTTTAATGCTTGTTTTTCTCTGTTTTCATTTATTTATATTTTAATTGTTTTATTTTGTTTCTGTGCGTAACTGGCTGGCTCATTAAAGTGCCAATCTTTTTCGCTTCATGGAATGTTCATGGGACAGCTCTGCATTAATTTATGCGTTGTTGAAAACCGCAAAATGCACTTAAGAGATATACAGGCATACAATAATAAAATCTGTTGAAGCAATATTTTATTTATCAATTACAGGCGCCGTTGAAATGGAAACAATGGATGAGATTACCATTGGAGATTCAATGGCACTCAATCGGACACCAAATGCGAAAAACCAAGGACTGTTAAAGCAATTGAGGCAGATAGTGGCCAGGCAGTTGAATTTGGATGCCCAGCGGGTGCACAAATCATAACTGGCCCATAATAAGATTTGTCAACTGATACTATGACGGCATCCAATGGCTTCGACATTACATTTTATTTATAGCAGTTGCTCTTGGTTTCACTTAGCGTCAGCAACTGGCAAACTGGCAAACTGGTAAACTGGCCAACTGGCCAACTGGCAACTACTACCGCAAACTGATAGCAGCCATCCATAAATCTCCTGCATTACGAGTATTGAGCAATAGCTGTTGCTTTATCAACAAAACCCATAACACATTTCGGCAAAACTCAAGCTAAAGCAACAACAACAACATCCAACTTGACCTAACAAGAATGCCGTTGGGTAAATAGCGAACAGATACAAACTTAGGAAGTACTTCAGTTGAATATACTACTAAAAGTCATGCCCCTCACCCACACTACAAAACCATTGCAAATACTGCTCAAAGTTACTAAAGCTAAGTCTGTCTAAAGAGATGGGCAAGTTTTAAATAACACTGCGATTGTCTAGCATTTCGTTGTACTTAAATTTGTTGAAAGATTGCTGTATGTATAAAAAGCAGACATTTTTGCTTCGAAAGCCTGTAAGCTTTAAAGTATCAAAAATGGCAATGCGACAAATGGAGAGAAAGTACCAGATAAAAACAATTTCTAAAGTTTTTGATTGCGATTCGGTTTGCAGGAAACCAGTTATTTATTGTCTTGAAATTGATCACCAATGTCGCATATGTTGCATGGAAAACTAATTTTCGATATGCTGCATTTTCGATGTATGTCTACTTTTAAGGAATATATAAATGGTTAAATTAGACCGATTGAGAAATACGAAATTTGTTTGCCATTGCATTTGTGAAATATATATTCTTACAGTCGTAATAAATAATGTTGAAGAATTTCGATTAGATTTGACCACGAGAAGATGTTTGTCTGCGTTGCAAGCGCTTCAATTGTTGTCGAAAAAAAGAAACAAAAAAGCAAAAATTGCAGGCTGGCAAACGGAATTTATTGCAAAGTACGTAAGGAAATTGCGCAATTGCAAAGCATTTGGGAACGTACATTCCTTCGATTTTGCCCCAAATTCGGACCTCAAATCGCATTTGGCACAATTGCGGCAGTCCTATGAAATGCTTCAGCCACAGCCCACATGCAACATCCACAGCTACAGTTACAATTATAGTTGCCGCTGCAGTTGCAGTTGCCGTTGCCGTTGCCATTGCCGTTGCAATCACAATCGAAGCAGTAGCCCCAGATTGTTACCGTAATTCAATTTAAGAACAAATCAAGCCAACAAATTTTTGCAATTCCCTGACAGATGCATGGTAAATGAAAAATTGTGGTCAATTGTTTAAGTTAAGGTCCATATAGATATGCCTTAGCAAGTATAATTCATATACTTAAACAAACTGAAAGTGGAGTGGGAGTAGGAGTTGTCATCTCATTAAATATTATGACAGAATTCAAACCAAAAATCACTGTCTAAGAATGACAAGAAAAGAATTTATTTATTTATATTTTTGTTTAGATCCCTCATTTACAATGGTATCCAGTTCAAGCTAATCGTTTAAGTAAATGTGTGTGTCAAGCTGATTTTTATTCATTTGCGATATTGTTTCATAAATTGCAAATCTGTATCCGGTGACCATTAAACACAGAGATCAATTAGGAGCTGCACATTGCATACAAAACCAGAACTCTGCTGTGCCAATATTTAGAGTCATTTTCACACTGCCTTAACACATTTTCTAAAAATCGGACATATCCCATATCACAGTAATATAAAGTAGAAATTTATGTCCTTAAGGGTATTTAATCAGTGGATTCAATAATGTGGAACATCAATTAATTATCAAATGTGGTAAGTTATTCCGAATAATTATAAATATAATAATAATTGAAAAGCTGCCGCATTCGAATTTTTCAGCAAATTCCCGATGAATATAAATCTGGTAATTAATTGCAATGCAATTAATAAAAATGTCTGTAGTTGCGGACGTGCAAACAATTAAATTAAATCCATTCGTAATGAACACAATATTTAATATTGAAATAAACACCAATTTAATAAATAGTTTTTTTCATTTTCAGCTTTTTTTAATCATGGCAGTTAATTGGCACAATTGATTCTTAATCACCGCAACATTAATTTTTTACAACATGCTCTGATTTAAACAAATACATATTTGTATTTAATTTGTATTCGCAAATTGCAACATTTGATGAAATTAATTTGTCGAGAAATGCGAATGTGTTAACCATTTTCACAGTAACTATAATAACATATTAACTGGCAGCGAACAAAAGCAGTGCTAATTAATTAATTTCGCAATCTATATTTTTAATCTGTTGCACGGAACGTAACTAAGAGCCTTGCCACGACCCCGCACCTTCACCGCACCCCCAAACTACGTGGCAGGCGACTAACATGCTGACAGCATAATGAATTCAATGACACGTATTGTCCAGCAAAAGAAAGCAACGCGCGAAAACAAACGAAAGTGAAAGTGAAAGCGAAAACGAAACGATGCCAAATTAAACGCAACGAACGCAAAACGTAACCAGTAACAATGTTCTTGGTCGTGAATGATCGACGTTGATATACCGTGCAATCAAAATCAAAATATATATGTATTAATGCAACGCTTATTTGTTGATTTCGTTCAGAATTTTGTATTTTTGGATTTATCTTACTTTTAAAATAATATATTTTTTGTATTTTGAATTTAAACCTTCACAATTCATAATCAGCCTTGTTGTTTACTAGAAGGTAGTGAACGACTTAACGAACTGATTGTCTTTTCATTTGTATGTGCAAAATGTTATTATCAATTTTAATGCTATCTGGATGAGGCTTATGTGAATTATAAATTAAATTATTATAAATCTTAAGCACGTCTAATCCCTGAGCTTTGAACACTTAAACAGATCGCTGGGCATAACCAGATTAAGTGAACAGAATTTTTTGATCAAACACATTATTTACGATTAACATCTGCACATCCTGTTACATCCATTTGTAATTTATTGAATTTATGGGTACAGGGTAAAAGACTTGGCAAAATTGTTTGCGCACGTAAGTATACTACGAATTACATTGCTTTACTGCGCTAACAGTAAGACACTCAATCCCTATCCCACAGCCACTGCCACTGCCACTCCCTCACCCACAGCCACTGCCACTTCCGCCTCCAATAAGCAAAAACTGGAGTAAAAGCCTGACCACAAGAGCGCTAAGAACATGGAAGCTAAAACAACTTGTCAGTGTCGGCAGCGTTATCCTGTCAGCATGTTCTTGTGCCAATGTCGAGTAATTCATTAGCATTTAACTTGATTGACACAAGAGTGCGGCCTATCTACGCTCTCTCTATCTCTGTCTCAGGCTTTGTGCGGGTATTGGTGTGTGTGTGTGTGTGTGTGTGTGTGTTTGAGAGTATATTTTTGGCCACGCACGTACGCAGCTTGTTGGCTGGGCAAGCGCTTTGTTTATACATTTATAATGCATAATGGCATTGAATTTGGCTCACACGAGCACACCAAGCGCTCGAGACAAATCAGGGGCACGAGCACAAACAGATCGTTATTTTGTTAATTTAATAAGCGCACTGGCGACACACAGACACACACACACACACACACATATATACAACAACAGGTGCCACGCCCACCTGTCCCGTCCACACACAAACTGAAAGTCACGTCGCGCACATAAATCAATTGCCATGAGAAGGTGCCACGTGCGACATGAAAACTGCACGATTGCATGTGTTCTACATGGGAGGCCACATAGGACCAACACCAGCACCAGGCCCAAAACAGCCTCTGCACTTGTTACATTTGTTATTGTTCCTGCTGCCGGCTATTTTGGCAAAGCGACAGCTGAAATTGGGCTAACTACCAACTGTCCGTCGGCTGTCGTTTTAGCCATAAATTGAGCGCATGCAATGAAAGTGTAACGAGCGTTAATTTGTTTGTCAAGTGCGCTAAATGCTGAAACTGGCTGCCAGCTCGCTAAATGATAATCATACGACTCCATTGCGTCACACGAGCCAAACTGGCAGCAGTGCCAACAAATGCCGCTTTAAAAATGCTGCTGGTATATCATATGGCATATATTCTAATTGGATGACATAATCTTTTTGTTTCAGAATAAATCATTTAGTTGAATTGCACACATACATATATGTTCCCGACAGATTTGAATGAATTTGTGTGCAAATATTAAAAGTTAAATAACTAACATAACTATTGAATTGCTCCGGATCTACTGCCAAAAAAAAATATATCTATTTTAGAAAGGGGTCTTTCCATTTGGAATATTGATCAATCTATTGCAAACTTGTGTTTTGTAACTAAAGTTGACATATTAGCAAAGTTATTCGAAATCAAAAGTCTTGTCTGCAAATTATATGTAGTAAACACTGCCCAAATAGAGGTTTCTTTGAATATCAGTATAGTTTTGTTAAAGTTAAGACAGTGGAAATGTAAATCGAGTTTATACCATAATATCATATTCAGGGGTAATTGAAAGGATATTGATCCATCGATAGTTATGTCAAGTCAACTGACCCAGCAATAGGTTTTCTATATTGGTTCTACATGTACACGGACGTTATCATATAGGGAAATTGTTTACTGACTGTCCGTGCTGTCACCAGCTGAGAATGGTCATAACACCACGAAGCAGCTGTGGCATATCCCAGCCATTGCGACGCAGGACACGCATCGGACGCACCACATCGGGTTTCATCTGTAAAGAATGAATTTGGAATTAAATCCGTAATCAGCGTGGTTCGCTTAACTTACCATATTGGTGCGCATATGCGACTGGAATTCGGGCGAGGTGACTATATCAACAAAGAGGGCAAAATTGCTTTTCCTCGAGCGAGACTGCGCGGTGTATTCGTGCACCGCCTGGTGGGGCATGGCAGCCAGAAGATCACCCATAAAAGTGTGACCCTTCAGTTGCTTGCAGTCGCAGCTCTTGTCGGGCAACGATGGCGGCTCAATCACACAGGAAAAAATATCGAAAATGTTATCAATGTCACTGGTGTTCACACCACCGGAGCGCAGCTCCTTCAGCATCAAATGGTAGCCATCACTCTGCTGCAGCTGCTGGGCAACGCTTTGGAAACGTGTCGTATTGTAATAGTACAATGCCTTGCGAAACTTGCTATCGCATTGATAATACGACTGGACGAGAACCATCAGTGTATCCCTATCAATGGTCTCACGCAGCGCCTGGAAATTTGGACAGAGCGAATCGCCGCCATCACCGAAGTTACCTTCGTCACCATCACAATCTTCCGAATCCGGTTCGACGACCTGGGCCACTCCGTCCTGAAATGCAATCACTGCGAACAGGCCGCAGAAGAGCGCAAATATCTTTAATTGTAGCATTATCGACCTTCCGAAGATTTCACTTGAGTCCAACTCGAGTGTTGTTGTGCGCTTTTATAGGCCAACTAACTGTTGGACATTGTAGGTACAAGCATTTCCTTTCAACGGCTACTTGGACTGCTTATCGGGCAACACGCGCCAATTAGTCTAATTAGCAAGTAGCAGCAGTAACAACTGTCTCTGGCAACGAATTCACTTATCAGTGAATTACAAACCGTCGAGCAGTCCACTAAGACCACCCCTAAAGGGGCAACATTCGAACACAACGTGTTACATGTCAAACACGGTGTATGAATTATCAAGAAATTTAAAGCTTTGCGAGGCAGGTTTGAGGCAACCATGACGACGTCATCTTGCGACTAGTTCATTAGCAAATATTAGAAATAAATTCATTCATGAAAAGACATAAGTCCCACTTACTTAAATTTCAATTTGACCTATGATATCTAATTGACATGTCAGACCAATCCACGAGGCAAGTTAAGCCTCTGGTACGACAAACATTTGGCCACAAAATTTCTAAACTGCACTCATGTGCTCTCTTTGAGCTTAACTCTCCTTTTCAAATAACTTTCGGTCTGCACAGGCAGCGAACAAGAAGTGCTCACATGAACTTACCATATATCCAGAGATTGGGTAAACAGAGAATAGGATTTGGGCAATTGTCTGCAGACAGCACTTGAACCAACTTGGACAACTTGAAATTTACCTAATTGGCAAAGCAATTCCAAGCGACAAGAGAAAAAAGGAAAAAAAAAGAATGGAAAAAGCTTTGATATGGTCTTCAAACATTTCAATCGTCATTAGATTTGTGTTTTATCCATATTTGGTTTTAAGTCGTCCGCCTTCCACCCACAACGACGACACACACTCAAATCTATACACTGTACAAGCTCACACACACACACACACACACACACACATATAATGGTTACTATTGTAAGCTCAGACTTTAGTTGAGAACGGACAACGAACAATATGTTTGCCAGTGAATTGAAGTGTACCGGAAATACTAGTTGACCATTCCATTGTGTAAGTATTTCTTTTTTTTTCTTTTGTTTTTGTATTTCTGACACTCCTTTTGCATTTGTTTATATGTACTCAATGCATGTTTTGAATTTAATTTAAAAAAATCTACATATTTTATATATTTTTATATATATATTGTTATTGGTTTGCTGCACAACGAAGAACTATCTAATCGAAAAGATAGATTTACTGTAATATAAATTGATATATTATTGAATAACTTTTGTATTCATTATGCTTTTATACACGCACAAATATGCATTTGAAATCAAGGCAATCAGGTAATCTATGCTTTTTTGTTACATACAAATGCATATCTTTTTAGGAGGATAATATAAAGCAAGAATAACAAATACAATTTATACATAGACATTCCATAGAAAATTGCTAAGCCTCAAACTCTATTGGACTCAACAGTCAGTCAAAGGTTAAGTCAAAGTTATACAACTGTCAGTATACTGCACAGAAGTGGAAACCAAAGTTTAACGGGCAACTGTTTAGTTCTTAAAACGATATAGCATCATGATAAATAAAGTGCGCTGTTCACCAGCCCATGATTGCGATGTGACCCCGATGTGACCCCGATGTGATTAAATTGCCTCATGCTGTTATTGCTGTGTGCGCAGATGTGCATATTTAAAGATTTTCAGTTGAGCAGACCACAATAAATTGTATATTTGTATTTAAAATTCAAAATTAAAGTTGCAGACAACATTCCCACACAGAATTTGTAATTGTGTTGGAAAAGTGTTGCCTACTTTCAGGCTGGGCTGGCAATTTGTGTCATGTGGTCGCTGTCATTTGCAATAGATTTTCATGCAATTAGTTTTATCTGCTAATAGAATGTCACTGGCCAAGCAAACCACAAGCAATTGACTCCCTATACATGAATGTGTGTGTGTGTGTGTGTGTGTTTGGGTGTGTGGTTACGTGTGTGGGTGTGTTAACAAATTGCATTTTTGCTTTGCTTGCGAGAGCTGTTTGAGATTTTGCGCATCGACCACAAAACAGACCGAATAATGTTTCACTTGGATGTACATGTGTTTGGCTGTGTGTGTGTGTGTGTGTGTATGTATGTGCGTGTGTCGATGATAGTTCCACAGACTCATGTACAATGCCATTTTCATTTCCCTGGATAATTTACTCAATTAGGCTGGCAACTTGAAGTCTCTGTGGCATTTACGAGAATCGCTTTATTATTGCACTCAAAGAAGGAAATGTTAGGTTGGCATGGGAATGGGCATCTAGATGGATAGATAGTGCTTGATTGTTACGACTGACGCGAGTTGGCCATATAACGTCTTAAGCTAAGCACAATCACTAGCACATCCACATATACATGAGTCGTCACATTGATAATACCTGTCCCAATGATGTCTACTTGACAGAAACTTGAATACCAAACTAACGCCGATAAACAGGCTTAATTAGCGACAGAGCTGAAAGTCAACAGACTGCCGCATTAATCCAAATTTCAAACAAACAAACACACACACATATGTATATACACATATATATATATATATATATATATATATATATACATATATAGTCACTACGCATACAAATAAAATTAATTCCAGTTAAGTCCTTGGCAGGCAAGTTTTCTATGGGGTCTCGTTAGGCTTAGGTTTTGCTTGGTGCTTCTGTTTCTGTTTCTGCTGCTGTAGCATCATTGAGTTGCTTGCTTAATTATGTGCAAGCAACAATGATTTTAATATTATCCAGCCAGACAATAAGCAGAGCCCAGACAATCATGGCCCCCAAAACAAAGCAGTAGCTAGACAAGAGCCGATTGCACGTTGTCCATAACACAGGAAATTTATACGCTGGATTAAATCGGAATGGTCGAATTTAAATTCAACTCGTGTTCAGGTGCAAAGTGCCCGACAGATAAATGACGTTCCACATCTGCGACGTCAGCAGACAAATGATGTGATGCTGTGTAAATCAGTGAACCCTGAAGAGACCTACACTTTGGATTGACATAAAAAATGTTCAGCTTAAAGTGCCCAAATCTAATACAGTTCATTCACTTGTTATCTACAATTTGAGTTGAGCAATAGCAACAAAAACAAACCTGTTGCCAGCTGACAAAGTCAATGACAGGCCATTTTTTGTAGGCCACACGGTTTTTGTTCGAGGGTGCTCGAAACGTGTCACATAGAAAAGTCGGTTAGGTCGTCTTAGTTAGAAGCGCCAGCTAAACAATTAAAAAGGTAAATGGAATGGGTAGGTAAGCAACACACATACACAGATAGCACACACACTGACAGCAAAAGTGAATATAACGAGCGAAGCAGAACAACAGCAACTAAAACAACATCCAAATGGCACACACTCATCGCAGTTACAATTCTCAATTTTTATGACAGCTCGGTGCTCGTTTTGAGAGCGAGTGCGAGTGTGAATGAGTGCACGAGTGCGATTGAGTCTGCGAGTGGGTGGTTCTTTATCTGGAAAATGTTTAGAGCATAATATAAAGTATGCAAATAAGTATAAGGTATATGCGACTAAGAGCTATCCAGAAGAAACTAGAATTATTGGATTATAATTAAAAAATAAATAAATAATAAAATATTCACATTAAGTGTATTTTAATTATTATTATATTACACACTCTTGGATGACAGCAACGGAATTGATATATCTTTGAGCATTTTTCATTTTTAATAATTTTCTGGCTGCTCAGAACTAGTAAAAATAAACATTGAAGATACCAAAATCTTTAAGCTGTGCTAACTATAATTTGACTTAAATTGTTTCAAAATTATTGTTCAAGATGCCAATGGATATCCACTTGAACAGATTCCCAGTTGGGCCATAATCATTAAGAGATTTCAAGCGTATCCAGGCATATGCGTATAATAGCTTTGACTATGCTAATTTTAAAATTCAATGGCTTTTAATAACAGTAACGATAACGGTTTCTTGTTTAGGCCCCAAATGGCGACACATTTACCTATTAAATCGCAGATAGGGTATCAATGTGTGGCAAGAATGAAGTTGCTGGCATAGTTACGCCGTCTAGAGTCTAGACTAGAATTGAGCCCTTATGTACGACACACACACACACACACACACACAAACACATGTACAGTATATATTTGTATGTGTATTAAGAGAGGCAACGAAGCAGACATCAACTCACACACACACACATAAATACACACCCACGAAGAGTATGACGGTGCACAATGAAAATGCCTATGGGGTCCAATGTGTTTGCGCAGCTGTTGGCTTGAGGTTTATCACTTTAATGGCTGCCATATTTGCTGAGCTTCCATTTCCATTTACTACTACAATGTGTGTGTGTGTGTGTGTGTGTGAGTGTTGATGAGAAAGGTGTGTGCCTGATTCACCTTTCAGCTCGTTCGCAACCAAATTGGCAACATGAGTTGGCGCAAGCAAAAAAGTAATTTGCGAGCAAATTATGATAAATTGAAATTGTGTTTTCGCCTGGCACTGCACATCAATTCCAGTGTACAGCAAACAATAACAGTGTACAACAGTTAAGGGCGCAAAATTTCGCATTTCCTGTAAAATGAGTACAATAAGCAGCTGAGCTGCAAATCTCTATTAAAAGTTGCCCAAAATTTGATACTGTGCAATTTATAGCAACTTTTGTAATTAATTAAGAGTTTGTATTCAAAACTTAAATTGATACAATTTAACAGCTCAACAATTTTTGTAGCAACAACAACACCAACAACATGAGCAAGTTCAAAGCAATTGGCAATTTGAAGCAAGCCATTGAATGAAATGCCAATCGAATTCACTGCCTTGGGCGATGCCAAGAGGAAAACCTCTTAACACAACGTGTTTACCATAAATAAGTTAAGTGAATCCGGACTGCAAAAAATTGTAATCCAAACTACACATAGCAGAGACAGACAGTCTGAGAGAGAGGGAGAGAGACAGAGAGAGAGAGAGAGAGAGGGAGGGGGCGGGTCAGAGTTACATCACGCCAACTGTGCTTTATTCGGTAGCAAAGACATTGGAATGCAGCTCAATTAAAATGGCATTAAATTCCATTTGGATTGCTTTTTCAAGCTGCCAACACTCGTCGCCTGCCACACCCAAAGCCCACCTGCCCCTGTACCATGCTCCTGCACCCACCCCCACCACCCCCTTCAGGCCATCGTTGACATTGCTTTTTTTTGCGATGCTGAGCAGCTGTCTATGCATTTGGGACTTAAGCCTGAGACAGCTGCTCAAGCACTTGCAACCCAGGCCCCCTAATTCTACCATCCTTGGCCACCTCAAGTCTCTCAGTCGTTGTCTTGGTCTCTACTACATCAACTACACTCTCCATTCCGGCTGCATTCCCTGCTATGGCCTTTATCATGTCAGCGACTGCTACGTTTAACTTGTCACTGCCCAGAGCTGGTATATTTCAACAATTTTCCGCACACAGCTATTTTTGCCTGGTTGCCTCTTGTTGATATAATGGGGTCTATGGAGTAGCTTAAAGCAATACGCAATTGCATTAGAAATAAATTTGAATTTGATTTATTTGGAATTTGTGGCTATTTGTTTCGCATTTGCATTGGCAAACAGCAAATAAGTGGTGAATCTATCTATCCATGTCACAAGTGACAAAAGTGTTTCCCAGAAGTGTTTTTTTTTTTGTTGTTGTTGTTGTTTAGTTCTTCCAAGCTGTTCTGACCACAGCTGTTGCAAATACCAAAATACCAAACGGAAAATGCATGGTCCACCAAACTATATCCACATATCAAGTGTTAGGGGGAGGTGTAGTTGGCTGTCCGCCATAAAGTATGCATCAGCAACGAGCGCACTGAGCTGCAGTTCAGAAACCTTGCCACCTGTTAAATATTCAAAATCATATGCATGGCAGCAGCATAGCCTGCAGCTAGGGTTGGTCGGGGATGTGAGGAGTTGGGTGTGGTGTGTGGCGAATGGGGTGTTCGATGAGGCAGCTTGACATAAACACCTCGCATCAATACAATAGAAGCGAAGCAACAATCAACAACAACAACACTAACAATAACAATAATAATTTCGTTCGTTTGCATATTTGATTTGTGTTTGTTTATTTGTGTGTTCAATTTATGTGGCATTGAGCAATTTTAGCGTATATGCATGCAATATACACACACACCAACACGCACACAGACTCATAAATATGTCAAGCTGAACATATAATACACACAATCCATGTACCATAAATGTGTGTGTATCTGTGCTATAGAAATTCTTTTATTTTTATCTCTTCGCTATCATCTAAAATTCTTAAATAAAATACGCGAAAACAGGCGCAAAAGATTGGCAACCAAATCGGGGAATGACCGCAAAAAATGTTCTTTAATGATTAGTAGAAAAAATTGTGTTTTATACAACAAAAATAGTGCTCAAAACTATTAGAGAAATGTGCTTATCTGTTTATTTTCTAAGTTTTCTAAGAAGGTCGGGGAGTAGCTTGAATGAAAACACATTTGAAGGTGACATAAAGAACATATTCGAAAGTCAGCATTTATCTTAACCTCACATCTATATGTACTATATGATATTTTACCTGTGCCTAATGATTAATGATTGACTCGTGGATAAAGTCAATTTACTTTATCGGCCTTATCTAAGGCAAAGACAATCAAAGTTGCTGCCAGGCCACAAATTGCTAATGGACGATATTTTTGGATGACACTTTGGCATTTTATCAAGTGTAAGCTATGTGGGTAAATACCTGCAAGCACATATGTAAATAAAGTAAGCAATTTGGGTGCGGTGAAGCCAACTGTAAATTTCAAAAAGTCGCCGTAGTTGATGATACTAAACACGAGTCCCAGTGGCCTGCCTGCAGAGTCCTCTGACTGCGTGACCTTTGATTACATTGATGCATTTCTAGATCATTAAGTCTGCCGTCTAAGCACCATTAGCAGCCATGTCAATATGTGCGTATGTGTCTGTGTGTCTGTGTGTGTGTTTGTGGCTTTGTGCGGTGATGCGGTGCAGTTTGGTTGGCTATGGCACGGTGTGTACCATCTTGCCACAATTTAAAGACATTTGACTCCGAACACCGCATGTCGCCACAATCTATGTATAGGTATAGGTGAATGTCTGTGTGTGTTGGTATTAAGATATGTGTGCGTACATTTGAACATCGCTTCCGGCTGAGTGCACCAACACATAGCCACAACAAGAGTGCTTCCTTTTTGAGAGTGCTCGACTAGGAAATGCTCTGTTGGACGCACTTCCTAGTCGAGGACTCTCAAAAGTGTGTGTTTTATACCTGTAAAATGTTGAATATTTTGAAGCCTAATTTTCTCGCGTTTCATGAATAATTTCTGTGCTTATTTTGCTCTCTTCATGCGGCTTGCAGTTCATTCATCCTTTAAAAGTGAAATCAGTATCATTTCACTTCATCTGTGTATGTCGCAAGTAGTCTAGTTTCCAGATTCGAGGTGCCAAGCTCTTAAATCTGGCATATTCTATATATTTTAGATGTGTACTTTTAAGCTTGAGTGTTTAATTATAATGATATATATTTAAAAAAAAGAAAACATATTTATTTCAACGTTTTCTCATCAAATACAAACATATTACATTTTTCCTGTTACACCTACTTAACACCATCCAATCCCTATATTTTAAATGGTGTAACTTACTTAAAAATGAATGTATTTTATTTAATAGCGCATTTCTACAATTACTAATCTTAAAAAACTAATGATTGTTATTAAAAAAAGTAACGAAAAAGCTAATGTAAGAGTTTTGTATATATTTAAAAAAATAAATTAAAAACAACGTGAACTTATATTCTCTTCAGTTTAGAATAATGTACACTAAATTTAAGAATAGAAAACTCACTGGCTTTTAGAAAGATGCAAGCTTCCGTTTTAGAAATATATTTTCTGAAAAAAATCTAAAATCAAATCCATGTTTTTTCTGATGGTAGATCAACTCCGCTGAAGAATAATCCCTATGAAGCTGGAAATGCTTTGGTTTTATTTATGGCATCAATTGCACACTTTGATGATGACAGGGTATACGACGAAGTCGAGTCAACTCATTTGCCGCCTAATGGTAAATCAATGCGCTCGCCCAGTGGCCCAGAGTGTATCCTGCAGCCAGCCTAGCGGGAGGCAGCTGTGGTTCATCCAGCTTCAATTTCACCAAGAGGCATCATCATCATCAGCATCAGCATCAGCATCGTCATCAGCAGCAAACAGTAACAGTAACAGTAACGGGCAGCAGTAGATGAAAGAGATTTAAGGTTCAGGTCCAGTGCTTCGCAAATGTGTTGATGACACTTGAATGAGTTTTGGTCTTTTGTCAGTTGTGTTGTGCTTTTGACGTTGGCTTTAACATTGGCGCCTTACGCTAAATTGCGCGTATTATTTATACATAAGAAATCAACTGACCATAAGTTTTGTATATTAGCTAATCGGCAACTTGGTCATGGCCAGAGCTTTATGTACATCCAACCAGACCATATCCCAGCCCCCATCATCCAAAGTGCCACAAAACTCAGTTAGCGAGTGCGTCGCAAATCTTGATAAGGCTGCTAGATAAGTCATTAGAATGCTACTTAACTCTCTTGTTTGCTCTGGCAATTGTAACCCTTGGCTCTGCGGCACATTAAATTCCAATTACATGACAAGTTACTGCTGTTAATGGCCAAGTTAATGCATTTGCAGCAGGCAGGGGGGCGTTAGCTTAAGTGCTTAAGTTAGGGCGTGGCCCACTAACACATTATGCATACCTTTTATATGTACAAGAGTAAAGTTATATATATATATATATATATATATATATATATATATATGTATATGTATGTATATTTGTATATATAGTTATCTATATATATTTGTTGTATAAAGTACGAGTTTGTACATGAATCGAGTGTGTTAGTTTGTTTGTGTTGTGAATATGTATGTGATTAAGCATTAAAGTCAAGTGAGCTTCATGCAATGCCGTTGCTTGTTAATATTTATAAATAATATACATTTAGGCATTTGCTTGTTACACTTATTAGTTAACTTAAAACTAGCTTACAATTAGCAGCCACGAGTTTGAAGAGTGTGTGTGTGTGTGTATTTGTGTGGGTGTCTATTAAATGCGGGCTCCTTGTCAAGCCAACAACAAGCTGCCCAAGGCTGCAGTGCTTGTTATCCTATCAGTTGTTTGGTTTGTTATTGTATTTACTGTTTTTAAGGAGTGGTCTTGTATTTGGATTTGATTTAGATTCGATTGCAGGAGCGCATAACTAAAGAGTAAACCTGTTTAATTAACATCACATTGGTTTAGAAAACAGTTAACAGAATCTCTGCTGGATTTCCCTGTTTTTTCCTCGTTCTTGTTCCTTTTAGTAGCAGCACCAGCGCGGCTTCTCCACCTCCCCGAGGGCAATGTGCTCGATGGCCCACGAGGGCGTCTCCAGACGACCCTCGCCCGTCGCCTTCACATCCTGCCCGTCTACCGGTATGCCAATGTGTACATAGGGCATCCGGAACGCCGCACTGTCCGGATTACGTGCGAGGGCAGCGGCTGTGTAGCTGAAGGCAGTGTTGCTGTTGGTGTACGCCAGCGAATCGCTTGACTCGAAGGAGCGCAACGAATGACTCTTGCCATCATCGGCCAGCCGAACCAATCCCATGGCCGTCGACAGAAAGACCTGCTCCAGTCCCTGGTCCGTTTCGGTGGATGTCTCAAAGTAGGTGGCGCCAATAGAGCTGGCGAATAGATAAGCCTCATCACGTGAGACGGCACGCTGGGACTGCATATCCATTTTGTTGCCAACGAGCGTCAGTATCATTGGATCTTGGACATTGCGATGCAGCTCCTGTATCCATGATTTAATTTCGGTGAATGTCTTATATTGTGTCATATCAAATACCAAAATGGCTGCGTTCGCATTGCGATAATACATGGGTGCAACGGCTCTGAAACGCTCCTGTCCGGCCGTATCCCAGATCTGCAATTTCAAGTGGAATATGAGTACTCAATCAAAGTGGCAAGCAACAAAAGCACACAAAAAAAAAAAAAAAACCCCAGCACACAATTGGGGTTCAGCACTCATGACTTGGAACTTTAATTGAGCCATTCTGCGTTTATTCTGCAATTTCGGTCTTTATATGCTTTCGCTTTCGCTTTCCCACAACAATAATAACAATCGTACTGCTCCGCGCTCAGCTTTATGGTTCTGCACAATTCAAATCTTCATAAAAATTTGGGGCAACGACATGTCCAGAAAGCAAGCCAAACAAAGAGCTAATAATCTGTGCACAACGCGCCACCAAAAACTATTTGCCATTATGCGCTCTACACGAATTCATAAATACATACAGACATACATACGTAAATACAAACATATATACATATGCTATATAAAAGTAAAATCAAAATCGCGCTGCAGAATATACGAGCAGCCATTTGTGATAGGGGTGGCAACCCTAGCTTAGGAGAAAGCTCCTTTAGCTTATCAATAAACTATAAAAAAAAATAAAAACAAAAAAACAAACCGAAAGAAAAGTTAAGGCAAATAAACACAAAGTGCACTGGACCAAAAAGCATAAAAAAAAACATCAACAAGAAAACGCAAATAAAATGACCAAGAAATAACAACATTAAATCCAAGCAAAAGAACAAAAAATAAAATAAAATCCAACTGTTTCCATCCCTCCTTACTCACTTGTAGTTTAATTTTGACATTCTCCAGAATGATGTTGCAGGTGAAAAAGGAGACGGCTATCGTCGGCTCCTCGCTGCGGTGGAGAGCGTTCTTAATGTATTTGATGACTAAACGGGATTTGCCCACGCCTGAAACAACAAAAATAGCAAATTTTGAAAGATAAGCAGTAATCAACGCATATAAAAAAGAGAGTTTATTATTAAAGAAATGTTCGGTTTAGCTTGCCATATCAACAAACTAAAATGAATCGCTATTTTAATGAAGATATTTAACCACTTATAAATACATACATATAAAATCACCCGTTGGCAATCATTCAACAAAGAAATTGTATAAAATTGAATACAGCTGTTGCCTTTTGCTTAGCAATAAAAATTATTGACAAATCAGATTCAACTAAAATGATTCACACTAATTCACTTAATCATTATTGCTTTTCCATCAGCAATACGAATTATTTACGAAATAGAATCTAAGGTCTAAAATGCAAAGCATTCTTGTTGTCTGCATCTATTTTTAGGTATATAGAAAAGTTTACTTAGTTTTCCTACTCGGCACAAATAAATGGGCGTACTAATACTTATCTGATAAATAAACAAAGTGGGATCTACTTAAAAAAAGAAGAAAAAACGAAAGAAACCAAAAGGTGCAATTGAGAAACTAGTCATAAACAGGTGATAAGAAAACGGTAACCGAATTATGTTCACACATTTATATGTAAACAGTAAACAAACCAAATAAAAATGATTCTCGCTATTGTTGTTATTGCGAAAATCCCCAGAAGACGATACGATATCGTTGCTGACTCATTTTATAATGCAAGTACAGTTTAAGCAACGACCAAGATTCAATACAAGGCAAGGGGATAATTCCATTTGCACTGTAAACACCCATAATAGAAATATGCACATATGAATGTATGTGTGTGTGTATGTGCGTGTCCGTGTTTATGTGTGTTTTGTATGTGTGGTTGAAATTCATAAGCCAACTGACCTTGCAAAAGAACTGTACAATAAACAACTAAAAGTGTGCACGAAAGCAAAAAAAATAAAAAAAATGGCTTAAGCTCGATGCTTTTCTGCGTTTCTTGTACAAATTTCTGAAGTTGTGGTTTACCGTTGCCCCGCAAAGCTTTTCAAGGCTGTTGCTTATCGATTCGAGCGCGAGAAACTGCAGGCTCAGCTTCAGTATCTGTTATCTGAATGATAGCGCTGAAAAGCACTGCAAGTAACGGGCTAAATACTGGGATGGGATACACACAACTGTCTTAAAGTGCTTCAAATTCCCAAATAGTTTGAGCTTACCTCGCGAGCCAAGCACAACAACTTTGCCCTCAATTCCACGCATATTATTGGCAAATCAGTTGTTTGGCATTTTGTGTAGTTGTTGACAGAGCAAAGTACTGCATATATATGTACTTTGGTGCAGTAGTTTAAAAAGAGAAACTTTGTTGTCCGCTCAGCCAGCTTTATTATCGCACTGTCCAATTGAGGCACACTCTGAATGCGTTTTACTGTTGTTTACTAGCGCTTGTTGTACTTTCAATAATAATATGATGAGTATTTTTTATTGTTTTGCTAAAATTAATCGATGATTTCGATGAATGCATAAGAAAACAGCTGTGAACTGTTTTCGTCCATCGCTATTAGTGGTGGATGTGTGGTGCAGTATATTTTCTGGTCCCCAGCTGTTTAACCAGGGCTGTATGCACTGGTTTGAATATTGTTTTACATTCATATATCAAGGATGATTAATTTAGGTGAAGATCAATGTAAATATTATTTCAGTATTGATTTTTATTTTTATATCAATAATTGCAACACTTACGAACACAACTTTCTGTCTTAGTCGAGATTATGCAGATAATATACATATTAAAATTAACTTTAATCAACTTAAACTGAAACAAAAACCAATTGTGAAATACAACATAAGACACAATACCCTTAAAGTGAGTAGTATCGTTTTCAATCAGTATAGCCGTATATCGGCATTTGCTTGCAAGTATCGATATACAGGACATCTATCGACATGCACAGAGCCGCCGCCAATTTCTTGGTGACAGATGTGAGTGCACGCAGCACACACAAATTGCAAAAATAATATTTCCTTATTAAATAAACCTATTCAATGTTTCGCTAATTAAACCAATATTAATGCAATAACTGCCAAAGCAACGCCCTTCACTTGCAATTGCTGAAATTAGGAAAGTTAGAGAGAAAATTGCAACAAATGCGCGCGTTTTTGCTTGATGTTGCCGCATCATAAAGTGAAAAAGTGCCACATTTCAAGAGGTAAATGCATCACATTAATTCTGATTCACAGGCAAATACCGAATCCTTATTCCCTGGTGTACATTAATCCCTACACCTGCCTGCTGTGCTTTTGCCTAGAATCTTTTTTTGCTCGAAACGCGCCTGTACCAAAAAAAATGAAATATCGAGAAAATATAGCGCAATGCAAAACATCCAAATCTAAGTTGCATTTTAAATAATTAATGATTAATTTGTAGTTGAAGCCGCGGAGAATGGCAGCAATTAACTCGCTGAAGATCAACAACAGCTACGATTCGGAGCCATCCACGGGCAGTGGGGTGAGAAGCAGTTCAAAACTTTTAGTCCAACAATAATCAATTAATTACAATACAAAATACAAATTGAATTTGTTGCAGTCTTCGCTCAGTGATAACAATGATTGCCAAATATCTGACGAGGAGAACATGAATCTACCATATCTGCTTAAGCCCAAATCACTGAGCACGCCCCAAACAAATGCTGCCAACAACAACAAATTGAGTTCCCAGACAAGCAGCCAAGAGTCCCAGTTTCGTGGCTTTGGCGACAGTCCCTATGGCAAGGTGAATCAGCAGCTTTACGGCTCACAGCTGCAGCATCTGCAATTGCCCGAGCCGAAGGAGCAGCGGCAATCATCAAAGCAACCGGCTTCCGCTCCCGGGCTGACAATTTTCCCACGGTTCTTCAACAGCATCCTCGAGGAGAATAGCTGCAATGCTGTCGATATGCCGGCAACTGCAACTACAACTGGTGCAACTGTTGCAGCAACCACAACAGACACCTTATCCTTTGATGGCAAAATCAAGAGTCTGACCGAGGCGCCAAGCACATCGCAGCCGCAAAGCAAGTTGCCACAGCATGCGGAACAGTTATCGGAATCGTTTATATACAAGAAAATCAATAACGAACGCTCGCCCGACTTGTTCGCGGATAGTGACGATGACGAAGGCGATGAGCCATCGGACAAGGGACTGGGCACAATGCTCGAGGATCTGCCCGAGGCGCTGGAGGAGAGCCAATGCGTCAGCGAGGCGCCATCCATGAGTCACAATGCCAGCGTCCGTTACTCCCTCACAGCGCCTACCGAGTCTAGTTTCGTCGACGAGCAGACAACAATGGATGCTCAGCTCGCGAGCAGCGATCCCCGTAAGCATTTCATCGAGAATTGTCGCCGGGAACGTGAGCTCTTCCGTCGCATAAGGCGCTCGTTGCAGGGCGTTCGTCCGCCACCCACGGTGACCATGCCAGAGATCGATGTGATCAGCACGGTGGTCAGCATGAAAGCCACTGTGCTCAACTTTCTAGTTGCACCCGCGATGCCATCGAGCATCGAGGACAGTGGCATCTGTGGCACAACCTCGCTGCTGAAGCCCACGCACAGCTTGGCCGAAACTCAGGCAATGAGCTGGCGTGAAATTCTCGGCGTGCGACAACATGGACTGAGGTAAGACTTTGCTGAGAAATTAGAGTAAAAAGCAACTCTTTTTAACTGGAATTGTTTTCAGCTACAACTTAAACAAAGCAGCCGAACAAAATGAATACCTCAGCCTGTCGGTGGTGGAGCGTTATGTGGGCGCAGAGACTGCCACTTCCTATGTCCGATCGCCGTCCAGTGCCAAGAAGCGCAACATGCGCCTAAAGTGAGTCGTACACTTATTGTTAAAACAAACTATTGGCTAATTGTAATTGTGTTTCACTCTTGCAGAATGCTCACAAAATCGCCAGGCAATCGGCTTAGTCACTTGGCCAAGCGGCGAGCCATATTCTCATCGGCCAATTTGGCCACAAACTCCATCAAACTGAACAGTTCCATTGGTCCGCAAATAATGCTGGATAAGAAGTGAGTCGCTGCTATTTACAATCGCTAATTGGAAATTAACTAAAACAATTTCTATTGCAGAAAGGAACGCAACAAGCGAAAAGCAACACCAAAACGCAAAACACCTGGCAGCAAAAAGAAAGGTTTGTTTATTCATAGTTTGGATATTTAAATGCTAAAATATTCCATAATTGGTGCTACATGAAATTTGTATATTTGCAGTTCGCAAAACGCCGTCTTCATCGGCGCGCAAGCAACTATATCGCACCGATCTCATCAAGCCGGGCCCATCGCGTGAAACCTCCAAACGTGCGCTATTCCAAAGCCCGGCCAAGTCGCTGCAGCAACAACAGCAGCAGCAGGAGACACTAATACCACCCAAACCGCTCTTCAAGCCGGAGATTGCGAATCGCGTGGAGCGCTCAAAGCGAGCACTCTTTTCGCCCGACAATGGCAGCCAGCAGCAGAGTGTGGCATGTGCCGCTGCTGCTGTTGCTGCTGCTGCCAGTTTTAGCAATAAGCTGGAGACACTGCTCAAGCGCAAGCGCAACGCTTATGAGGATGATGACGTCGCCGAGCTGGCGAGTCAGAGCAACAAGCTCTTCCGAGGCAGCATCGGTTTGACGCCACGCGCCCTCAAGATAAAGAGTCAGAGCTTTTGCATTGGAGCTGGTTCCTCCACGACGGCGATGCAACAAACGCCAAACGCTTGCCCGCTGCTGCAGCAGACGACTACGAGCAGCACTCGCCTTGGCCATGGCCTCAGTGGCAGCACCAGCAATTTGGCCAGCAGCAGCACGCCAACTGGCATCAAATTTCAACGTGCCCACTCGGAGATGAGTGCAACGCCCCAAAGCGCCATGACGGACAATCAGCGCAAGGTGAGCTCTTCGAACTTGTTCGCAATTATTTATTTATTTAGAAAAAGTAAAAAATAGATTCAATTGAATCTAATATGAGGGCGTACTTAAACTCTAAATTACAACTATATAATTGCATTAATCGTTACAGAAACTGTTGTGGGCCGTGTCGCAGGCGCTGCAGGACAGAAAGATATCCGCCAAGCACGAGAATTTCCGCCAAAATGCTGCGGATTTGGCGCGCATTGTGAAGCGCATCTTTCAGGAGTTCCATCAGGGCCACACCACCAGCAACAGCGAAACTCTGCTGCGGTGCGTACTCCACTCGATATTTATTACTTAACTGATTATATATTATATATACCCAATCCTCTGCAGGTTGGCCAAAAAGTATGCGTTCAGCGTGATAGTTGGCAAGCAACCGGATGACATTTATCTGCAGGCGCGCATCCACGAGAGTGAGGCGAAACGACAGACGGGCACACGCCTGTCCGGCTACATTGGACCCGAGGAGTTTGCGCAACGCAAGCTGCTCTTGTCCCAGAGTTCCACATCGACACAGCTGTCGCAGCTTGTGCGGAGCACTGCTGATGGTGGCTCGATTCACAATCTGTTTGGCAGCGAGAACTCCATCGACTCGTTTGGCTTCAGCCAGTTGAGTCAGGGTACTGTGGCAACTTCAGTCTCAGCCTCCGCATCGCAGTCCAGTTTCATGGAACGCATCTCGGAGGAGCTGTTCGCCAAGCAGCCGCAGCCGCAGCCGCAATATCAGCAACTGCCCATTCAGCCAAATCCTTCGCTGCAAAACAGCTCGTCGAAGAGCAATCTGGGCAGTTTGGCGCTGCGTGAAAATGTGCACTGCGAGCAGCGACGCTCGGCGCAGAAGAACTTCACCGGCAAGGATCAGCGCAACATCAGTCCCTACTACGGTGGCAACAGCAACAGCAACAGTTCCGCCCGCAAGCTGCACAACGCCCCAACGGCAACCAATGGTGGCGACTCTGGCGCCAAGGCAAAGCGACAGATTTCATTTGATAGCTAAATTGTGTTTTATTTTTGCACTTGAACACATCCCGGCCTGTTAGATATGCTAATATTGTATTTATTTTTGCAAAATGTTGTTCCACACTGAATGGGTTGTTTTTGCTTAGCCTAATTTATTTAGTTCGCGGTAATCGGTTCATATTAGAGTACTTTAGTAGAGACTAACGACTACATACGTAAATATACAATTAAAAACATGAACTGCAATATTTGTTCGCTGAAAACACAATCAATTTGAAATTGTAACTAAAATTGCTACTTATGAAAATGAAAATGAACACAAAATATATATATGTATATATATATATATATGTATATATACATGTAGTATATATTATATATAAGGTAAATCTTTTATTCGGCTGGCACTATAACTACTAACTAGGTAAAAAGAAATGCGTCTAAGCAATTGTCAAACTGAATAGCATAAAAATGAAATAAAAGCCCAACTCAATAATAACCACTGCGATTTATATATCGACGCACCAGCATAAACGAGACAATGTGAAAGACCAAAGCCACCATCAGAAGGCTAACACAATCCAGCCAATAGGTGTTGTCGGCGGTGCGAAAGGAGGCCTGCTGCAGCACCTCCAGACCAGTCTTCACGCACGGATGATCCTCGTTGACCGGACAATCTGAACGGAAGAGTCCAAAATACAAGTATGAAAAATATATAACTATTAGTTGGCAGTGCAATTTTTGAATAGAGAATAATCTGTTTAATCGAGTATTTAAAATCAATTTGAATGGTTTTTTTTTATATTTCTATTCTTAAAAGAGTTTAAGAAAAATATGTCTTAAAAATAACACAAAAATTAATTCAAAATCGTTCGATTTAAGTGTTGTTTCTTTTATGTAGTAGTTCTACTGTCGAAAGAGTCAAAGCCGATCATCTAAAAAGTGTACAGCTTACCAATGTTGTCAATGTCAATCCAAAAGTTGTACATCAGCGCCTCGTTGGAGTAGAAGAAGAGTGAGAAATACTTGAGCAGCGGCACGGAATCGACATTCATGTAGGTGCCGCCGAAGATGAGGAAGAGCAGGTCGAATGGTGCCGCACACTCCGATGCCATTTTGTCCGTCTCGAAGAGGCTGGAGAGGAAGACGCCGTAGCCAACGGCCGCGATGGCCGAGAGACTCATCAGGAAGCCCATCGTGATGTAGAGCAGAAAGCCCCTTGTATAATAGATCGATGCATAGATGACGGACAGGAAAGCGTAACCCTTGAAGAAGGCCACCGGGATAAAGGAGACAACCAGTGCCACATAGTAGGCGGATAGACTGTAGGTGCCCTCGCCCACCTCGCGCCTAATGATGGGCAGGGCGCCGGGAAAGATGTAGGTGACGCCGTAACTGAACGTGAAAATCATCTCGTTGCTCAGCATAAATATGGAGCCACCCACATCCTGCACAGTGCGCTGCGTCAATCCACCAACTCCCGAGTATAACAGCGACAGCGTCGCAGCAGTGATCATAAAGAAACCAAAGCCAATCAGTCCTCTCTTGATGTTGCGCAGATCCTCGGTCATGAAGCGTATGATCAGCAGATACACCTGATATATCCAGCGTATCTTCCGGAAGTTCTGCACATGCTTCAGATAATCACCACTATAATGCTTCGGCAGCAGCCAACTGCCGCTATAAAGTCCGTCCGTTTCATGCTCATATTTCGCACGGAGCAGCTCGCCAGCACTCTCCGCACCCTTGCTGTCCACCAGAGTCTTGACGTAGTAGTCCGCCGGATTGCAGTTCAGTGGCAGCTCAAAGCCCAGACTGTTATATTCATATTTGACATATGATAATAAAATAAAATAATACAAAATAAGCAATGGATCAAAATGTATAAGCAATTTAGAAAAATCTGTCTGGGAATTAAGAAATTAATAACCTGTATTTTTAGAGGACACCTTTCCCATGTAGTCGAAAGTATTTCGCACTTACTCTGTGAAAAACTTGGCCGCCTGCTCGGTGCGTCCCTGGTAAACGATGCGTCCGGCGTCCATGAGAATGATGTGCGTGAAGAGCTCAAAGATGTCGGATGTGGGCTGATGGATGGAACAGATGGCCGCCTTTTTGCGCGTGCCATTTGGACTGCGGTTGAACATGTCCAGCGTGGGCAGATCCTTCATCGCTTCAGGCAGCAGGCGGCTCTCTTTCGATTTGTTATCCATCATAATTTCCATTTCGAAGGAGTTGCTGCCATTGTGGCTCTCATCACTGCCGAAGGAGTCCTCGCCATAGACCTGAGTCAGGGAATGCTTTGAAATGCGTTTGCGGGTGCACAGATGACGCAGTGTCTTAATGACCGTATAGGCACTGAAGCTGTCCAAACCGGTGGTGGGCTCATCGCAAAACAGAAAGATCGGATCTGTGATGAGTTCCTCGGCCAGACTGAGACGCTTCCGCTCCCCGCCAGACATTTGCTGGATGCGTGTGTGTGCCGCATCCCGCAAACCAACCGCCAGCAGCAGATCCGTGACCCGTTGCCGTTTCTCCGCCTTGGTGGTGCGCCGATGCATCTTGAAGTGGGACTGGGTGGAAAAGACATGTTTAATTGAGGGCTGTGTACTGTGAACTGTGGTTCCAGGAAGACCCACCATAAAATACAAATGCTCGTAGGCAGTAAAGGTTTTAACATTGATCTCAAACTGCGGCAGAAAACTGGAGATGCGTGTCATCTGATCCCGTTTCATGGCCATGCCATTTAAAACCACATCTCCGGTTAGATTACCGCGCAAACGTTGCGAAATCGCTGCCAGCAATGTGGTTTTACCCACCCCCGATCCGCCCACAATGGCGATGAGGTCGCCCGTCTTCAGGTGACCGCTGACTGCAAGAGAGAGAGAGAGAGAGAGAGAGAGAGGGAGATAAAACCACCAGCACCTCAATTATTTGGATTGGGCAACTTGGGCATGTTGTTGTTTTGGTTGTTGTTGTTGTTTCCCAGCGTCTGATCTTACCGTCATTTAAAATGCGCAACTCGCGTTGCTTCCGGCACTCGTTCCAGAAACTGTAGTTGCTCTGCTCCTGGGCGGGCACATAGTAGTTGAGGTGCTTCCACTCCAGGCACAAGCCACCACCACCACCACCAGCATCATCCGCGTCCCTTGGCATCGCCGCACAGCCGAGTTCAATGTACTGCAACCTAAATTGAGGCAACTCAAATTTCTTTCCGGATTGTGGTATTTGGCTTTGAGTCGTGTGCAGCAGCTTCTGATTCTGTATCTGCACTAAATCCACGTTTACCACTTGGCTGTCAGCCTAATCTTATCATCTGGTTTTATCTTCTTATGCCTGTTATTTGCATTTTGCGCTTGGCTCACACGACAAATTCGTCACTCATTGGGGGAAGCATGATTCTGTGCCCGCCTAGAGAAATACTCGGAAAACGAGTTGGAGATGGAGTTGGAGACTTGCTAGTCGTAGTTAACCGTAGACAACCGTTCGCGCCAAAGATCTCACGTCAACTGTGAATCGGGCTCGTTGAGGTTGGCATTTTCTACCCCAACGCGGGTAACATTAAACCTTTGACCGCCTTTTGGCTTAACCAGCTAATTGTCGCTTATCAATCTACACATCTGTCTCTGTGTGCACATAAATGTGTCTCGTGTCTGTCTACACACATATATATATATACTATATATAAATTTATATATATATTTTATATTTTCTCTAGTATTTCTGGTTGAACGCAGACAACGCCAAGCATTTATTCAAGTCAATAGCCAGTGGAACACCTTTCAGGAATGCCGCCAAAGAGCACCGGGCAGTCCCTCAAAATAAGTACAGTGAAAACTCTTCAACTGGAACTAACTTACTCAACACAATTAGATTATTTATTTATTTCATTTTTGAATATAATGTCTTATTAGCGAGTATTCAACTAGGCTTCGACCAGGGATAATTATGATTAAGAGATTTCAAAATTATAAATTTATGAAAGGCGATAATAAAAGTGACTGAAATAATTCTTTAATGATTAATGTTAATTCTTTCACATTTCCTAATTTTTTTTTATTAATATAAAATGGAAAATTTCTATAAATAAGTGATTTATTTATTAATATTCTCGCCCAGTTTCTGTGGAAATTGTTCAATTAATTGGCAGAGTTTCATAAAATATTAGCCTGGTTAAATCCACTGACGACACGCATATCCATTTCCATATATATACAGTGTCTCGCAGCGTATTTGGACCAGTGTCTAGCAAAAAATTTAAAGTGCTATAAGGCTTAAACAAAGAAACAAACGCAAAATGTTTAAATGCCAATTTGTTTTATGTTATATCACGTTTGAAAAGAAAACTTTAGTTTTTAATAAAATATTAATTAATTAACTAAAATTAGTCAAAAACTGAAAACATATCCAAAATACACGTCAAAGCTTTTTTGGGACAGTCTTAGAAAATTAACATATTAGGTGTATAAAAACTTAAATAAGGATATTAATACTTAGTCTGATATCCTTTAGCCTTAATAACTTCTCTTAACCTATTGTTCATGGAAGATACCAGCTTCCGGGTCGTTTCTGGACTAATTTTGCTCCACTCATCCAGCAGAGCATTCTTAAGATCCTGTTTGCTGGATATGTTGTGACTCCGGATGTTATTTTCCAGCAGAGCCCACAAATTTTCAATTACGTTTAAATCTGGAGACTGGGCCGGTGGAATTATCACGTGGGGGCAGTTCCAGATAAGCCAGGACTGTACTAATCCGGACTTATGCTTCGGGTCGTTGTCCTGGTAGAACTGGAAAGTACGTCGGATTCCCAGCTTCTCGGCACTTTGGTGTAAATTTTCCTTTAGTATATTGAGATATACATTCTTGTCCATTGTTGGTTCAATGAACACCAAATTCCCTACGCCGCCTGCCTGATACATGCCCATACCATGACACTTCCTCCGCCGTGCTTCACTGTTGCCTTTAGGTGTTTCGGATTCAGCTCAGTATTGGGCTGTCGCCACACATAATTCCGTCCGTCCGAGCCAAAAATGTTGAATTTGGACTCATCTGCAAATATGACTGTGTTCCAGAACTCCAAATCCTTGTCCAAGTGGGTTTTGGCGAACGTCATCCTAGTCCCTTTATTTTTTGCGCTTATAAAGGGCTTCTTCCGTGGTACTCGGGCATTAAAGTCATGGTTGCGCAGAACCCGGCGCACAGTTTCCACACTGCACTTTTTCCCCATTTCATCCTGCACCTGTTGAGTCAGTTTTGGAGCCGATAGCTTGGGATTTTCCCTTATTTTCCTGATGATCCTCCGCTCCTCCTGTTCGGTGAAAATCTTGTTTGGTGCCTTTCTGCCCTTGTCCTCTATCCGATTTTCGTCGACGAAGCGCCGAATGATGTTGTTCACAGTTGATTTGCTTAGATTTACCATTTCAGCTATTTCAGGCATGATGTGAATATCCGATCTTGAAGTGTTCCAGGATGAGATTCCGTTGTTCAATGGTAGTCCGCTTGCCCATAGTCCTTGTTGGCTGGTTGCACCCGAGATGCAGGATATAACTAAACTGACTACGAAGGATTGGTCTATTTATACCGAAAATAATCAACCTGACGTACAAAATCCGGGTTTTATGGCACCCAGGTGTCCATAACGCCGCTGGTCCAAATAAGAGATGACCATAAATTAAGGTACTTTTTTACACAACCCGACCTAGCAGGTGGGGAAACCCCAGTTTATTGGGATCATATATTCATTTTGGTGGTTAATATATGTACCTGCCATCGGTCTTTGGAATTTTTGAAAAATAATGGATAATTAGTTTATGGCAGGCAATTAAATTTTTTGCTAGACACTGGTCCAAATACGCTGCGAGACACTGTATGTATATATAATTATTTATTTATATATATAAATGCTTCTTTATTTGATTATTGAGCACTTTAGCTAAAAATCGGATCATATCTTTAAGTTATTATCTATATAAGAACTTATTTATTATAATTATTAATGTTATTATGAAGTTTACAAGCCTATCTGGCAATATTTCATTTCTGATGGCATAATCAAGATTTTAATCAGAGTTGCTAATTGAATCTAGTTCATTATTTTCGGCACGCTTTATCTCTCTCCACAACAAGAAGCTGTTATCTCTTTTATTATTAGCACATAGCAGGAACATTAATTATTTAAACAGCATTCACATAATGACAATATAATTTTTTATAAGCGGAACATTGACAAACTGAGAAAGTCGCATCTTTGATGCACTTTCTGGATCATTAACGATAGTAGAATAGTTGAATATAAAATCTGTTTATTTCGTCATAATCAAGTCACGATAATTAGTAGTAAATGCTGAGCACCTTGTGGAATGGAATGTACTCCAATTCGGTGGCATGTTCCCGTCTATAATCCCAGAGATACTGATCGATGAGTATGGAATTGACATTACGAGCATCGACATCGGGATGCTTCGCTTGAGTATCTCCAGACGCATCCTGACCTGACCTCGATGATGTAAATGGAGGCGCCACGTATTTCCACTTCCCTGGCATCGCCATTCTGCAGAATGGTGTCCTGCTTGAGCAGCTCCATCAACTCGGGGCTGTACTCCAAGCTGCCAAAGTGCACCAGAACCTGGGGTACCCGGTAATCCGCAAACATGGTCACCTTCTCGATGTCATTAAAGTGACCGAGTCCTTCGCCACGATAGCAGGACCACAAATCACCGACAAGGATTTGGACACGCTTCCAAATTGCGACACGCTCGCCAGCAAACTCAGCCTCATCCCGGTAACAGGGAAACTCGGCCACAACCAGCTGCAGCAACTCCACAGCCGAATGCTTGGCTGCTTTGACTACATTCTCAAACTGGCCATTCCATTCGGCCAGGAGACGTTCTCCCACCTGATGCAGCACTCCAAGCGCTGCTCGAGCAGCGGCATCTTTGTGGCAGCATCATCCGCCCGGAATATGTGCGACAACGTGGCCAGGTCCAGTTTGGAGTAGAATTCGGGATTCGTCATGTCAAATCCATCGGCTATGGCTCGATTTATGGCAGCACACAGTGCAAAATAGCCGGTGTAGCCATTTACCTTGTATTTGGTGTAGTTTGCTAAACGCAACTCCAGTTAATATCGATTATTAATTATTTGGCATTACTCACTTGGTGTCCAGAAGCAAAGTTCAGTGTATCCACTATGAAAATCCAGTTGGCTGCCTGCAAATCTTCCTTTTTCGGATGCAATTCGTGTTGCGAGAAATTCTCCACATCGATGCGCTTGGCTGAGAGCACATGTCATATGTCTATATATAATTATATATATTTGATGTCCACTTACCAATTACACCACTCACAATTTCCTCGACCAGGCGTTCGATGCCTGCTGGCAGCACTTTTAAATACTTTGCATGGCGCACAATGTGTTCGCCAGATTCGCGCGGACTCAGCGTGATGCTCATCTTGGCAAGCGTTCTCTAAGAATGGAATATCGATAAGTTTGGCTCTTTAAGTGTGATCGGGATGAGATATAGTCTTTTAGTTGCGTTACTATCGAAAATGGGCGATAAGAATGGACACGCACTTTTGGGATTAATGAAAAACTTGAACTATAAATGGAACAATGAAAATTTTGAAATCAGTTTTGCAACTTAAAATGGCACTTTATTCATTTTTGGCTGGAATGTAATTTGAGTGTTTCCAACTCATTGGCATGTATATTATTATATATATGTATATTCATTTAAAATCACATTTATAAACGAGATGCAGGAACTATTTTAAGCATAAGGAACTAGAGCACCGAAACTATACAAAAACAAACGAATAATTCGAATAAAAGTCGAGAATTGTATGCTGCTCTCACAGAGAAATTTGAGCAGGTTTGGGCAATTTCTTGGCATCCAACACGTTCCACAAGCGATTGAATTCCGCCTCAAATGTGCTGACCAGTTGCGGTTTCGTGCTGATTACCATACTCTCCCAGTTGGCGGTACAGCCGCTGTCCGTCCAGTTGAGGGAACCGTTAATCAGTGTGGGCTGTGGTGGCTCACAACTCCTGAGCCTACGCCGGCAAATCTGTTCGACACGCACGCAGCCATCGATCACACAGAATTTGTGATGCATAATGTAGCGGGAGGTGACGGTTCGCACCAGGACACCCAACGTAATCAGACGGCTGATGGCCGCACTCAGATCACAGGACGGATGCTTGTTGAGGATGATGCGCACGATGACCCCGCGCCTGTGGGCAGCCAACAGGGCCCGCTCCAAGCTCACCGATTTGAGGGTAAACATGGCCAGGTCGATGCTATACTTGGACCGGCCCAGCTCCTGGATGAGCCGATCCACCAAACGATCCACGCAGTACTCGTTCGTGCAGACGCATCTGGTGCCTGCCTGGCTGTGCTTGCGGTGCTCTTGCAGGCACTGAAAGCGCAGCTCGTTGAACATGAACACCTCGTGAAGCTCTGGATGCGACTTCAATTGATCGCGCACCAATTTGCCGAGGTGCCACAGGGTAACTGTGCCGAAGCCTATGCCAAAGCCAATGCCAATTGTTGCCCAATGGTGCACTGCAAATTGAAACATGTTTGTAGATATTATTTGCGTTTGTTTACGCTGCTTACTATTTGGATTTGACAATATTTTTCGCGCTCTTCTTCTGAATGACAGACAGCTGTGAGCTAGCTCACCCGTACTAATTCGATTCATGAACTGAAGAACCACTTACTATATCGATAGTTATCACATTCAGCACAGGTATCAACATAATGAGCTTTGATATATTTTGACGTTGGTTATCGGCAATCCACCATAGAAGCGGCAACTGCACCGAAATGGAAATAGTAAATTATGGATGAAGAATGATTTTAGTCTTCAAGAAAAAAGTTTCCTTATAAACAAACGCCGTAAAAGCGAGAAACTTAATTTTTTAAATTTCTCTTCTTTATTAATCGTGTCGATTTGAATTCGTGTTTGCTTAATTAAATTAAACATATTTATTTGTTTACCTACTAACACGACAAGGTTCATTTTTATTATTCGTTTTTATGCGCATTCAACTTTTAAAAGATCCGCTTAGTCTCAATTTGAAATGTTAAATAGTACTCTGTTCAGTTAACATCTGTACGTAAGTAACATTCCTTAACATCGATATGTTCCAATTGAATGCGATAGTTTTGCTAGTGTATACATACATTTTTCGAGTGAAAAATCCATTTTGGCGCGCAATGTGCATCATTTGAAATGAGCAACAGCCCGCCCATTTATAAATTCAACAAAATTTCCAAGTATTTATTAAGTATAATCTGAGCACAGTAAAGTCAATGACAGCAGCCAACATTTATAACGCTGACTTGAGGAAGAGCAGGTTAATTGTCTTGGTAAGCTTCATAGAGTTGCTTTATGACACGCGTAATTCGACTCGAAATACGCAATTAAACAAAAACTTCTTTACTGGAAAAATATTTGCATAAGTTGAGGGCAAACAAATGTGAGGATGTCACGTTCCGCCAGGATAACTTGCTAACTTGTTGTTCTCGTTGTTGTTGTTCTTGCTAACTTGTCATTATAAGCAGACACACACACACACACACTTGGAGGCAACTAACGAACAAGGGTTGCGCTAAAGTGTAGATTAATAGCTGGGGCGTTGGGTTAAGGAAGGGGGTTGGTGTTGTTGTTGGTGTCTCTGACAGAAATCAGCGCTCGTAAAATTTACGTAAAATTCATTAAGCGCAACAAAAGACGCCAGCGAATAACAGGTTGCAGCCAGCAAAGGGGGCACGCCACACACACTCATCTCCCCCACAGGGAATCATTTTAGACAAAGCGCTGCATAGTTGATAAGGCGCCTTGTCATTTCTCCCTCTCTCTCTCTCTCTCTATTTTGCTCCATGATTGTGGCGCCTCCGCGTCTGTCAAGTGGAGCAGCAGCAGCAGCAGCAAACGCGTCAAGCTCCACTGAAATTTTTGGCAGCTCAAAGAAGGATGTGATGGAAGTGGCAAGCAGGACACATTAAAATCATAATCATCATCGTTATTATATATCCCATTATTACACACACACACATATATATATATTCTCCATTTTCATATTCGAGTGTTGCGCGACGAGGCGCAACTTGGCTCCTTAAGTGGCAGCCCAGCACCAGCATGCCTCACCTCCTTGCTCCATGCACCTTGAATGCCAGATTAGCCTTCAGCTGACATTCAGTTTGCTGCCCCAAATTTAAAGCACTCCAATTCTAGTCCAAAATAGAGTCTATCTCCATCTCTCCCCCGCTCTGTCTCTGTCTCTCTCTCTGTTTCTGCTGATAGATTAACGGCGGTTTGGGCAACACACGCATTACAACATGTTGTGGTCACACTGGTTGTGTCTATCTCTCTCTCTCTCTCTCTCTCGTGTGTGTGTGTGTGTGTGTGTTTAGTGGGGGGCATGTAATGAGTTTTTATGTGGCCGCAGTTTGCGCGCCTGGGCATACTTTCCATGACAATTTTCGGTCGGCTCTCAATTTATAGAGCCGATAAGCGGCCGGGGCTTTTATGCCGCTAATGCCGGTAATTAACGTCTTTTGTCAAACCGATTTGAGCTGAACTCAACTCGGGATTCCATTGTTTGGTTGAATCGGTTACACAGGTACGCAGCGTTGCATGTACGTTGTCTGTCCTTATGTGGCAAATAATCTACCGACGGCCATCTGAGTGTAGCGCATTCATTTTGGTAATATTACAATTGGTTAAAATATATCTGTTTATATCTGCTGCCAATAACTCTATTAGTTTAATCAAGTAATCAAACTCAGTAATGGTCACACTTACCGCAATGAGAGATGTGCTTTTTAGGGTAATTGCAAACCAAAAATGAATGTGATAAGATTTTAATTAATGTTATGTAAATTAAAAATGAACACACATACTATGAGCTACTAGTACAGGTATTCAAACAGCTACTGCTAAGCAAACAAATTATTAATGCACATTTAGTTCATGTCATGTTGAATCATGTTGTACAACTATTTCATGTCTATTTGGCACAGAACAAGCTCGAATTCATTTTCCATGATATGCTTGCTCAGTGTTCGTCTTCGAAAAACATGCAAAATGCACATGTTGTGGACTACTTACAAATTGACATGTGCAAGTCTTTTCTGATAAGTGATTAGTTATGAGTATAATAAGAAATTTGGGTTTAAAAATGCTGAAAGTACGTTTTGATAATGGAACTAACATATTCAAATATTTATATAGATATCTATAATCGCCGACTGCAAAAGAAGCTCTCAGCTTGCTACTCCTATTTGCTGTTATTATTCAAATGCTAGCGAAAGTTATGCACATTGAAAAATGAAAAAAAATAAATAGAAACAAATGAAAACAGCAGCAGCGGAAAATGCTTTTGGGCAAAGCGCTTTTCATGTCAGCCATAAAAATAGCAGACGCATAAAAAATTAATAAGCAGTTGCCAGTGGGCGTTGATGGGGTGTGGCAGCCAAAGGATGACGATGACGATGACGACGACGTCCATTGTCCATCGTCGATTGTCCATTGTCTTGTCATGTTGCCGGGACAAAATAAAACCCTTCTTCACCTGCCTCGGCCAACCGAGCGAGACACTTCATTAATGCATAATTCAAGCGTTTGCCCAGTTTTCTCCTTTCAATATTCAATTTGAATGCCGCCCCGAAGCGAAACACAGTTTTTCCAAACTGTCCACTGTGTCCACTGTCCACTGTCCACTGTGACCAGTGTTGTTTTCGTTTGGCTTCGTTTTCAGGGTTGCTTATTTATTTGCTTTGTGTGGCGCTGATCACTTTGCTTCCACCTGCTTCTGGCTCCTCCTCCTGCTGTCCTTGCTGCCCTTGCTCCTTCTTCTTTCTGCTTCTGTCTGCTGCGTGCAACTGCTGCATTATGCAGACGATTCGATTTACAACAACATCAAATGCTGATAAACCGTTTCTAGTTGTGACCAACGGCCATTGTCTCCATTGCGAGCAGTTTGTGGCACGATTGAAGCAAACAATTGTTGACCCGCCCGCTGCTGCTGCTACTGCTGCTGCTACTGCTGCTGTTGCATGCGTTAGTTGTTTATTAAATATAAATGATTGTCACTTGCGGCATGTTCGAAACGAAATGTTGACGGCGATGATTGCTTGAATTTCATTGAGTGCAAGTGCCTCGAGGACTGCTCCCCATCTCCTCCCCACTCCTCCTGCTCCGCTTATTGCGATTCCTTGTTCTCTTTGCTGCTGTTGTTGTTGTTGTTGTTGTGTGCTGCAATTGCTTGCAATTGGGAAACTAGAACTTAGAACTTAACTTGTCCGTTGACACTTGGGCGCCACTTTTCCACAAGTCATCATCGCTCGACGGAATTGATGATATTGATATGCGACGAGTATTGGCCATTTATTACTTATACTTATACTTATCCTTGGACTGCTTACAACTACTACATGCCACATATATGTACAAGTCATGGCGGCGACAGCGATTTGGGAATGAAATGAATCGCCGGATGTTGACCACAAAATGCCATTAAAAAATAATTACGCATTTTAAATGCCATTTGGCTGAGGCAAATAATAAATACTGCATTTAATTATTGATTGTTTTGACGCTTGTATTTATGATTGTTAACAAATTGTGCACAAGTATTATAAATATGAATCACTTTTTAAACATTGTAAACATATAGTTTCCAATTTGGAATATAAGCACTCGTCTACCAGACACATTCACATTTTCATTCTGATACGGTCTTTTCAACAAATTTGAAATTAAGATTCTGATTCCGATTCCTATTTTGAATTTCAATCGATAAGCAAGCGATTTTGCTTCGGATTTTAACTCTGATTTGAGACCCTGCTTAAATCGCATCTTTCCACTGTTAAAGTGGTCCCATCTGATCATCTGCCTTCAGCAGACAGACGGATGAATAGCAAGTTTCATCAAGATTCCCTTTTAAACTAAGAAGCGTAGTGATGCTGATCAGGAATATATATATTATATTTTTGGCCTTTGATGTAAAATAGTATACCCTCTTTCGGGGTATATGTAATAAGCATCTACACGAAATAGGTTTACTTATTCATGGTTAGCAAAGTTTGACTATTGACGACACACTAGTTGAAATTAGTTTAATAACTTTTATTAAGTAAATGCCGAGCAATTAAACTGTTGATATATGTATGCATATTTATAGTTTCGAGTGTCCTTAAACATTTAAAATGCAATTAATTGCAGCAGAATGTCAGTAAATATTCATTGTATTCGCATAAATTAATGAGCATTCAATTTGTTCGCATAAATTAATGAGCTCATAATTGCTGGCAATCGTTGCATTTGGCCCTTCAGAATAAAACACTTAAAACAGAATAAAGCTGAATATATATCAAGTATTTCATTAATTTATTAACTAGCCCAGGTTGGCTAACACGCTTACTTAATCACAGTGCAATTGTGGCTCAAAGTACTTGGCCACAATTTCTGGTCTTGTAAATGAATCGTTTATTGGCAGCAGCAGCTCAGTGACAACTGTGGCAGCAGTTGTAGCTTCGTTGTGTGGCAACATGGCAACGTGGCAATAACAACAGAAACATTTGTTCGCGTGCACAATGTACACTAATTGTGGCATGTTTTGAATAAACTACAATTGCAAATGGTGCATTTCACTGGGACACTGCCACATAGTTTGTTATTATTTGCAACTGCATTACTAGCAATTGTTGCAGCTATTTGTTGCTGTGTTGCTGTTGTTGTATTTAGCATTGCTGCCTTTCCGTTTCCGCCTGCGGTCGCATTTTTCTACGTAATTGCAAATGGTTACCGCTTGTGGGCGCCATTGTGAGTATGTCTGTTGCATGTGCAACATTTAATGTGCGACAATTAAATCAAGTTTTGTGGCATATACTTATATATAATTTTTTTTTGTATTTCTTTTTTTGGGCCCATTGCTGCTGGCACTAAGATAACAGGCCAAGATGTGCCTCCCGGCAGCAGCTGTGCCTCAACACAGGTGGCAAGCTACAACTATGTGTGTGTATCATGGCATATGCCATAATCATATTTAAGAGTTTCCCAGAACATTCGTGCAACTGCAACCTCATTTGCAATTGCTGGGCTGGCCAGTTTGGCTGGGCGGCTTATGTGTTTCTGGCGGCTGTTTGGTTGGAAAACCACAAATTAAGCAGAGAAATCCTTGCCGTGCATGCAACCGATGGCGCCGCATCGTGTCGACACAAGAAAAAACAACAACAATCAAATAGGCTCTAGCCTAGTGACTAAGACTAGAAGATACCCTGTGGCCAAGTCTGCCTTCTATTATAAAACGGAAATGGCTCATCGGATATATATATTTATGCAAGCATGTGTGTGTGTAGTGTGTGTGATGTGTGTGCTTGCACTTGCTACTGTGTAATTTTATAAATTTGAATTGATGTTTCCGTTCGTGTTTTATAGACGACAGTTGCTTAAAAGCTATATACTGTCCCGATTAGAAAGCTCTATCTTTTAAACTGTGGCTTTTATAGTCATCGGTTATCGATTTTTATCGATATTCACAAACCGAAGGAAGTTATCAATAAATGGTATACGGCTTTTTTATTTTTTCTTTGCTAAATCGAGCTGGTTTTTGATGCAGAACAAGAATTTGTAAATGAATGTGCCTTATGGCTTCAGTGATGCCTCCCTCTGTCTGCTGCATTACTTCATGATACCCTTTTTAATCATTTTCAATGGGTGACACAACACAAACACACAGAGCAACATGTAACAGCCGACCGCAATGTTATGGCTGCAGCGTGCGGCGGTGAGGCGTGGCAGGTCTGCAGCGCCAGATAAATGCCTGTTGCCCCGTTGCTCGTTCCACGTTGCGCGTTGCATGCAAATAAAAACGCATAAGGGCAATGCGACGTCAAAGCACAGCACAGCACATCACAGCAGAGCAGAGCAGAGCAGTGCACTCACTTAAGCGCTCGTGCGTTTATTTGCCGTTTCCGCTTCCGTTTGACGTCATCGTCATCGCTGCTGCTGCTGCTGCTGCTACTTCTGCGGTCAGTTTCAATGCTTCCATTGCTCGTTAATAACTCGTTGTTGTTGTTGTTGTCAATGACACACAAAAATGCGCAGCATTTTGCACATGGCAATAAACTGCCGCCCCTTTGCATGACTGCAAGAGACTGCATTTAAATAACAGAAAAAATAAGTGTTATTCACCGACTGCCGCAATTTGTTGCAGCACCACTCTTCTTTGGGGCGCCTAATGAGCTTAAATGCAGCTCTTTGAAAACGCCTAAAATACTTAAAAAGAATATCAAATCAAGCTAAGATTGTTTGAGCATGATAAACAGTGGAGCGATACTCTCTGCACTCAGAAAAAAACTCGTCTTGCGTTTTAGAAAAGGGAAACTCAGCAGAAGGTATTTTTCTGAAGCGGAGGTTTGTTGTTTCCGGAAAACCTAATGTTTTTCTTTTATTAATTCCATGGCACATTTTTCAAAGATTTGGAAAAAATGTATATACGTTTGAAGGTGATTTTATATGTCTACACAAAACTCTTACATTACATCTATTGTTACGTTTATTATTATTAAGCATTGGTGTTTTAAGAAGTATATTCTTTTCTCCAAAAATAAGTGTTTTCATTTCTTTTTTTGAAATATTTTCTATCATTCAGAAATATATTTCAGAAATATAAAAAAGCCTTAAAGAAAGAAGTAATTTCTAGGAACAGGAAAAACTTTCCAGTTTTTAGGGCGATTTCCAATATAAAATTTAAGTGCAGTTTGGATTTGCTGGCCAAAGCATTCCAAAATAAAATAGGATCGGTTTTGACAAAGTTATATCAGCGAAAATTGTAGACCTTTTTTAAAACCTTAACAATATTATGCAGATAATTAAAAGTGAATCCTTAGCTGTTGTGAAACATGCAAGCATGTGTTTCTGTTGCCAGCTTGGAAGTTTCTTGTTAACCATTGGCATGCGATTATTGGCAACAGTTAAGTTTGTAAGTAAGTTTTACAAGAAGAGATTGACATAAAAGTTACTTGCTTACTTGCAATCACAGCACACAAAGCACCAGCCAGGATGCCACAGACCAAAGACCTAGACCCCCAACCCCCCTCAAACCCAACTCCAACTGGCGGCAGTCATGTCAAAGTTGAGCAGCATCCATGACACTTGGACCTTCATTTAGTTAAGCTGACGTTATTGTTGATGCCCCCACAGTTGCTGCTGCTGCTGCTGCTTCTCCTGTTCAACAACAATGGCAACATAGTCGAACGACAGCATTATCATCAACAACATGTTGCTGCAACAGTGGCAGCAGCAGCAACAACAATACGCTCAGATAGCATCAGCAAAGCATTGTGCTCTGATGACGTTGCTGTTGATGTTGCTGTTGTTGTTGCTGTTGTTGTTCTTGCTACTGTTGCTTGCTTGTTGGTTATGCAACAGTGTAGCAACTGCAACTCCTCGACTTGCTGCTATTTAGTGTTGTACTTTTTTATGTGCTGCCCAACCTGCAACTAATAACAATAATGTGCAACGTTCTTCATGGCAATAGTGTCGTCTGCCAAAGGAGAAATTCTCTCTCGGTTGCAAGTTGCAACTTGCAAGTGGCTCAAATGATGCTTTAACTGATGGCAACCATTTAGCCAGCTCATAAATATTATTTAGTTCGGGAGCGCAGACAGCAAAACTTGGTCAAGTTCTGAGTTGCGGTTATAAAACAGTTTTGTGCTTAATGAAGCGAAAATTCTCTCTCGATGCAACTACACTTGACCCATTACAAGTCTGGTATGTGTGTGTGTGTGTGTGTGTGTGTGTGTGGTCAGCACAAGTTGTATCCTTTCGTGCCTTATCTGTAGCATAAGTATCTGTGGCCATCGAGTGTGAAAGTTAACAATTGGCTTCAGCACTTTTCGCTTTCTCTTGATCAGTTAACACTTCAAGGCGAAATCGACACAATAAATTCCAAGGTCCGGCTTAAGGTTTATACACTCTGAAAAAGGAGATGACTTTGAATTTGGAGAAACAAATAATAAATATAGTCTTTAAATTGATAATAAAATATACCTAGTCATATTATTAATCACATCCAAATTCATCATTAAGATTGAAGATCAACGATTGTAGTAAGCAAAACGTAATTGAAATTCAACGATACAAATCGATATGCGATAGCGATAATAGATGCAATAATAAAGACATAGTTATCCAAGGGATCTGATCGAAATTTCACCAATATAAGATGACAAACATAGAATTTGTTAAGGAAAAACGTATTTTCATATTGCGCAAATTACAATTCGCCATTTTACTATTTATTTAATAGCTTTCGGAGTATCTGCTAAACGAGCTCTCTCGACTATAGTCTTCCTGCTTGCTTGTGGCATAAAAACATAAATGATACAAGCTCAGCTTGAGTGTGGCGTGAATCTAGCACACCCAACACCAAATTGAAAGGAAATGAGCTGCCATATATATTATGTATAGTTCAGCTATCGTTTGCTCTATCAGATTCAGCTTTGGCTGCGAACAGAAAAATGGCGCAACAAATGATTGACATGTGCGGCATTTGCTACAACATTTGAACTGTTGCCAGTTGCCAGTTGCCAGTTGGCAAGTTAATGCCAGCAAAGATTCATCCCCCGCGCACCCCCTGCAGCGGAAACGCAGCAGCAGCAGCGGAAGTTGCGTTTGCTGTCTGTGAGCGTGTGTGTGTATGTGTGTGTGTGAGCTTGTGGCAAGAAAAACTTTGGCAAAGTGAAAAACTTGCTGTCAGCATTAGATAAGCTCTTGAAGTTAATAGACTTGTAAAACACACGCTCCACACGCTGACCCCCGGTCGAGACTTTTGCTGGCAACTTGGCTTTTTTCGTATTTTTGTTGCAGTCCGAAACTGGATTTTTATTTATTTGTTTGTCGCTGGCATGTGGCGCGTGTGCCGCAGCCGCACATAAAAAAATGGCGAAATAAATAAAATTGTTATACACGCCCCCCTCCACACACACACACACACACACACACACACACACACACACACAGACGGGGTCAGGGGTTGTGGCACCCTTTGTAAGCGGGTGCCTGAGCTTATCGGCCAAACTAACAATTTAAGTTGTCAGCTTGATATGAGGAAAAGAACAACATCAGCAGCTGATATATATACTGATAAATATATGTGGTATACAACTTATATATATATATATATCGTTAGAGGCAAACTTTGCTGTTTAACTAGTCTCGATTAATTTGAACGTTTGGGTCCTTTGTTTGATGAGACTCCCTCTATGAGTGCCAGACAGGTCTTCTTGTTCAAAGTTTAGCTCATCAACAAATGACCGCACGCTGCGTAATGTGTGTGTTCGTGTGTGTTCGTGTGTGTTGTGTGTGTGTGCCAATTTGGTTTTTGGCTGATTGACAGGCCATTTCCCCTAGCGACGACGACGACTGACTGTCTTATCAGCGAACTTTCCAAAGCCAATTTCAATTAATCAATTGTCAAGTATTTTGACAGCCGAATTTATAGCTCACTTGACCACACTCTGTGCAATTTGGCTAAAACTTGATGCGATTAGTTCGACTGGAACTTGTTAGACACAGACTTGAAGTTTATACAATTATTAACTTGCTGACACGCTCGGCGATCGTACAGACAAAACCCACTCTTAATGTATGACTTCTCGCAGGTGTTAAAACTATTTTAGTTAAAGGTTGGTCAAATATAAATTGAAATCAGCAGTTGCTAAGCTGTCATTCATTCAACTTGCAACTGATATAACTTTTGCAACCTTATTAAATATGTATCAGTATATATCAGTATCATTGCCTATTTTACGGCTGACAAGTATATCACAGAAGCAAGCCGATGGGATGAGTCTGTGGACAAACAATTAGTGAGTGAATTTCGAGTGCATGCTTAACACTCCAAATTTAATGTATTTGTTAACAACAAAAAAGGCGTGGCACATACATGTATGTGTGTGTATCTTTGCTGCTGACTGTTGACAATGCGCTGTCATCACTCTCTCAGGCAGTTATTCATTCATTCAGCAAGCAAGCCAGCCAGCCAGCCAGCTAGCCAGCCAGCCAGTCAGTCAGTCAGCCAGTCAGTTAGTCAAGTCAGTCCATTTCAGACTCGGTGTCAGAGACTCCGGCTGCGTGTTTATGTGCCGTTATTTACAATAGCGCATTTTTACACATATTTTTTTCAAAGTCAACAACATGATTTTCACAGTCTGCGCTGCGACGTGTGCATAACAAAAAAACAAAAAAACAAAAAAAATACCAAAAAATGAAAGAAAAACCACCCAACTCCGGCAGGCAGCGACAACGGCGAAACAACATTTACATTTTAAGTAGTTTTTAAATCGCTGCAGACAAACGACAGCGCGTTTGACAATTTATCATGCGTCCTGGAATGGCTGGCTGAGTGACTCTGGCTGGCGTTACGTGATTCAGTCAGTATTTAGCTCTCCAAGGCAGCTGCAATTTTGATTGATTGCTTCAGTTTGGGTTGTGCTTTAAGCGCAGTAGTCGCACCAACTTGAGATGCTTTCTGCTTTCAGCTTTTTCATTTCAATTAATTTAAGCCAACTTATTAATTTATGTCAGCGTTGGCGCCGTTGACCACATGCCTCACGTTCAAAAGCTGCAACTGCCACAAGCATATGAGGTTGAAGTACGTTAACAGAACAACTGGCTGTGGCGCCACTTAAAAGCAGAATACTCAATTAGCCGCTGCTGCTCGGCTCGTTAAGTTGATCAATGCTTTCTCCCGTGGCTATCGCTTCGAGTCAAGTGTCAACACCATATCCTGTGAATGCCACCACTCAAAACAAAAATCTATAAGCCTTTCAACAGAATTTCAATTTCCCCGTACAAAATTCCGCATAGATCAGTTCACAATACATATTCAAAATTAATAACTGCGAAATAATTCATGGCCTATTTAGTTAGATCTACTTGTAATATGCAATCAGATTGTTTCCCTTTTTTTTCTCAGTGCTTGTGTGTAAATGAGCTGGCTGCATTGCTCACTTTTGAAGGAGGTACCTTAATTATTCAGTGCGTTTTATTGGCATTGGGCAAGTGGCAATCTCGCATATCCTTTGAGCCTTAACACACGCACCGCAGTCGCCAAGTTAAACTTAAAATCGAATTTAATTGCACCATTTTTTTGCTCGCTTAAAACAAAACTTTGCAGACGACTCAAATGCCGAACATGCCTAATTTCGATGCTGAATACTTTTTGCGTAAGTTTCGACAATGGAACGCAAAACTTGCATTGGATGGCAAATATTTATGAAGTGGTGTGCGCGTTTGATTTCAATTGTCCACTGGTTGGTTGGGTGGGTTGGTGGGTTCATTTTGTGCCATCAGTTCTGAAATCGAGTTTCGCTTTGGTTCATGTGGCCACTTGAAGCGCATTTTCTGCGCCATTTCGATTCCCGTATTTTCCGTCTTGGTTTGCCCTTCAGTTCGCTTGTTTGATAAATTGTCTGGAAATTACAAATGGACAAAAGGCCAATAGCTTTTAGGCAAAAACGCCTCTTTGGGTGTGGGGGCTGGCGGGGGGTTAGGAGTTTAGGTGCGGGGCAAAGCATTTATGGTAATTTCAAATAAATGTATGGCCAAGTAGCGGGGCACATTTGTGTGTAGCAGATTTTAAGGCGCTTCCTGTCTATTTACGCTGATTTATGGCGGGTAGCATTCATTGTTGACTCCAAATGGCAAATGTCGACAAATTTGTTTTAATGGTCAATATAATGGATGTTGTTATGCCTTACATTTGATTTATAGTCCCAGTAGCAAATTCAAATGTTGTTCTCTCCAAAATTCTGTAAACATTAGTTTACTATAATTTAGTTGTCATTCTTTTTGGTTTTTGCTTTCTTTTTTTCCTTTTTCAAATTACCAGAGGCCGTAGGTTTTAATCAGCTTCTAATTTTCGCAAACCAACTTCTTAGTTAGTCGAAATGTCTTCTCGCAAATGCAGTGAATGTGGCCAGGTGCATCTGGCCGGTGCAAATGGGTAAGTTCTCAACTCTGCTGGCCATATGTGTATTTCATATGGATATTTGTCTATTTAGAGCCATTTACTGTTGCGGACCATTGCTGCGGGCGGTACAAATGTCGGGAGTATATAAGGACTGTAAATACTTTGTGGATATGAACTGTCGATATTCACCGGAGCGTATTCTGGCCGACTTTCAGTTGTTTAGCTCGTCGAAGCGGAATGAGACTTCGACGAAGCATCTGTCGAACTTTGTCGAGAATCACTTCGATCAGCCGGGCTCGGAGATGGAGTTTTGGAGTCCACCGGATTGGCGCAGTGAACCAGCGTTTCTCTCCAATATCAAAGATCCTCAATTGAAACGATTCGCTTCCGTTTTGAATCGCATCTGGAAGCAGCTCGGTCGCACCATAAAGAATTGCGTAAGGACGAGCCCATTGCTCTACTCCCTGGTCTATGTGCCCAATCCGTTAATTGTGCCCGCCGCTAATTTCAATGAATTCTACTACTGGGACACCTATTGGATTGTCCGTGGACTGCTGTACAGTGGCATGTGTCAGACAGCGCGTGGCATGATTGATAATCTGTTGTATCTGGTGCATCAGTACAAATCGGTGCCACAAGGTGGACGCATCTACTATTGGGCTCGATCGCATCCGCCGATGCTGGTAGCCATGGTTAAGGTCTATGTGGAGATAACCGGAGATGAGAAGTACGCCGTCAGAGCACTGCCACTGCTCGAAGTCGAAATGGATAACTTTCTCAAGAATCATGCGGTGCAGGTCGAGGGTCGTACAATGTATCAATATCGCGATAAGTCAACGGGACCGCGACCCGAAGCGTATCGCGAGGATGTGGCCAGTGCGTCCAGTTTCTGCACGGATGAGGAACAGAACGAACACTTTGCCCACCTGAAGGCTGCCTGCGAGTCCGGCCAGGATTTTAGCTCTCGATGGTATGTCTCGTCGAGTGGCAACAATGTGGGCACCATGGCCAACATCAAGACAACCTGGATCGTGCCCGTCGATCTCAATTGCATACTGTTCCGCAATTGTAAAACTCTGGCTGAGTTCAATGTGCTGGCTGACAATCCGACAAGAGCGCAACATTATCGACAAATTGCCTGTGGTCTGATCAAGGCCATAACGGCGGTGCTGTGGAATGAGGAGCGTGGCGTCTGGCTGGACTTTGATGTGAAGAATCGGACACAGCGTGATTATTTTGTTGTTACAAATCTATCGCCACTCTGGCTACACGCCTATCCCATTGCGGATACGGAGAAGATCTCAAAGTCTGTGCTGGCCTATATTGAGGAAAATAATCTCGATAATTTTCCGGGTGGTGTGCCGCACACATTGAACAACACTGGCCAGAAGTGGGATTATCCCAATGTATGGCCACCAATGATGTATATGCTGATCGAGGGTCTCAATAATCTGGGCACACCCGAGGCCACGAATATGGCTGAGCGATGGTGCACGCGCTGGGTCAGAACCAGCTATGAGGCCTTTTCCCAGACGGGTGTCACGTACGAGAAGGTGAGCTAACTTCTCCAACTTCAACTCATAAATCAAACAACTCTAAAATCAAACTCCAAAACCTAACTCACCTCTTGCAGTACAATTGTGAAGTATTTGGCGACGCTTCCGGTGGTGATGAATGCCAAAATCAGTCGGGCTATGGTTGGACGAATGCTGTGCTGATCGAAATGCTGGCCAGATATGGCAACGAGTTGACCATATCTGATGCACCGGCAGACAACTGTGATTGCGACTGTCCACAAGTGGATGTGATGTCCGCTTTAGAGGATTGCCCCATCACAAGTGAGGCGTACTTGGAGAAGATAGCGGACGGGTTGACTGTTGACTACGAACAGCAGACTGACTTATGCTCGCAGGCATACAGTAAAAATGCTTACGCAGATTTTAGCGTTACGACGAGCATAACCGAGTACTCAGTGCCTCCGAGTGAAAAATGCGCGGAAATTCCCCAGTCCTTCGACAAAGCTGCTCAAGCCTCCGATGGAGAGCTGTCAACACTTAAAAACGATAACGCATCGCAGTTGTGCTCAGTGTGTTGTCGTCATTGTGGTAGACTGGAGGAGAGTCAACCACTGCCGGAACCCGGGCCCATTCCAATTGAAATGGATGAGATCAACTGCCTATTGGATTTGAGTCCATCCGACGAAGAAGATATGCGAGCCACGTGCCCGAATGATTCAACAACGCAATCGATTAAGACTACAGCCGAAGACGAGGGTCAAGAAGAAGTAGACAAAGTAGACGACAATGAAAGTTGTAGATGTGCCGAAATAGAAGAAGAAAGTTCGAGCTGCACTGCACCACCGCCGGCGCCGATCATGTTGACGAAAATATTTCCACTTGCCGATGACATTAAATGCCCGCTGCCAAAGGCCCCTGAACCAGAAAGGACAGATGGTTGCACCTGTGACAATAAGAAGGCAAATCAATCAGCGGCAGAATGTGATTAAAATGAGAGCAGCTGCAAAAATTGTGACAACATTAACAAAAATCATAAGAATAGTCTAAATTTAGCCGTTATGCAATACAGAAGCAAAAGAAATAACATTCATTTTGATCATTTCTTCCTGGGGCTGTAACATTTTCAAGCGCCGACAATTTTCATGTGCTTGGAAATATCTTTATGTTATCTTTATGTTATGGTTAATACAAGCACACACCACACATATATCGCATATATATATGTATATGTATGTATATATATATATATATATGTATACACATGTGATATCTGGTTGCTTTTCGGACAAGGACACATTTGTTGAAAAGCGAAAGTCTCGTTTGACACAATTGCCACCCCACCCACAATCATCATTGTCTGCCTGGGTGTGTGTGTGTGTGTGTGTGTGTGTCGTGCCTGCGTGTGTTTGTGCCTCTTTGGTTTGTCCTGTCAGCTGTTAGTGAGCTCATGCTCATGATATTTGCGAACAAATCGCTTGTGTGCCACCCCCAAAAAATCCCATTCCACAACAAAGAACACACACAACTCATGCCACATTACAACATTTGTACATAAATGTCTATGTTTGTCTGTGTGAGTTTTGCACCCGTCCCGCCCTTCCCGCCTCCTATTGCTGATGCGATTGTAGTGCTCAGATATTATTGAAATGTCGTTTTGATTGGCTTTGATGTCTGGGTGAAAGTAGCAGTAGCAGTAACCATAACGGTTTCGTGTTGCTAAATGTTTTATGGCCCCCGACACTGGTCCTCTCTGATGCTCTGATGTGATTAAGCGATAAGTAGTCAACCATGAACACATTTTCGGCCAACGGCAAACATACTAGTTAGTTTTGGCCTGCACAAATATTACATATGTATATGTATATGTATGTATGTGGTTCGGTTTCGGGCGCTTGAACAATTGCACATTTGCCGCTAATTTGATTACATTTTCCAAACGAACGCAAATGAATATACATATATTGCATATATGCATATATAAGCCTTCAATCAATTGACGAGCATTTAAAGCACTGCTTATCCAATTATCAATTGCACGCCATTTGTCAGCATCGTTTGCCGTATAAAATTCGTGACGCAACCAATGTGACCAAAACCAAATATTCAAATGTGAGCCACGGCGCAGTAATGCAATGTTCATTTTTGTTCCATAGGAATGTGCACAACATTTCAAGCTCGGCATGAATGCATCTAATAGCAAAACTCAAACAGATTCGTCGATTGCATTTCAATTAAGGAAGCGTAAGTAAATTTGAAATACTTGTAACTACATATTCCTACATAGGTCAACTAGCTAAACTAACTTTAATAAAGCTTATAATTCTATAGATTATTCTTTCAAATTTTCAAAATGTAATTCTAACTGCGAAACAATCGTACTTAATAGTTCATATACGAAAGTACCTCAAATCCGACTTCTTTTAAGCTAATACACCCATGCCAGAAGCTAAAATTAACTGCAGAAATCCCTTAGCGACAAATCAGACTAGATAAACGCATAGTTTTAGCATAGTTTAAAAGTACCACAACTTTTGATATTGCAAACAAGACAAACTAACGAACTGGCTGACGGGGTTTTCTAATTAGAGCAGCGTCGAGATCATTTGCATCTTATTGACTAAATTAACTGGCAGGCAAAAGTTTTGCCTGAACGAAACTGAAAGCAAATGAATTGAAATGAAATGTCAAAATACTCTGGCAGAAAAACGTTCAAATTGAAAATTTGCTTTTGGTGCTGCGTCTTCCATCTGTCTGGCAGACAAGTGCAGCAGCTCGAAATGTTTCAATTACTTGCTGCTTGCACATAGATACACACAACACACAAACACACACACACACATAGACACATGCACATTCATGCATATACTCGTAAATAAATAAAATCAAGACAATGCAACAGCAAAAAACAACTACAACAAATCTGTCATATGTCAAACTTTGCCATATTTAATTTCCTCTTTGCGAAATTAGTTTTGAGCAAATTTTTGCACATTTTTCGTATTGTTTGCAACACACACTACACACACACACACACACACTACACCAAAATTCGCATTTGTTTTTTATATTTTGGAGTTTTTTGCAATGGGCGCACAGCTGCAATAATTCATGTTCAAAACTACAAATTGAGTCATAAACAACTTTTGATTTCGCATCTATGACATATACGGCTGTCCTATTTAAGCCCCAACTCTTTTCGGTTACCACTCTTGCGTAGTTTTTCATTGCATATACTTTTTTGGGGTGTTGCGTGGATTGCCACCAGCACCACCCAAGCCTGACCTGACCTCATGTTTGCAGGAAGTATAATTCGTATTTTGTGTGCTCGTTTTCGTTGACCTTTTCAAATATTTATGAGTTTGTGTCTGTGTGTGTGTGTGTGTGTGTGGGTGTGTGTCTGACTATATGTGCATCTGTGTGACTGTAGCATAGCGCTCATTAAAATCAGAAGCATATATAAAAACCGCTTATTGCATAATTAAGCAGCCGCACTTTTAGTTGTGGTTTAGAGTGCACGCAAATAAAATCAAAATAAAAAGTAAGTTTTAAAATCGTTTAAAAAGGTATGCAAACAACGTAATGCTCGTTGGCTTGGGTAACTGTCTGGCTTACTTATGTTTTTTACTCTTTATGATTTATTTCGAAATACGCTTTTTTGGCCAGCCAGGACACAAGGACGGACGGTACAGGCCGTCAGGACGCAGTTGGGCCGGCTCACACAAAAAGCTTGCCGCTTAATTTCATTAAACATTTATGAAATAAAGGCACAAGCTGCTGGCTGGCGTATTAAAATTTGATAGTCTGCTGTGGTCGTTCTCTTGCGTATATATCGGTGAGTATATATATATATCATACTATATATACTATATATGAGTATGAGTATTTTCTGCTTCGTATGCGTCATTGTTAATAACGTTCTGTGGTTAAACGCCAAAAGTCACAAATGGCTTCCGTTTTCTGTACTCTTCAGAAGATTTATAACTGTATGGAACGATTTGTAATATATAGAAACAAGTTGATCTGGAGAGTATATTTTAATTTGAATTGCAGCATCCACTGATACACATACTGATTTGTATAAGGCATATAAAAATGTACTAAATGATTCTTAATACAGATTCTAAGCAAGTGCCGCAAAATTCAATGTATTTTCACAGTATTAAAACAATTTTCGTTTCAGCTAGTTAATAGTTTAATTTTTCGCTGGGTTCAGAGAGTATTTAGCCGTCGGCTAGATGCGAAATGCAATATTCTTGAACTTGTTTGTATTCGCTTTATTGTCTTTAGCAATTTCAGCTGTGTGCACTTTATTTGATGGACTTGTTTATGAGCAATTTCCATTTTCATTTACCGCCTGCACCTTTGGCGAATCGCAATTTTTGTGTGATTTTTATTAATGTTTATTGCTGGCAGAGCGGGCGTTTAATTTGATGCTCATGTCCCCAACAATGACGATGTCCTGCAACGCAATTGCAACTTGAGTTGTCAAAAGGACAACGGGACAACGGGATAACAAGGCAACGAGTTGGAATGCAATTTGCAAATGCGTATTGCATATTACAAAAGGCGTAGCGGTTGAGGCTGGCTGTGAGTCGAGACTGGATACTGGAGACAGGAATCGCGGCCGCTGCTGAATCCTGGATCTGGGGCCAAGAAGTACGCACTTTTTTTTTTTGGCCAAATTGCATTTTTAATATCATTTGCCGGTGCAGTGGCGTTTTGTTGCCAGGGTTGCCATTGCACATAATGAATGTGCGCTTGCAAACAATTATTTTTATATGAATTGCAACGTTAACCGTACAAAAAAAAAAGCGCGAATGGACAGGTTGGCAGTCAGAAAGATGCCGCCATTTTACACTGTCACTAACGGTAACGGTTACGGCAACGACAACGACAACGACAATGGTAACGGTAACGGTTACCGGGCAAATGAAAAGTGCGAGCATATTACATACTTGAGCGAACTTACAAGACATTTTGGCATTCTGTAATATTCATAACTGCCTGGCGCAGTGAATAAGTAAGCAGGCAAGTAAGTAAGTAAATAAGCACTCCCTCCCCACTCCCCTCCCCTCCCCCTCATTTACCACCTGCGTTTCACAGAACCTGGTTGGGTGGGGGTCCCTTGACATCAAGTTTAAGTACGCACTGTGAATGAAAAGCACAGCTACTGGGCTATATTTATATTTATTTACATTTTTATTTAAAGAACTGTCCAACAGTCATCACGAGTCATCGTCTATTATCAGCAGAAAATGTTATTAATAAAAGGTCGACACAAAACGGTAAACCGATAAACATAGTCAACTGTCGAATGAATGATCAAAAATATTTAAGTGATTTAAATTCATATTTGAACATTTTCAATACACTTTAAAATTTGTAAGTTAACAATTTTCTAGTGCTCCTTCTTATAATATTCTTTGTATATAAATGAATTTTAGTTAGTTATAATTGAATGTTCATTTGTAAATGTCTTTTGAACTCCAATTCCAATTTTAATTACATCCAAAAGAAAGGAAAATAGATGGACAACTGTTGTATGACAATTTGTATACGCTTATAGAGGGTCTTATAATTTTGTAACGCATTGAAGGGGTCGACTTTTCGTCGTATTTTTGACATCGACACCACACCACCCAATTATTATTATTATGAAGATCCTCACATTTGCAAAAAAAAAATCATTAAGATCGGATTACTATATTCTATATCTTCCAACAGGAACAATCTGACGGAAGATGAGCTCTTGTATTCAATTATTAATTTATTGGATTCGTTTATGTCATTCTTCTGACTCGATTCTATATGATTTGTATATCTTGAAAATCTTCACGCATACTCTATAAATTATTAAACAGAGTCTTAACAGTTTCGTCAAGCTATCCGCTTACAAAAAATTGCCACATGCGGCATTGGCTCTCATTAGATTAGGCTGATTGTGCTGTGCCCTGCCCTACTCCTACCCCGTCTCCTAACCCTGCTCATGCTCCTGCCCTGGGGCACTCCAAATGCTGACATCTGTGACAGCGCCCCTTGTGCTTTCAGGGCGGGGAGTTGAGGCGGGGGACATCGTCGCATTGATTGTTTTTGCCACTGGTAATTTGAAACTTTAAAATATTTATGATTTATGTTACGTTGAGCGTTAGTTGGGTTTACTGATGTTTCCCCCACCCGTACACACACACACACACACCAAATCACGGCCAACCCCTGTCTGTCAAGCTTGTGGGGCTGACTGGGCGTCAACGGTGGTTGCTGGGGGCGGGGAGGGGAGTGGTGTAGTGGAGGTTAGAAATTGTTCATTATAGAGAGCTATGCTGGCTAAGAACTACGTCTAATGGACTCCGGGAGGCGCGTTATTTTGCATGGTGAGCGACAAAAATATTTTGGCACGTGCTGTTGTGGAAAGCGTAAAATGGCAAAGGATAGAGCCAGGGGCTGGGACAGGGACAGGGTCAGGGGAAGGGGCAAAGCTGCCGAATTGAGTTGTCAGTTGTGCGAAAAGTTGCGTTTTATGAGGGTTGGCAGGACAGGGTCTGCCAAAAAAGTTGCGAAACTCACATTAAATATTAATAAAAATGTTGCCAAAGGGACGTTGGGAATTACAGGTGAGATGAGTGTGTATATGTGTGTGTGTGTGTGTGTGTGTGTGTGTGTGTGAATGCGTGTTAGTGCATCTAGTCTCAGTTTGTGGACGTGCTTAATAAATAAGCAGACGCGCAAATATAAACGAATTTATTTATTTTCGATGCGGCGACATTTGATTTGCTAAAGTATTTTGTTATATATATTTTTTTCCACTTCAAGGGGTTGACTCGTGTTACTTCGCCCTCGTCCGCCCATAACTCCGTTGCACAGCAGAGCATAACAACACCCCCCAAGTTTGATTTTGGATATGACATCGAACAAATTTCTCGGTAACAATTTATTATCAACCACTTAGGATCAAAATAAGCGATAGTCCATTGAGGCTTATTACATTCTAAAAACGAAATAGCGAATGACACCCATTCTCGTTTTGTTTACCTCCAACCCCCACAGATTTATGACAAGTGCAACAGCGCTGACAACAAGACAAAAATCAACCCTTAGCGGCATTTGGTGTAGAAATTTTTATAGACCGTCAGAATGATATATGCATGCCAATATTATGACAACAACAGCGGCAGCAGAACAAGCCAACTACGGTTGGCAACTGTTGAAATATGCCGCAGGGCTGACAGACCCACAAACCAACAACAAACAAAAAACGAGAAAAAAAGAAAAAAAGCGGCAACAACAACAAGAACAGCAACTATATAGAAATAAAGACGATGGGCGTAAAGTTACGCGCGCATATGTAAGTGTCTGACTTCCGTTTCCGCTTGATATGTGGCGCTGTTGCTCTGCCTGCGGGGGTGGCTATGTTCTTGGAATGGGGAGCCATAGTGGAAGTGGGAGTCGAGCGGGGACTATTACATTTTACTTTTCATATTTGCCAGGAATAACCGTGAAATTGTTTTTCTAGTCGAGCCAACTACCCCTTTTGTCAATTCCGAGTATCGCACATGGATTGGATTGTCTGGCTATGCATGTATGAGTTTGTGTGTGTGCGTGTGTGTGTGTGTGGGTGTGTGTTGTGTGGGCACTTGAAACTTTCATCTGTGCTGCCCGAGGCTACGCATTGATAGACTACAATGGGGTGAGAGACTAGCGGTGGTAAATGCTATTTAAATAAATAAATTTTAATAAGCTCTCGACCTGCAGCTCAGCTTCTCTTTGTTTTCTGGTTTGGCATGTACATATATATTTTTGAAAAATTGAGGTCGGTACAGTAGACACTCGCTAACTTTAACATGTCCACTTGAAATCAGTGTAAATTATGGAATTTGTATGGCAAATATCATATTGCAAAATAATGAATGAATTTCATTTAGTTCTCTCACTTTTAACATTTTTGCATTCAAAGTACAAAAAGTTAATTCACATATAAAATAAAGAATTATTATGTTTATTACTTATTTCTTTACCTTCAAGAAAAAATACCCTTTTAATAACGTAATACTCTTGTCGGCAGTGCTATGGGTAAATTCTTAACGACGAATGCAGTCAAGCAAAAAATCCGAATATAAATCTTTCCTTTCATATACAATTAAACTCAATTAAATCCGCATATTTAAACTGCAAATTGCAGCAGCGGCTGTAACACCCGGACTAACACTCCTGCCAGCTGTAAGCCCAATTCCCAAGAGTGACTGCATCCGTAGATAAACAAGGGTAAGGCTCTAAAGCAGCCCAAGTTACAAACTCAGCGAACTTGAACCGCATTTTTTTTGGCAATGCCCACACGAAGACATATCTTTCTTCTTTTTTTTTTTTTGGCTACTTTTGTTGCCGCAACCCTCATGAATATTTAAGCAGTCGCTGTGACGGCAAACACACAGGGGTAAGAGAAAATGGAACCGTTAGTGAAAGCCACAAAGCACCCAGGTACTGAGGTGAGAGCGGCAAAGACGGCAACCTGCAGTCGCACAGACAAACATCAATAAACAAGAACCGTCGCGTAAATAATGCATCAGCTAAGTGGGGTGAGCGGGGGAAGGGTGTCGTCGTACTGCGGTACGGGGTGAGTTGTCTCACGATTTGACTTGCCCACGAGGCACGCACGGAGCAACATCAAAAGCAGACGACAGATATAGAGTCCTGTGTTTAGAGGATACGTGCTGCCAGACAGTCAGCCAGGCAGACAGACAGAAAGACAGCCAGACTATTCCCCTGTGCACTAGCAGCCTCTGTACATATATATCAGATATATATTTGTGTATTTATGCAGGCAGAAAAAAAAAAATATTTACTGAAAATATAAAATATGTTATCTAAAAGTAGAATCAAAATACCTTATTTTATTTGTTGGGGTTGTCGATTAATCTAAGAAATAAAATTGGTTAAATAAAATAGGAGGACAACTTGCTGGTTTGCAGTTTGATTTTCTAAATTCCGTATGGACGTTTTTTTTCACAGTGTAGACATCTATCGAAGTAGTTTGACTGCAATTGTCTTTGTTGCTCATGCATTTTACATTTTTAATAGATTGACTGGAATTAATAACACGCACGCTGGTGCTACTATTTGGGAATGATATTAGTTTCCTTGTGGGTTGCTCTTCTGGGTGTTGGGTTTTGGGCTTCCGCAGTGTACTCTGGGGATGCATAACGGACCCTGGTTTACGGTACAACGCGTGCCGTCTTTTCCTTAGTTAGAGAGAGACAGTCGGAGGGCTGCACAAAATCACTGGCCAAGTTGGCGGCCGTGCGTGCAATTAGCTAAAATGCCGGCTGTAAGCAGCAAAATGTACGAATATTTCAATTTGAGGGTCAGAAAACTTTGAGAAGCGGCACAATAACAAAAACCACAATAATTCGCTGCATGCTGCCAAAAACTTTGCAGTGGCTTAAGGACAACAACAACAGCAGCAGCAACACAACAGCAGCAGCAAAGTGCGAAGAGCCAAGCAAAGAAATAATAACAAAAAGAACAGAGCGAAGTTTTCTCTTACAAGCCGAAACTTATATACTCAAATACAACAACATTTATTAATACACTTTTAGTTTCTCTTTATAAATAAACTATTCTCTATTTAAACATATTCATGATGTATTTATTAATAAATTATTCCAATCCCCCATTATATGGTTATTTTTTCATAAATTCTAAACTGAAATTCTTTACAAAGCACACTCCTTTTTGGATGTAATCATCATTAATATATATTCTTAATATTTTCTATATATTTGTAATATTCTCTGTTTCCCTTATTTATTATTCACACATATATAAAATCCAATGTACCTTTCAATGCGTTACTAACTTCACAACAATATTATAATACGCCCTCTGCAAGGGTATACAAAAGTAAAAAAAAATGAAGAAAAACTGCGCGTGGCGAGGGCAGGCAAAATATGCTTCAAGTGGCAAAGTTTGTGCTGAAGACATTAATTTGAGCCTTGATGATATTCAATTTAGGCACTCCACAGAGACTTGTGGCAACTAGTTGTAAACCTCCACATAAACGTACACAACGTGCAACAACAACAACAACGACAACAATGGCAACAATGGACGCAGCAACTGTAAAATATGAGCACAACGGTCAAAAACTTGGCTAAAGTTTACACATACATATACATATGCAAGAGTATATCTGCAGAAATATATACTTTATATATATATATATATATATATATGTATGTAAAGAACTTAGTGACAGTGGTTGTTAAAAATTGCCTTGCCAAAAAAGGGAAATGTATTTTTTGGCACAACTTTTTTACATGCACTTGCTGTGCATGGGCCGTGCCTGTTTGTATTGGTGCTTGCTCTGCAGGCTCCTTAGGATCCGTCCGGGTCTTGGTGCTAGTCCTGGTGTTGGTCAACTTTCCATGTTTGAGCGTCATTTTATTAAGTTGGCAACACTTGCGCTACAATGCTGCCAGGGCCGGGCCTACAATTGGGGTCAGCAAACGATGGAAAAGCATTTTATACAACTTTTTTTTTGTTTGAGAACGCTCCCTTAGCTCCTTTAATATAGTTATTTTAAAGTTTTTCGTTTAATTTTCAATTTGCTGTGGGCGACATTTTAAAATTACACTTTTTCGTAGGCTCACCAGCTGGTGGCACAGACACTCGGCACCAGCTGTGGCCTTATTTTAATGTGTACCAACCTCTTTTTGTTTTAGCTTGTTTGTTAGCCAAATTGCCGGTGTATATGCATATGTTTTGCTTTATATATATATATATATATACATATATATATACACGTATAAGCTCGTTTTTATAATTTCTATTTTTAATTGCAGATTGCGGATTTTTGTTGAAAAGCAATTTATGCATTTCCCATTTAAACCTATTTATTTTTGGCACTGAGAAACAAATCTCTGTTTTTGTGGCACACTTTTAGGGGTCCAGTCCAACATTTTGACCGTCCTTTCCCCCTCTACCAATAAAAGTCGTGTGTCATGTGTCATGCCACCGAAATGAGAAAAGTTTTTTTCCTGAAGCCCGAGCATAATAATAATAATAATTCGTGCTTGCTTTAACTATAACATAGTGTATGATTATTGTTATTAGTATGATGATTATTGCTGTTGTCCTTTCTTGCATGGTAGTTTATATTTGTAGTTTTTCTCTCGCCACCGAAAATGCTTTGAATAGGCGTGTTTGTATTGCTTGTGTGCGAGTCAATATTTTTTCAAGGCACTCGTGTGTCCTCAACAACAACATTTGCTTGCTGCCCACAAAGTGTTTACAGTGAGCAGGAAATTGTTTATGTTTAATATACAATGAAACCAAGAAAAATACAATAAACTGGTCAACTGCATGCGAACACTTGAAAAAATCATATGTGAAACAAAAACTTTTGAAAGGATAAGATGACACACTACACAAAACAACAATTTTATAAAGTGTATAAAAAGGTGACTGTGGATTTAATCACATTTTTTCAAGTGTTTTGGGTTGAAAAATAAATTTTTCAAAATATTCAAATAAATTTAAAAGCATTCCATTGAATTACTTTCTGTTTGATTCGTATGGTTATTTTTCATCCTCTTAAAAAATGCAGTTACTCTGAAATTGTAATTTTTTAAACTCAAATATATTTTTGCAAAATATAGCTTTTGCCGGCCATTGTCCTTCACTAGTTCTCTCAGTATATGCTTAAACCATTAATCAAATATTATTAATATATCAATATTTTGAATATTAAAAATATTTTATTAAAAAAACGTAATTGCTTATTGATTAATGCATTCTGCAGAGTACATTTAATGGAAGATGGTTTACGGCTGGCACTCTTTTAAAACTACTATATCGCGTCTGTGAGCATAATTAAAAAATGTCTGGTAAGTGGCAGCAACTTACAACCACAACCAGACTAACACCTTGCCACCGTTTACCGTTAACGGCTTTCGTGTTTTTGGGTTCTTGCCCTATCGCACAGAGTTTTAACTCGCTCAGACGACACACAACTGCTGGGACCATAAATTGTCAGCTTTTGTGTGCACACACAAAAATACTTCTACTTATGATGTGGGTGTGTGTGTGTGTGTGTTTGAGTGTAGAAATACATGCATAAAAGTACACGTATATATTTATCAATATAGATGCTGGATACAAGGACGAACTAGCGACCTGGTCCCAGCTGCGTGGCGAACTTATGGCATCGATAAAGTAATGAATTACCAGTTTTGTTGTTGCGCTGCCTTTCACAAGGAGGCCGAGAGCAGCCAAGCAGCCCGTAAAAATAGTATAACTATAAATTGTATTTGTATTTTATTATTGCGTCTGTGCATTGTTGTTGTCGCTGCTGCTGTTGTTGTTGGCATGAGTATTGTCAAACATTGGCTCTCTGATTACGCTGTCAATAAGCTCAGAAAATATGATTTCCTTCGCCAATGCGTGGCCCAAAACCATAGCTGGCTTCTTTTAGCCCTGTTGCTCTCAAATGGGGTGTTGTTGTGTAGTGTTGTGTTGGCCATATTAGAATTATGCTCGTCATGGCGGCACTTCCGTGCCCAGCGGCTGTTTGCCTATTGTTGTGTGGCTGCAGGAGGTGTGGTAAAGCATTTCGTGCCGAGTCGAACGCAACCCAAATAGAGACAGGGACAGAGACAGAGAGAGAGAGAGAGAGAAAGAGAGTGGAGAGGGTGAGGGTGAGTGAGAAAGAGCTAAGGTGCTTCTGGCTTGGCATTTATTGGTACTGGGCCGTAGCCGTAGCACCGTAGCTGTCTGGCCTGTCGGCCTGTCTTCGTGTTTTTTAAGTTATTGCATGGGGAATCGGACGTAAACTAAACAAACGTGGCCAGGACTACACTGGCATCCTTGCACGCTGCTCATAATAACAAATGGAGCTGGAGCTTTGTCTCAGTTGCCATTTGCTATTGCTATTGTTGTTGTTCTTCTTGCTGTTGTTGGTGTGCGACAATCTGGCAGCAGCAGCAGCAACAGCAGAGGAGGCTGTGCTATCGAAAAATCCCCTGATCCCTCATGTAATTTTTAGATTTTCTGCTGCTCATTGGTTTATTCGTTTTTTTTATTTATATTTATATTTTTTTATTATTTTTATTTTCTCATTTTTTTGGTTAGCTCGTTTTGTAATATTTTTGTTTGCGCTTTTATATCTTAATAAATGGTTTGCCTTATGCAGGCCCATAAAAAATGAATTAAACCTGTTGCCTGCCAAAAAATATACGAATTGAAGACGAAACCCAAAAGCTGAAAGCTGAAAGCTAAAAGCTAAGATTTGTAACTGTGGCTGACTTACAAAATATGTATATGCAGTGCACTGTCCTAATGAAAGTCAAGATGCCAGTCAGTTCTGGCCAAGTTGCGGCTAGTTATAGCTACCTATCAGTTGCCAGCAAAATGCAAGTTAAACAAAGCTAACGAATTGCTACGAGTGAGCGAGAAAGAGAAAGAGAGAAACAGAGAGAGATGGGTAGACAGAGAGGGAGAGAGGGAGTGGTAACTGAGGGCAGACGAATAGGATTTCCGTCAAAACTGCCGCAAAAAAGCAACCAAAATTGCTTAAAAGTGCGCGTTGAGAAGGGGTGGGGTGGAATGCGGACTTTCCAAAATGGTGCGGCTTAAAACTGCAAATCTCTGGGATAAGGTCGAACAGCACAGCAAGAAGTAGTCAGCAGTAGAGGCAGCAGCAGTAGCAGCTGCATCTGGAGATGAGAGAGAGCAAGCCCAGCAGCAGCAAGCAGAATATCCAACAAATGGCAGCCGCCACAAGTTGCCTGTCGACGGGCAAACTTATGGCTAAGACCACAAACAAATTTCATGCTGCATTGCTGCACAGGCGGCAGCAGCAAGCACTGAAGAGAATTGGGCAGCAGCAGGAGACGCAGATGGAGGTGAACTGCCCGAATTAGATGTGGAAGAAAATTGTCTTCCTGTATGAATTTCATAATTTCCACAAGTTTTAGTTATGAAAAGCAAGCAATTTCCTCTCTCACCAAACCGGGCTAACTGCCAGTCGAGCTGTTGGCTGTTGTTGGTAGCAGTTTGTAATTTGTAGATTGTAGGTGTGGCTGTCTGTGAGGCTTAGGTTTAAGCAACGTGTGTGTGCCGGCAATTTGGTAAAGTTTAAACTTTTAATGCGAATCACTTGCGAAAGTTAAGCTGTGTCTTTCAGAGCGTATGCGTCATATGCCTGGTGAATTAGTTTTTCAATTTCTGCATCTGTTGTTTGCTGATGTCATCGACACACACTCAAACACACACATCACCACACTTCAGAATCTACATCTCCTCTGGCTATTGTTGTTGTCTTCCTTTTTATATTTTCTGGTGCTCTTATTTATTTCTTAGCAGGCTGACCCAATGTCTGGCACTCACCCACCCTGAACTGCCAGCCAGGCAACCCTTTGTCAAATTTTCGCAATTTATGTTATTGTGTGTCTGTGTGTATTTGTGTATGTGAGTGTTGTTTTTTTTTTTTTTTGTGATTTCTATCAACAACTTTTACTTTTAAGCAAATCCTGGCAGCTTCTGATATTTGAGTTCCAGTTTCGAGTTCGAGTTTGATTCTCTCGTGCAGAAAGCAATAAAAATTGTTTACAAACATTATTTGCGCATCCTTTGCGGAAGCACCTTGTATGTTTTACAATGCGTAACAGAGAGATAGAAAATTTAACTGACAAACTTTGCGACGGCTATCCCAAGATTTCCCATTTAAATGCATATATATTTTTCTAAAACACAATAGCACTGAGATTCTTGGCTATCAGCATAAGCACTGTGTTTATTTTGTTACTCGACTATTAAAGCTATGCACACTCACTCACACACACGCAAGCCACAACACATCCACCCACACCTACTCCAGGACATACTCTAATAAACTAATGCTTTCTTTCTTGGGCTGCTTTGGTGCCCTTAAATCTATTACAAGGCGGTTGGTCCCCATAGTTTGTTTGTTGTTGTCCTGCGTCGACTTATTTGCAAAGCATTTTACGGTGTTGTTGTCATTGCTCTGGGATTATGAATTGGGTAAAATGTTTCCCCAAAAAGGGGCTGTACATGCACATATACATATACATATGTATATATATATACATATATATGTATGAGGATTCGTTAAAGTTTTGTGCCCAGGTGCAAGTAGCCCATTTCCGATTTATATCATTGGCATTTATCTCAATGTTTTCGAACTGTCTCCAAAAAAGGTGTCCATTTCAAGTTGTGCTCGAATAATTAGAGTTAGTTGACATTTTATATCGAAGCCATGATTTACTTAAGTATTGGAAAAGTTTCGCTAAAATTTGTTAAAACAGTTTTACAAATGAACTGAAGTTATTTTTTTAATTTGTTAATTTTTCTGATGATATTTTGAACTTTAACATGGCAAAACGTAGAAACATGTTTTGAGTGTTTTGCCACAAAAATTAAATTAGAATTTTGATTCGATATCGTAGCTGTTCTTTTACTGAAAACGAATTCATTTAAAAAAAAGAAGTGTAATACTTAAAAAAGTGATAAATTAAATATACATTAATATTATTATTACTATTAAGTCTAACTTGATTTAGATAAGGCCTTACAAAAATCTGTGTCCGATTCATTCACCATTTAGTTAAGTTAATATTCAATTTATAGTAAAAAGTATATTTTTATTTTAATTATTATAATTTCCACAATCCACAGATATAATATTTTCAATTTTAAATTAAAAGAAAAGATTTTGTTGGGCTCTACTCGATGATTATTTTTTTCTTAGTGTACTTACACCAAGGATATACACAAACGCTTAAATTGTTGTGATGCTTTGGGTGCGTGGCACTTAGCACAGCCCAAACTGGCAGATTCCCAGTCGCATTCACAGTGCCTCCACACCCCCTTCCCTTTCCATTCAAAACAACTTCATTTAGCACGCATAAAGCTGGGGCAACATGTGTGCTTGGCGGCAGCAGCTGAAATTCCTTATGCCAGGCAAAGTGAAACTGTCACTGCAAAGGTTGCTTTTTTCTACTTTCTTTCGTTCTTTATTTTTTTAAACATTTTTTTGGCAAGAAATGTAACGTGTGTGTGTGTGGGATGTGGTATGTGAGTAGTGGGCTGTGCTGGGCAGATCCGATATACTTACATAAGTACAACTGGTTGGGTGCTGGGTTGCATATTTAAATTTATGATTATGTCGTTATGCTGTCTGCCCACATTGCTTAGGCGAACGAAAAAGTGACAGCGGCAAACTTAATACAAATTTATGTGCAACATATTTTTGCACTTTTTTCTGGGCATAAAACACAGGGCGGCAGCAAGCAGTCAACTTAGAGAGTAAACCATCCCAGCCAGTTTACTTGGCCATCCAGCTGGACAACATATGTTGCTTACTCTGGACAAAGTTGCGCTTGATGAGCCTCGGTTCAACGGTCGCATTGTTATTGTTGTTGTGTGTTTTGTTTGCTTTTTAAAGCGACCATTAAAGAAGAACATTAAAATGCCTGTAGCGCGGCTAAATTGCATTTCATCTAGTCGAGTCACGCTGGAAAATGACAAATTCTTACATAATAAGATGCCGGCAAAGAAAAATGGTATTCATTTGGCAGGTGAGACGGCGTGAAATTGAGTCAAAGCTGAACAATAACAAAAATACCTACACAAGCTGCGTAGCTAACTCATTTTTAAGTACAAATTTATGTTGTTAAATTTTTGTGAGCAGCAGCAAATAAAAAATTTGATTAATTCGCACCGTCTAATGGCTGGCTATAAATTCAGAGTTAATAAAACAAGCAATGGAAGGAAGCCAAGCGGTTGAGCAACCAAAGCTGTCAGCCTGAAGCCGCCAGTGCCTGCCTTCATTTGCCTGGCTCGCTAATAACAAATTTGTCACGAGCCACTTTGACAGTTGTGTGTCACAACTCTGAGCCCCACTGCTGGCCGCAGAAACCACAACGGAGGAAAAAAAGGAATCCGCAGCCACAATGTCAGCTGCCAACTGGTGGTGACAGCGCGCCCCAAGCACAGTGGTTGAAACATCAAGTTTAGGTGCTCATAACGTTTAATATTTAACATGCGGATGGGAAATTGTAGTGCATCTAAACTAATTAAAAATACATCTTTACTAATGAGAAAATTAAATTAGAGTTTGATGTTAAAAAACAGCTTAAGGCTTTATATAATCATTATTCGCCTAATGGCTGGAATGACTTAATTTTAGTTTGGCAGTAACATGAAAATAATAAATTTTAGATATTAAGAGTTCAGCAAAAGCTTAGCTATCAGAAACGACTGGTCTAACTTGTATATAATATTTATACTGTGAAGTTTGTCCCACTGTCTAACAATGACAACTATTTCCATCGCTCTTGCTGAAACTGCAGCTTTGGATGCGAATTAGCAATGGAAAAAATTAAATTCTATTTGTGGAACATTGTGCGAATATCCTTTGGCTATAAAAATAGTCATTGGCCATTTATTTAAAGGAGCGCTTCAAGCAGCAAGCAATTGCTTTACATACACGTACACAATTGAATTTTTATTGATAACTATTATATTAGCAACCAAAACCATTCTTGTGAATGGCAAAGGTTCACGCACAAAGCTACTCAATTCGATTAGCCAAAATCGACGCTGCCAAAGTGTCAGCGGCAATTTGCGCAGGACTCACACTTTTTGAGCGTCACTTGTAATTACCAGCTGTCAAGACGGGTGCAACAACAACAACAACAACAACAATAAACACAGCCAACCAGTCACTGAACCGACTGGAGATGGGAGCATTTTAGTTTTGCTGCCCGTTGCCGGGTAAAGTGCATTCAAATTGGCTTAAACTAAGACTGTTACGCGTGCAGCTGTCTAATTGTATTTGGCCCCTTTTCCCTTTTTAGTTGAGAGCGCCCCGAACCCTTTGAAAGTAATGGGCAAGTGCCGAAACTTCAAGATTTATTAGCATCAAGATTAAGGCATTAAAAATTTGCAGACTGCGTAGCACGCATCAACAGCAGCCACGAAAGAAAGTGCCCCGGGGACTAGAAAGTGAGTGCATTTTCGTTGGGGCTACATCATCAATTTGAAGTTGTTGCTGCTGTTGTTGCGGTTGCTTCTGCTGCTGCTGCTGTTGACTGTTTCCGGCGGAAGTGTGGAGCGTAGAACAATAATAGCAACAACAAACTACTACATTGCATTGCACACTTTGGCGGTCAAAACTTTCAACATTAGCACTTAATTTACTGGCGCTACTTAATGAAGTCTACACTTGGCTAATTTACGCGTAACTCGTTTGCCTCCACTTGTACTTGTGTGTGTGTGTGTGTGTGTGTGTGTGTCTCTTTGCTTAGTACTCACGTGGTATATCGACATTTTGGCAAAAACTTTTCGCATATTCTGTGTTCACCGCACACTTCAATCCCATTACCCTCATACATCACCAGCAGCACTTCTAGTATGTCTATTGTTAGGAATGCTGAGTTACTTATCTCAAGAAAAAGATAAAGCCATGGAGATTAATACGAATACGATTTTCTGCACTTTTATTCTTGTAGAGACTTATATAATAATATAGTATTTATATAATCACAATAATTCAAAGGCCGTGGCCCTTTTTTGTATATTTCTTAGAAAGCTTATCATAGTGAACTGAAATTCCTTTCAATTCAATTGCGATAAGGATTGAATAAGCTTGCAATTATAAATTGTGCGTCAGTATCCACAGCACAGTTGTCGCGGTGAGTTCGAGTACTTGAAGTGAGGTCTGCTTCGAAAATGCTTATCGAGTGCCAAGGGAAATATGTTCGCATGGCAGTTGCGGTGCTGTCGACGATCATCTCAATATGTGTCATTGGAGTCATCGAGGTTTCGCCCCACCAGCAAAAAAAGGGTAAGCTTTTGCTGGGGGAACACACGTATTAACAGATAACGAATATATATATATCTATTTACAGATTTGCAGATAATGAATCATATTTGCCTGCTGCAGATTATTTGTAGTGTGCTACTTTTTGTCGGCTCCCTTAAGGTGGCAATAAATAAATATTTTATTTAATATTTATTAAACGTTGCGTCTTTTCTCGCAGTATCATAATTGGTGTTTCTTGCCTTGGCTAGCGATCGCTATTGTTTTCGCCTATGCGTTGGTCTATCGAAGCTTAACATTTTGGTTCAACATTCTAAACGATTTGAAGCAAGGCCTGATAATTATTTCCTTGCTGTACACAATTGCAGGTGGGTTCACTTAAGATGCAATATAAAACACTACATATTATATTTGCAATATTTCCATAGGTTCCTGGTGCTATTTTATTTATGCCATTATTGTGGATCTTCAATTGCAGTATAATTATAAGCAACTATATGAAAATGGTGATCCCAAGAGCAGGAATTATAATGTGACGACGTTGTAGCACCGACAAAATCGACAGGCTTATTGAAACTTCTAAACTATCTTAAAGCTATATACAATTATTTTTATCTTACATAGGACATTACCTAAGTGCCGCGTACGTGTCTGTTCACGTCTTATCATTCTAAGATTAAACAATATGCAATAACGCAAAAATCGTGAGTTGATTCATAAATTTGCTATTTATCGGAAAGTTGATTCTGGGCGGTGCTAATATTAAAAAGAAAAGGGAGAGCTATATATAACATATATGTATATATAACTTTGGCACTCAAAGCCAAGGAGAATCGCTGTGAAATGCAATCGAGCTGGAAAAGAACACGCAAGCGTTGTCGTCGCTTGTGCAAATTAGTGTGAACATTGTGGTTGACTCACTCTCCCTCTCTCTCTCTCTCTCTCTCTCTCTCTCTCTCTCTCTCTCTCTCTAAGTGTGTGGAACTCGAAGCGTAGCCAAACCTAAAATAAGCGTTAAAAAGTGTGCTAAACATGTCAGAATGCTGCGTCAGATGGCAGTAGCCGACTGTTCAACACTCTGATTAATTTCTAAAACGAGAGAGGCTAAAAGAAGCTGTACTGATTATGAGTTAACTGATTCTTAAATGCAAAATAAATGTGAAGATAAAGAGAAAAGTATTGGTATATAGTGTAATAATTTCTAATAAACTATACAACGATACGAGTCCCATATTCCTGGTCCAATTATGTCAGCTTGGTAAAAAAAAATGTTTGGCTTAACTCCAAATGGGGTTTTGATGATGCCCCACACTACAATGGAACCAGCTTGCTGGAATTAATATTAATTCAGTAGATTTTTCGAAATATACGTTATTTTATTTGAGTGGTAACGAAGTGGATTACACAGCATACTCGTTCTTGTTTCGGGATCAGAGTATAAAAAGGTTGGACGCCCAATGCGTTTTGAGTCAGTTTTAACTGTGGCCTGGGCTCAGGCAGGCACGCGTCTGCTGGGTGCATGGCTGGTTGCATGCGTATTGCATTACACCCACTCACACATATACTCGAAAGCACACACACACACACACACTCACACACTCAGACATGCAGCAAAGTGGCATATGAATAGATACATGCTTTTGTTGTTTGTTTGACTGTCTGTTTGTTTGTCCGCCCATGGGTGAGTTTTTGTAATCCAACGAGCAGACAGGTTAAATACACCGCAAGGACAGCCACACACACACACACACACACATACGGTAACACACGCATATGGCTCACACACAAACACTCAAAAAAAAAATGAAAAGAGTGCTCAGAACGAGTTAGGAAAAGTGGCAAGGCGGCAAACATGTGCTGCGTGTTGCTGCAACTGTCGCATCGTCTACTGGCAGCCTCAGCCAGATAGTAGCAGCTGGTTGATTGTGGGCATGGTGTTGCATCCACGGCTCAGACGCAGCCAACAAACAATAATAATGCAACAATAGTGTGCGCCGCAAACAAATTGCTTTTGTGTCTGTCTCTGTTCCTGTCTCTCTGTGTAGCTGTGTATCTGTGTGTGTGTCTGTGTGTCTGTCTGTGTGTGCTGCTCATCGAGTTCACTTGCAGATTAGTTTCGTTGCGCATTTTTATTTGCGTTTTTAGACAAACACACAAACACACACACAGACAAGCCCACAATCAGCGGGGCACACAAGCGTAGCCCCGCTAATTTGGTGGAGGGGCTGCAATTAGTTCTGCGCGTTGAGCAAAAAGACAAACAAAACTTTGCCATAACGCGCTGCAGGGCATATAAATTGCTATTCAATAAGCTCTTAGCAGTGTTGAGAATGAAATATGCCAGATTAAAAGCGCAATAATATTTTAGTACCAAAAATGATGTTTCTCAATTAAAGTGCAGTGTATTCAAGTGGATTTTATGGTATCGAATCTAAATTTCGAACAAGAATCATGTCATATTTTTGACCAATATTATTGTAGAAATCGGTAGCACTGAATGTTGCCCCCTGCTGCCAGCGATTGTTTCTGTGCCTCTGTGTGGATGGTTTGTCTGCGATGAGCTTTTGTTGTCTGCGAAGTTTGGCTTTGACACAATGCTGCCACCTGAGCGCAGGGTGAGGGGGGGAGCTCGAAAACAAAATCCATTCATTGAAACGTGTAAGCTTGTTCAGCTGAATTGAAAATTAACTATAAATTTGATGGCACAGCATGCAAAAACGTCTGACGGAAATAGCTGACTTCCAAGTTAGCTAAACGAGACGAGAAGTCTGTCATTCTGTCTGTTAAATAAGTACTTCACATGGCCAAAAGCAAAGGTGTCAACAACTGGCAGCACTTGACACCTTTACCTGTGCCCCGATTTAGCTTGCCACACGAGTTACGAGTGTGCTCCTGTTGCGAAATTTAATGCGAACGTCCCCACAAGAATTTGCCATACAAAAATTCATTAAAAAAGTAAGAGTTTGTCGTGTGAGTGAAATGAAAAACCAAATTGAATTGCCCAAAATTTGCTTGGTTTTTTTTTTTGTACCGCACAGAAACCCCACAAAGGTGCGAACTACTTGTAGCAGGGGATTTTTGGGGGTCGGGGCGGGGCTGGCTTTGGTGTTGCTTTTAACCCTCTTGTCAAGCTGTTGTTTGCCCAGCTTTCTGGGAGTGGGCTATAATAAGTAATACATGTTTTGTTTCGAATGAGTGTTTTGTGCAGCAAAAAGGGTCGCGAAAGCGACACTCTGCCCATTTTATGGCCACCACCTTTTTCTTTGCACTGCGACGAATTAACAGGCGGCAAGTGAATATATAAAAAAGTGTTGAATTTAACAGCCTTTGAAAAGCTTCAATTCTTTTGGCGTGGGACTAAAAGCAATTTACACAAAATGGCATACGAATAAAATGAAATTCAATAAAAACGTTAAATATATATATATATATATATGTATTTGAAAGGACTATGAAAACAAGCAGCAAACTGCCAACTCGATAAACAATAGGCACTAGCACTGAAACTAATAAATTTTGTCAAATTCAACAAATCACACATACTTACTCGTATTTTCCACCAATACACACACACACATACTGAAGAGCATTGCCGGAAATCATTTAAGCTGCCAAATCAGCCAACCAGCTGGGCCAAGCGCTTGGCGTCAAGCTGAAGGTATTATTAAGGTGGCAGCAGCAATGGCCAGATGCCAAGGCAAAAAAGGCGATTAATATTCATTCAGTGTCGCGCGTATATCACTTTTTATTTGCACAGCCAACGAGCGAGCCGGGCAAAGTATGCAATGGAATTCGCCGCACGCAGCAGCAGGTGAGCCATACTCATGTGTGTGTGTGTGTGTGTGTGTGTGTGTGTGTGTGTGTGTGTGAATGTGTTTTTGCCGCGTGTTGATGTGTATGAGTAACGCACAATTACATACAACAATTTGTGCTTTGTTTCTCGGCACGTCCGTCTGCCTGTGTGCGATGCCAAAGCTAAAGAAAACTGGAGTTTCTGCCACTGCCCAACTCCCAACTCCCAACTCCCAATTCCTGGCTTCCAAATCACCAAAGAGCAATCGTGCAGCACAAGCGGTCCTCGGCTAGAGTTGAGCTCGTGTTCGTGTGCAAAAATCTCAAATACACATTGAATTCTATTTTATGATTATTTAATGTCGTCAATATTAGTAAGAGTATAACATAAATTAAATTTAATTAAAAGTAAAATTTAATATTTAAGAAATGAGGAAATATGTATAAAATGAGAATTTGTTATTTTGTTATACATGAATATATGAATTGAATTTGGAACCGTTTCTAAGACAGAATTCGACTTTTAATCATGTTTTCAAATTTAAGTGCAGTATGAAAGAAAATTTAAATTGAATTTAAGAACCATTTACAAGCAAAATATAAAACAGTTTTACAAAGTGTAATTATGTATAATAACACAATTTTGAAGAATAAAATAAACTTTTTATTTAATATTGAAAAAGTAAGCACAAAGCTTAATGCTCAAGGCTCAGTTAAAGAGTTATTTATTAAATTATGACCAATTTTGAACTTCGCGTTAATTTGGAAATAAGATAATAATATAAAATAAATTGATTACAAAAAGTGTCATCTCTAAAGAGACTAACTGCTTATTTGTTGCTGCCTCACGACTGCGTGTGTGTGTGTGTGTGTGTTGTGTGTTTGAGTGTGTGAGCAGCCAGCGAATAGAGGCGGAAATCAAGATTCTCCGTTTGTGCCCTCTGCACTCTGCTTCCCAGTGGGAACGTGCACTTCAAATTGGATGCCCAAACATCAAGTCAGCGTGTGCGAGCTGGATGCTCCCGGAGCACTTGAAGCTGCAATTTAGCATCCTTTCGATGCCTGACCTGCGCAGGCATTTTAGTTCTTTTTTTTTTCTTTTGCTCATGTGAAAATTGAGAAAAATTGCCAAACGACTTGGTAAGCGATATTCTGTTTTGACAAGGTTACACACTGCCAGCTCCGACTCCAGCCCCGGCTCCGACAATGCAATGCTCTCAAGTGGGCGATGCCAAACAACGCAGTTGGTTTGCTGCCAGGTGTATTGAATCGTAGGATGCCATTGCTGTTGAGCTTGTTGGAGCATACTCATGCTTTTTTCGTTTTTCATTTGCTTTTGGCCACTTATTGTTAGTTCGGTCGTTTTTGTTTTGACAACTTTAGACACTGCCATCCAAGCTGCAAGTCACAAAGGCCGAAACGTTCCGTCAAATAAAATGAAATTCGACTGCCTTTTGCGTCAGAGTTGCGTTACAGTTGAAGGCGGACCCAGTATCCGACCCACAAAATTACCACTGGGATCAGCAGCAAATGACGCGAAACAGTCACACGGACAGAGGCGAGAGCAGCAACTAAAGCATCCGCAATAGGAGCTACAACAGCAACAGTAAAAGCAACAACAACAACAACAACACGTGCCTTACATAAAAATCGTGCAGGCCATGCTAAACGTTTATCCCTTTTAGCCCCAAGGATGCGAGCCAACAATGGACGTCTTCAGTTTCAATGGCCCGTTTAGCTCCTGCTGCTGCCGCTTCTGCTTTTGCTGCTGCTGCTGCTGCTGTTGCTCCTGTGGCTCTCAGTAAGCTGAGACTGATTGTGGGGCTGTAGTAAGTCGGATCCAGATAAATGCCGCATCATTGGTTATTTATATGCGTGCATCTCAGCAGTGGGGTAATGTGGCTGAGGCAGACAGCCCTTAGCTTCCCATTTACCTGTGCACAAGCGATATATATTTATACATATATATTTATTTGATTTCATCGATGTATATGTACACTCAAAAAAACTTAACCGACATACCTAAAACGAGAATCGGCCTGAAGAACAGAAAGAAAGTTTTTTATTTTGATTTTAGAAATAATTTTTAATTATTTTATTTTAAATTTAATCGGCAATTACTTTCTATTTTCAAGAAATCTGTTTCCAATCATTCGAAATGCAAACAATTTATTTAAAGAGTCTTTCCAATAGTCATTAAATCGAGTCGACTTTTCTTCTGAGTGTATTATGTAGCTGCTTGAAGTATTTTCGTCATGGTTACCACTCAGTGGCTTATGTTCTGTCATTAAGTTGTGCATAGTTTCAGTTTTATTCCCAGAAAAACATACGTTATACGTAATTGAAACTGTCTAAAAGTTATCTCTTTCTCTATTTATCTATGTGTGGGTGTCTGTGTGTGCCCTGTGGCGAAATTAATTAAATGGCATTCAAATGATTGGCTACGTGCCATTATTAATTTGCGCATAAATTATGCACATGCTCTAATGCCTAATGATTTCCTTTTTATGTCCAATCACTCGACTTGGCCACAGATTAATCAGCCAGTGCGCAATATATATATATATATATATATATATACATATATTCATCAAGATGCTCGTACACTCGCACATTTAAATGCATCACGTTTTCTATTTGCTCAATTTGTTACTCATTAGAATTGAGTTGGTTTGATTTATAGAAATTACTTTCGTTTGAGTTCGCAGCAGCTTAATTATGGCCTACATTTTAGATTTTACTGTGTATTTCCAAGGAAGCAGGCTGCAATCTATAAATAATTATGACATTGGTATTGTATATGTAAGCTCATTTCAATGCTTTCTGTAAAATATAATTAAATAATCATTTTAAAATTGTTATAAGCTGCAAAAATAGACTATTTTAGGCACACCGATGATTCCATACTCTTCTAGACCGGAGTCAAATTGCGTTAACCTAACTTTTACTTTATACGGACAGTCCCATCTGAATAATTTTTGATTCAAATATGGGAAGTATAATAAGATGCATATTAGGGAAGTTGGTTATATTTCGATCGATAGTTCCTATAGGACTCCTATATTATGTCCTAATCCGATATATATGATTTCTGACACGAATGTAACAAGCAGTTGATTAACATACAAATTAGAAACGTTTTGTTGCGATGATCGATAGAGATCACATATCTGACTTCAGACTTCTGCATTCATAAAATTCATTGAGAATTATGCACTATTTGAGCACTTGCAACTAAAGCAGAATTTCAAATTTCCGTATCTTATATTTCATGGTTAAGAAACCTTTATTAAGAACTGTGCTGCGAACTGTTTTCACACACTTGAAACTGGGGCTTGTCACTGCTCGGTACTGTGGTCATCAGCGTGTATTTTTGTTTTCCAATTTTCTCTGTTCTCTGCTCTTTTCATTCCGCTCCCCGATTAGCCGATTGCCCGCTGTTGCCCATTGCTATGGACATGGACTGGTTTTTGCCAGTGGTTTTTGGGCTAAGGATTTATGTGCTGAGCGGTAGATTTATGGGCTTTTGGCTGTGAAACTGAGAGTGCTCATGTGTGGACAAGTAGTGAGAACTGTGCTAATTGAGTTGAGCCATGATTATGGCAAGAGGCAAAGGAGTTGGCCATAACTATCTTTGAAATGGCCGGGAAGAGCATTGCATGGAGGAAAGGTTAGTTATGGGCAGAGGAACAGATTTTGATTGGTCAGCATGGTCAACATGTAGATGCAACAACATTCTGCAACAGCAAGCATTTGCATTAACATTGACGAACTCTGGCTAACTGCTAACAGCTGCCGGCTGGGAACAACGCGTGCGCTGGCAACGTAAACAAATGTTAGCCAAAAATGCCGGCAAAGTGTACCCAGTAACTGGCCCCAAACACGCGAGCAGCGTTGCCAACAGTGTGCGTTAAAAGGAGCCACTGCGATAAAAACATAAAACTGGTTTCTCTGTGGCGCCGACGACGACAATCGAGAACACGAATCACGAATGCCTAAACGAAGCCAAGTCAAACCGAACGATTTTGGCTGACGACGCTGCCGCAAACAAGAAACAGTTTCAGTTTGTGCTACAAACGCGTTTTGAACGGTACACAAGTTGCATGTGGCGCGCAATTCGCAAGTGGGAGAGAAACCAGATTTAACTCGTCTTAGCTCAAAGCAGCCGTAAAACAACAAAATATTTATATATATATATACATATTTGATTTGCATGAATAATTTGCAAATCTTGAAGATTCACAAAGTGTGTGATTTTTATATGTGTTCACGGTGTTCAATAATAATAAGTTGACCAAATAGACAAACACTGTGAATTGTGTGAACTGTGAACTGTGCACGTTGTGAATTGTGAACTGCATTCCAAAGCGGCGCTCACAAGGTGAATATACAAATAAATTCAAATATATATACATTTATATATATATATATATATATATATATATTTATTTATAAATGCACTGCAACATCATACATGTATATGTGTTGAAGTGAGTGGCTGCCTTTTTAATGTACAACAACCTGAAATTCTGTTTTGCTCACAATTGTCCCTTGCTGTATGATTTTTTTTTTTTTTTATATGCAGCAGTAAACTGGCAAAGTTGCAGCGTCAGTTTTGCAGTTCTCAGCCGCTCAGCATTCAGGCATTAAGTATTCAGTATTCCGTATTCAGTTCTCAGTAGTCGGTACTCGATTCTCGATACTCAGTTGTACCTGTTTGCATTTTGTTGTTGTAGTTGTTGGCCAACACAGCTCACAGCTCACAGCTCTTACTTCGTTTTTTATGTCTGGTTGTTGGCCATTTCATGAACTCAAGTCGTTTGCATTGTGTCTGCGACCCCTTCGACCAGTTTTGTCTTCTCGCCAAACTTCTCTTGCCGCATTTATTAAGGCCATCATTCGCGTTGGTTCTCAGGCTAATTGCCCATAAATGCCAATTGCTTTTAGAGCATAAAATTAGCTTCAGCTGCTGCAGCGCGCAGAGCGTGTGTTTGTGGAAAAAACTTTGCATTCAACTTCAAGAAATGCAAAACATTAATAGTATATGCATAAACTCAAATTGTTATTGCCACTTAGCAAGCACGCAAGAGAAGGCTCAAAATAAAGCAAACCAGCTGAAATGCTAATAATAAAAATATAAAAAAATTAAGAAATTGTGCAACACAAAAAACAAAACAAAAAAACAAAATGCAGAATCTGCAAGCTAACCAGCACCTGGCTTGGTAATATGCCAGAACGTGGCCCAAACGCAGCAGCAGCAGCAGCAGCAGCAGTAGCTCAAAATGCAAGCAAGACAAAAAGAAAAGCATTAACAAAAAAAGCGGGCTGCAGCGCATCACATGCCGAGGTCATTTTACATTGCCCTTGGCCCAGCAGCAACTGACTCCCCTTCTCCCCCATACACCGCTAACCAGTCTCTTGTTCCACAGTTTTGTGCTGCGACAAAGAACTTCAAAAGCATTGCACTGGCTGGCAAAGCGAAGCGACGTCGTCTGTTTTTGGTCATTATGAAAAGAAAATATGCGGCACTAACAATGGCAGAGGCTCAAAAGAACCAAGAAAAAAATGGAAAAAAAGAAAAACACATTGAACAGTTGCAGCACAAAAACTGTAGCAGCAAAACACATAGGAAAAAAGCCAAAAAACAAAGCAAAAAAAAAAGGGGAAATGAAAATTAAACAAGCAACCCATCGCTGCACGCCCAAAGCATTTAAGCGCCTTTGACACCCAGTTGAGGGCTTAAGGAGGGGCTGCGTCCTTAGAGTCTGGGCTCCAGGTGCGAGCAATTTGGCGCGCATTTTGCATGTGTGACAGTTGCCAAACAACGGTTTGCTTTTTCGTTTTTTTGTTTCTTTATTTATTTTTTTTTTGTTGTCCATTGCATGTCAGCTGAAGCCAATTCGAATATGCGACACTTGTCAAATTGTATAGTAATTGTCTGAAAATATAACAAAACAATTTGTATAAATAAGCAACCGGTTTCCATCCCCCCACGGTCAAATAAAAGTAAATAATCTTGAGCCACAACAATCTTGGAGCCGGACAGCGACAGTCCCAGCAAATTGAGCAAGAATGCCACTTATAATAATAACTTCACAACTACTAGAACTACACTTACTGACTATTGAACTAATGAAGCAATTACTTTATTATAACGACATATTAGAGTTAAGTGAATCAACAAATTCATTCGCTTGCCCAGCTTAGCAGAATTGTTTTGAAATGCATTTCATGCGCTAATTTAATATTGCCATTACGTTTGTGATTATGAGTTACGTTTAAGTAATTAAACCATTTCTTTTTAGGCAAAGAGGCTACCAGTTTTTACCAGCTAATGCCAATTAAACATTGTCTTTGTTGAATTAATGTGAAAATAGTTGTTAGCTTAAACACGCTTTCTAAATTAAAATTTGTGATATTACTTTTTTTAGCGATATTCTGTTAAGATTTTGTGACACGCGGAATTAAGTTCGTTGATTTTTTTAAGTCTAAAATATTTTCATAAAAATGCAGACTATTTTCTGCTTTTTTATTGTAAGTTGATTTAATATACAAATATAAAACGCGGCGGCAATTAATCTAAATCGGATATACATATATTCTGCATACAATTACATGGAAACAGTTAAAGTACAATAAGTCTCAGAGTCCTCTTATCGATTCGCTTTTCTAGGCAAAGTTAATGTTTTCATTGCGTTTGCCGGAAATGCCGTGTCCTGCCTTTGCCCCCAACACCAGAAACCAAATTTCACTTAATGGTTTTTTAATTGTAACAATAATTGCTGTCGCCATCGCATGAGCAGCTGTCAAAAAAAAAAACAAACCAAAAAAGAAGGAAAAATCCAACAAAAACATAGCCAGCAAAAACCTCGCCATTAATGAGTGCTCTTCGCAAGTGTTTAGATGGCTACAAATTGACCAGCAACCGGGCAAATAAAAAGAAAAAAAAAAGAATTCGCCAGCAAGCTCGACACATAATCGCTCATTTGGGCTGTGGCCTATGCTCTGTGTGGTGTGTGTGTGCGTGTGTGTGTCTATAATTAAGCCTAAAAGTGCTGGCCTATGCCTTTTTTATGGACCTTCAACTGTCCCAGCGTGCGAACATCCAACTCCAGCCTTCAACTTGCTGACTTTACCAGGCTCAAATCTTTGCTTTTGTTATTTTTATTATTTTTCTTAGCTTTTACTTTTTGTTGGCAACACATTTGGTCTTGTGGCTGGGCGGCCCAGTTGATTATGAACATTTTTGTGTGTAGCTTGTTGCTCTCGTTGTTGTTGTTGTTGTTACTGGTGATGTTGTTGTTGTTGCTGTTGTTGGCAAGTCTCGCACAGTTTTTGGTTTTGCTTGCTGGGCATCCAGCACACTTTTCTAGCATACTCTTGTGCGTTCTGCGGTCTCTAATGTGCGCCATTTCGGTTTTAAGCGCGTGTCTGTGTACTTGTGTGTAAGTGTGTGCGTGTGAGTGTGTTGCTTGCTGCTACCGCATTTGCCCAGAGGTCATTATAGACGCCTCGCTTCACCCGTTGCTGCTCATACGCGCCGTTGCCATTGCCGTTGCCATTGTGAGGCCGCCAACTTCCGCTACTGCGATCCTTTTGGCTTTTGCCTCTGGCCTCTAAAGTGGCAATTTGTCTAGTTTTGTAAGCGCCTCTTTTAACGATAATGATGATTGCGCTTTGTTGCGTTTTATTTAACTGCACACACACACACACACACATGCAGTTCTCCAGTGTGGTCAAGCGTCCAAATAACCTCAACACACAGTCCATTTTCATGGACTTGCTTGCGACTTTGTTTTGCTTCCATTTTGCGGCCACACTTGCTTTTTTTTGTTCTTTGTTTGGTTGTTGTTGCTGTGTCTCCTTTCGCAGCGGTATTTGCTTAGAATTTTCCGATTTTCATTCATACTACAAATGCCAAAACGAAAGTCTGTTCATTCATGTAGTTTTTTTAGTTTTCTATTTGTTTTTGTTTTTGTTGTTGCTACTGCTGTTGTTTCTACTTTTAGCTCTGTCTGTCAACGTGTCTGTGGCTTGGCTTATTTGTTTTTTCGCACTCTTTTGCTGCCGTGTCGTCGCCGTTGTTAATTTTTATGTACGGTTATTTTCGCATTTGCTTTATTGACCATGTACGAATATATATACGACTACAACTGTCCTGTCTAGACAATTTTGCGTGACACTCGTAACTGCAACCTGCCAATTTGCCGTTGTCTGCCTATACGACTACTATTTATTTGTTTTTATTCAACTATTTGATTTGAGTTGTGACATCAACATTTATTTCTGCCAATTGGCGAGCGTGTTATATTTGTGTGTGCGAATGATTTATTTTCATTTTCTATTTCAGGTAAATAAAATATACCTATTACCCAGCAATTTGTTAACATTTTGCAGCAGGCATGCATAAATAAAATTGAATTGCTATTTTGCCAAAACGCATCGAGCGCACAGTGCGTTTGCTCGATGCGAAAATCAATAAACATTTTTAGTATATATTTTTTTTTTACACACATTTACGAACACACTAATATTTGTGGCTGGTCAGTGACAGAAGACAGCATCCGCATTCGCTTGGGCAACGCAGATGGGGCAGCCAATCTATCGATTTATCTTCGCCTTTGTCAAATAAAATCAACTGATTACTTTATCACAAGAGCGTAAAATGAGCACCACACACATGTACGTATACGTGTGCATGCACTAAAGAGACCCACTGTACCAGGCAACCAAGTCAGAGCTCCGACGGCATTCACGTGCTGTGCTGTGCTGTGGCTGCCACATTGAATGACTTTATCGGCTGCTAAACGTCGCTTGGTCATTTGAAGCGCACACGTTTAACCCGCTTTTACGCACACACAAACAAATACAAACAAACACAAACTAACACACACAAACACACACATGAGCATGCACAAGTTAAAGTTGACTGGCATTACTGATATATTCCCCACACACAATTCTCTTTCTCTATGTGTGTGTTTGTACTCCGACTATTGGGTGGCCCTCTAAAAGTTTATTGCTTCATTCTGTTGTGCAATTTAATCGATGTCGATGTCTGTCTGTCTGTCTGTCTGTCCATCTGTCTGTCTGTCTCTGGCAGTGTCTGTGTGTGGGGTTCTCTCTGCAATTTTAAAGCGCAGCTAATGTAAATCGTTGTAATATTGCCATTTAGGGCTTAATGAGCCTCACACGATTTAAGAGGCTTGCTCACTTCTACTATTTTGTGCCAGAAGCAACATAACATTACGAGCCATTCCTGATTTCGGTGTAATTTTCCATTTAGGAAATAGGCTAATCCACTTATGGTGAAACTTTTGTAAATTTAACTATTGCCTGCCCCAATTTGGTAATCAAGTAGCGATCAACTGTAAGTTGCTTAGTGCAGCTCCAAACTACGAAACAAAAAAATTGAGAGAGCGAACATTTAATAAAATTAACTCGGTGCGAGTTGCATGGTATTATCTCAATGTAAGAGTATAAATTGTAAACAACAATTTACACATTTGTCTGTCAGGCATAAAACTGCACAATAATGATAATAATAATATCTACCGAGAGTTAAGCACTATGTTCAACCAGCTTCAACATAAGAAAGCTTTTAATAACCAAGACTATTTTAATTTAATATTCTCTTTCGTTTCAACTCTATTCTAACAAAGTGTATACATTTAGTAAAGTGATATGGTTTTTCTTGTGTCCAGAAATTTAGAATTAAATGTTATGCAAGACAGACAAACAGAATGTTAGCCAACAAAAACTTGGAAGCTTTATAATATATTTTACCATTTTAATTTCATATATTAATAATATAATTAAAGTTAATAATACATTAAAAATAAATAAGTGAGCTTCACACTTTAATAAATAAATTAGTGTTTTCCTCATCAATAGTTTCCAATATCTTAAACTAAACATAATAAATGAACAAAATTACATTTTGTAATTGCGTGTTGACTTAAGAGGTTATGGTCTATAAAAAGAAGAAAAAAAACAAAAGAGAAAAGTGGATTTATTATTACGAAACAATAGGCTTGAATTAAATGAAGTTGAAGTTGACCCTCAGCTAAATCAAAGCTCGAGAAATTGTGTAAAAACTTTTTGGTTGGTTATTTGGATTAACTCACACCTCCTCCTAAAAATACCTTTATTAGCCGGCGCTTTCATGGGGATTCAAATATTTATGCTTTTCATTAAGTTTGTTTGGCAGCGTGTCAATCATCCAACACCCCCTCAAAAAATGTTTGCTTGTTGTTGTGTTTTTTGTTGCTGCTTTGGGTTTCTTAAAGCAATTATCTCATAACAGAAGAACACGCAATCCAATGGGGTCAATCCGTGCCGATTGCTTCTCATTTTGCGCTACAATGCGCTTTCAAAGTATTTAAGTACCTCAAGCCGTTTACTAGGAAACCGCCCAACAACAACAACAATAATAACAACAACTGCTGGCAAGAAGAACAACAAATTCGTCTGTGTGGCAGTTAGGCAGCAATCGCTTTAACCCCTTTCTTCCATTATTGCACGCCCTTGGATTATGTATTTTGTTTATCTTCAAGCTGAACGCGACGGGAGCCCCAAAAGTCGTGACCGACCCCTTCACCTCTCGGTCCAAACTCCACCAAAATAAACACGCCTACATATAAATGTATATGTGTGTGTGTGTATGTGTGCATATCCGTTTGTTTGTATACATGTATATTAGTTGGCAACCCGTCTGCGCCAAGCAAAAACGTAATGAAATGCAAAATCGCTTAAGTTCGTTGTGGAAGTCCCCATTCCCCATTCCCCGTTCCCCTTTCATTCTTGCAACCTCAAACCCTCCCTCGCTGTAGCTTTTTCCTGCCCCAAAATAACCGTTGCCCTTTGTTGACAGCGTGTTAGTGCAAACTAAATGAATTTCTCCACGGACTCTGTGGGTTTTTGTTTCGGTTAGTGCGTTTTTATTTGGGATTACGTCTGGCTGGGTGACTCCCTTTGCTTGCCTCCGTCTGGCTGGCTGCTGCACTCATTTAACTGTGCTAATGCGAGGCACACACACACCCACACCCATACCCAAATACACATACACCCAAAAACACACACACAATTAAAGAGTTGGCGGTGGGTCGCATCAACTTCAACATTATCATCAGCATTCTGCACAACTTTACATCCACATAATAATCGACTTTACGAACATGTCTGTGTGGCCATTGTATTCTTGTTACTGCTATTTATACCCTGTACAAATATTATTCTAAGTTCTTGAGGTGTATTTTCGATCTTTTGTGAAAGTCATATAGTTATATTAATGAATTCAGTATTATTTAAACGAATTTAATGTATTGGTAAATTAAATTCGATGTTTTTTATCATCGAAATATATTAAAATTTATAGCTTCATATTTCATGTTTTTATTAACCACGGAAGCTAAAGTGCTGACTGACAATTTTTACTCAATTCTGTATACAATTTATACAGGTAGAAAACTTGTTTTTATATATTTTTTATTATCATAGTGCTTTTTTTGTTGCTTCTGAACTCACTAGAGCAGTTCTACTAGATTTCAGCAAGATATAAATGAATCGCTTAAGGTTTGTTTACAATTTAAATGAAATACCTTTCTAATAAATGGTGTAAGGGATATCTACGAGTCTCTCTCTGTCTTAGACTTGCAACACTTGTATGTTGTTTTGCTGTTGTCTCTGTGGATAATTGAATGAACAGACACTTTGAAATTGTGTGCTTCATGTGTGTTGGGTTGTTGTGGGAGTTTTGTGCAATGCTTTTCAATGACTTCCGCATAAGTGTTTAATTTCCTGTGTATTAACATGCTTAGCAAACACAGAGAAAAACGCAACTCACACTCGCATTGAGCCAGTGCCAGAGGCGGGCTATTGAGCGCAACAAACGCACCTCACAATCGTTCAGCTGGGGTTGCAAACAAAAAGGTGCGTGCCACAGCCCCCGGGCGGCATAACGATTTGTGCCAACAAATTTATTTAAAAAGGATTATCAGCAGTTAAGCGCCACGCTGGCACACTTCAAAGGCAACCAGCTGCCATGCCCCCGCCCCTGCCCCGTCTGCCAGTTGCCATACAACGCCAACTCCCTCATTTCAGCCCCCGCTGTTGTTAAGTGCAGAAATCTATAGAAATATAGAAGCACACAGGGCAAGGGGGGTATGCAAAACAAAACACAAATGTAAGCATTGATGGCATATGCAAATGTCAATGTCAAATTCATGTCACATATGAAAATATGTATATATATGTATACATATACATATGTATGTATACATAAATTTGACATTCAATTTGGTTTGACATACAGCCAGTGTGGGAGGAAAAAAGGGCAGTCAAAGTGACAGCACACAAGGCCAAGTGGCTTTATATAGAGGCATGCTGAGTTAACCAGAGCGATTTGCCTTTGATGTCGCCAGACGGTTGGTAAAAGTATGTAATTGTTAATTAAGATGCAATGCGATTAATTTTGAATTTTTATTTTTATGGGGATATCCCAGCAACGGATTAACCTTTCACTCTACTTTCCTTCTTTTATATGCACATGTAAATATAGATTATTTAAATGTTAAATTCTTTGAAAATGAATGTCTGACATTTGTCTAGCGAAAATTGTGTTAAGTATTTAATGAATCCAATAAGCTCTTTATTAGTCTGTTTATAATGCTTGACAGTGAAAATATGTGCGTATATAATTTTAATATATTATTGAAAAAAGCACTCAAGACCACGTAATGAAATTTAATGCCAGTGATAGGCGGGAGTTAAATGAGTAACTTGAGGCGGGTTCATTCACTTCAAAGGGAAAGGGAGATGCTTTTTGACATTTCTCTACGACAGTTACTAGACTGGATATTTGTCATGCTAGCCTTGCAAATGAAGTTCGCTCCACATTTTTGCCCAAATTCAAACTCAAAATTACGAGAATTTCCATCAGTTGCTATTGCCGTTGATTTTTATTGAGGCATTCTGGGAAAGCGTGAGAAATTCAATTTGCAGGCATGTCCATCAGCGATATTGGCGATAAACGCTGTTGGAGCAGCTGACGGAAGGGAAGAGCTGGGCTTAAATTTCAGTGTTATTGAATACTTTAAAAGGTTTTTGTAACTAGTGGCTAAAGTGTTGGGTTGATGTCTATGAATGCCAGAGTTTGGCAAGTCTCCCTCTTCCCTCTCTCGCTCTCTCTCTGTCTTGCTTTTGCCTACTTGCCCCAGAGCAATTTTAGCTGAAATTTATTTACTAATTGCTTATATTTGAAAGATTTTAGCTGTGACTGCTGCTGCTGCTGCTGTGCTTTCTTTGGGTGGGTTTTCGTGTGCATGTGCGGAAATTCACACACGCCTGAACACTCGCTGTAGAGGGATTCACAGCGACAACCGACAACCGACAACCGACATGCGTGCTGTCAAACGCACTCCTCAAAGCAGCGCCAGTCGGAATACACTCAAAAAATTCGAACAAAAAAGATAAAATAAAATTTAGGAAATGAAAACGAATTTTGCCTTTTTAAAGGCTGCGCTTTCACTTCTCTAAATTTTTGTTAGCTTCATTAGTTTTCAAATCTTCAACGTATGTGTGTTCAAAACACTTGGTTATCATTTATGCACATTTTCTTAAACTTTACTACTAAATTAGAGCATATTTTATATACATTTTTAAAGTTAGTTTATTATTCTCACCGTTCTGCAAGCCATTTAAGGTAGTTTATATGTTTATTTAATTAAATTTGATTTAATTGCGATTTTCTGAATTTTATGGTGAAGTTTGTTCTGAGTGTAGCTGCCACCTTATTTTTGGTTGAGCAGAAAAGGAGTTTTCTACAACTTGTGCACAAAATTTCAAATTTCCGGGCGGTTTTCCACACACGATGCTCCCATGACTTGCACAGGATTGAGGAAATTGTGTACGCATGTTCTTGGCACTTTGCATGATGCCACAAATACACATATGACTTAAGTGCATATATACGTATATATATGTATATATATGTGTGAGTGTGTGTGGCCAAAACTATTTAGTATTTTAGCATTATTAATGCATGATTTCAATGCGAACACCAAATTTCAATTTGTCTCAAACTTTGAACACATTACATTAGGGTGATGTTCATGTGGTGGGTGCTGCTGCTGATTCTGATGCTGTTGCCCAGCTTAAAGATTAGACCGTGTTGCACATTGGCTATTAGCAACAAATTCTGACTAGACGATAAACGTTATCGCAACCAACAAATGCACTACTCACCCCCAGTAATGGCCCAGCCATATGCGTTTCCGTGTGCGGCTGCTGCTCGTTTCCGTTGACTCTGTCTGTGCCACCTCCACCTACCCCTACCACCTTCAGCTTGCCTCATACAACTGTCCGGCTTACATTTGGCCGCCGTGCTGTATCTCGATTTCGTTGTTGCTGCTGCTGTAGTTGTTGTGATGCCTTGTCTGACGTGATAATCCGCAGGAATTAATAAATAAACCATTAACAAATAAACTAGAGTAAAACCCATGCAGCATTACACTGACTCTTCATCTCGCACCCTGTCTCGCTCTCTCTCCTTCTCTCTATGGAGTTTTGGGCGACCCTTATCAGTGGCACACGCCCGAGCAGGCGTTGTTCCCAGGCATGGGTGCTGGGCTGGGAGGGGGAGGTGTGAGTGGGGACTGCCTCGTCGTTGACTTTCTGCAAACATCAGCAAACAAATAGCAGCCGTCCCTGGGTAAACGCAATCGTTCGCCGATTGTGTCGATTGTGTGTACAGTGGAACGTGTGTTAACGTGGATTTACATACAAGCATTCGCATATCAGTGGACGACAGTAGCGCATTCGATTTGTTGTCCTGTTCTGCTGCTGGTCCTTGTCCCTGTGGCGATACCGTGTTGGTTTTACTTATCAAGGATCGCAGTGCGGCAATAAATTGTATGCGCCTTGCAACTCAAAGAACACAACTATCTAGCGAGGGTTGCCTAATTTGTTTTATGCACGCTATCGTTTTTATTGGAAACTGGGACATTTACTAAGCAGAAAGTAATGAGTACTATTTGTTTTACAAGAGAATATATTTGAATGTTTGTATACGGCTGAAAGTTTAAGATTGATAAATGGGTAATAAATTCTGATAGTTCTCTCAAATAAATATTTATATCTTTGACATTTACTAGCAGAAACGTAAGCAGAAAATGTTGTGCTATTTATAGCTATTTGAAAAATAAGCTTAAGCTTATTAAATAAAATAAATTATGCTGATATTTCTTTTACATATGCATTTATATCTGAAAGTGATTCAAGAACAGATTGTTTGTTGGTGGGTTGATTTGACTTTCCTAGGTTGCTGTAATACTTCTTCTTCTTTCTTCTTAATTTAGTTTAGGCGCATGCAAAAGTTTATTGATCCTAAAGTCATTTTCAATGATTAATTACAATTACTGTACATTTTCCACCCCTATATATAAGTATTTTCTGTTGCTCTATTTGCTAATATATGGTCTAGACGAATTTGAATTTGTGAAAATTACATTTGTGCGTGTTTCGAAGACGACTTAAATTATAAGTTGCTTAATTGACAGCGCACATTAATAATTGATAGTTTTGTCGTAGCATAGCTTTGGAGGGGCATGTCAGACACAGTGTCACTTTAATTAAAGGCGAAATGCCTTTTTAATGTTTAAAATATATATTTGTGTAGTGGAACGGTTGTCTATTGTCATTGACACTGAGCATAGGCAATGACCGTGACTGGAATTCACAGAGTCCTCGGCGTAGTCCACGACGTCCAACAATGACGTTAATGACACTGACGAGTGCGGCAGGACGCACGCACATGCATCGTACACAAACAAACAAACAAATACAGGCAAACAAACAAATAAAATGTACGCACGTATGCAACAGCAACAGCAACAGAAACAGTTACAGTGGCTGCAGCAGCTAATGCTGTGGAAACATAGGCAGGACACATGCCACAGTACGAAACAAAACAGAATCAAATGTCATGGGGAAAATGTAAAATGAAACACGGGCGTCGTTCTATGCGTAACTCTCTCTGTGTGTGTGTGCTAGAGACTTGCACTTGCTAACACCCACTCACACACATACACACTCAAACAACAGGCAAACATCAACAAATGGCGCCTGATTGCACGGAAAAGCAGCAGCAGCACCACCACCAGCACCAGCAGAGGAACAAAAATCGACAACCAGTTTTGTCTGCGTGTTTGCTTTTCTAGTCTGTCCATTCGTTCAACTGACTGTCTGTCCGTCCGTCTGTCTGTCATTCTGTCTATCTGTTTGTCTGCCTGTGCGACGGAACATTCAACATTTTGCCGCCATTAAAATCAAATTGCGCTTTCGTGCACGATCCTCGCCGCATAACCAAGCAGCCTGGCGGGAAGGCGGGGAGGCAGCACGGGCAATTTCGGCTATTTCAGCATTTTTTATGATTAATAAAAGCAAATGCAAATACTCAAAAAACCAGTCAGCGAAATGAAAGCGAATCTACACTTGAACAAGAAATTATGTTCGAGAATTTTTATAAAAGCCATGTTCATTATTGGCCAATTATATTATTTGTATGTTTATATTTTTTTAAAGATAAGAAATATTTATAATTATTACATTTTCTAAAAATGTCGTACAAACAAAAACACCAACTTTTTAGAATAACAAACATTTTTAATTTATTATTTAAATACTATTTATAATTCGTATGAAACTTTAGAAATGTGCAATAAATCTAAATAAACTTTTTTTGTAATAATGCTTACTTCTTCTTTTATTAGTATTATTAGATTTAACAATTATACATTTTTTAAGTGTGCGGCTGCTGTGCGCTCAACCCTGCTTTTGGTGCTGCTGCTGCTGCACTTCGTTTTTGCTCGACCTTCACACGGGTGTACAGGGTGGCTGGTATTGGGATGGGTGTTAGCTGCCAGCCACCTCTGCACCCTTGCACCCCTGCAGTACTGCACCCCAGCGCTGCTGCCATCAGCTATCAGGCATGCAGCACTTTCGTTTAATTTCTATTAGTGCTGCCGCACCGGTTGTCATTGCTGTGGCACGCGGCACAGGTTGCTGAGGTTACCATTGCCAAGCATATGGGGGCAAGGGCCGGTTAGCTAAAGCTGTACAGAAGGGTAGGAGTAGCAATAGGAGGGGGAACAGGAACAGGGCGCAGAGCAGACGGAATGCTTAATAATTGTTTGTATTTCTCATGGCACTCGATGTCAGTCAAAATCGTTTCCTGAATGCGTTTGGTTTTACGACTGACATTTCTGCTCACAGACGGCAACTGTTCTTGTTTTTACTATTAAAAAGAATCAATAAAAAATTCTCGAATTTTCACAAGCATTTCGACTCGAAAACGTGTTGCTAACTTTGAATGCAGTATTGTTCTAGAGATCAAAATAAGACACTTTATTTATAAGAATGGGTTCAATCTTGATAAAGTTATGAATGGATAAATTTCGCTTAATTGTCAATGTAAATTTTAAGAAACTATATTGAAGATAATATTTAGAAATAAATGAATCTATTTAAGTCAAGGTAAAATGCGATGTGTGATTTTAAGCTTGTCATTTAGAAATGTCAAAATGTGTATTGTCTGCCATCCACTGAAATCCTAATTTAAAGTTCTTTTCATAGCGCCTTTATTATATACGTTAGCGCTCTTGACGTATTTTATTCCTTTAGTCTTTGCGCTGAAAAGTATGCAGCACTTTATTTCCATTTGAAATTACCCCTTTTTTGTTGTTGCTGCAGCTGTTTGTTGTTTGTTTTACAACGTTTTTAACTTGTTTGCAAGGATTAGGTAAGCAACTCAAACACAACAACGACGATGACGACGACGACGACGATGTTGCTGGATGAATAGCAGCCAAATGCAAACTCATAAAAAAAGGAGGCGAAGCTGAAACCTGCTTTCGTCGTCCTTCTCGTATTTGGCAACGCCCGTATGCTCCTGCTCCTGGTGCTGCTCCTGAAGGGTAACCTGCAGCGTTTGGCGTACGCCAACATTAAATGCATCGAATTACATTTTCTATTAAGCAGCGCAAGTCGAGGAGGCAAGGAGGCAAGGATGCGAATGCGGGTTGAGAGACTTGAACCGGTCTGCTGACTTTGACTTTGGCATTGGCCCGCCAGAGTTTTGTGGACGTGGCCTGCGGGTCGCTGGGCTACTTTGTGGCTCTAGCTGTGTGTGTGTGTGTGGGTGTGGCCAAAGCAAATGTTGCTCGTTTGTTTGCTGTTTGTTTTACAATTCATTTTTTAACGCTCTTATGCTGTGATTTTTATTTTTTTATCCCTTATCGTCCTGTCGTCGCTGTTGTCGCTAGCTGACATTGTTGTTCGGCGCCTTGAAACTGCAGTGCCTTAGTCCTTGCTACTTGCTGCTGGCCCTATTTCTGCAGCCGTATCCCTGACCCTGCCCGTTTCCGGTCTTCGTTTGCGTCTTGGTGCCGCCTTTGCCTTTGCCTTGATTGCATAAGTTTTTTTAGTTGCGCTTCGGCTGCACGCGGTCTGCTCGTCTGTCTATCCTGCTGCTGCCAAGGTCCTGTTTTGTTAAAGTTATGAAAGTTGTGTCCCTGTTTTTTTAAATCTTTTTTTTGATTTGTCGTTCTCTCGTCCTCACGTGTATTTAGCCGGCTCTTTAAGCGCACATTAATCAAAGTTTTTTTGCTTCTTGCGAAAAGTCGTTCGTTCGGCTTTCGTCCAAGTTTGAGGGCATTTATAAGGCAATTGTTGGGCTTGTTTTTGTGTCCGCCTCAGCGCACATGACACAGGTGCGGGCAGCAGTCTAAGCAATATTCAGGTTGCTGGTAGGATTCACTATTCAGGATTCAGGATACCCTGCTGTGAGTTCGCTGACTGTTTGGCCAATGCAGCAGGTTTCTTTTGATGAAGCATATTAAAGCCTTATGCTTTTCGCTGTCGCACAAAGTAGCCGCAAATTGTCTTGGCTTTCAAAACACACACACACACACACACAGAGTTGAAATTCCAATGCACGAAATTTGAGCCGAAATGCAGAATACGCCAAATGCCAAAACTTTGTTAACTCTTGCGGTCAGCCAAAGGGGCAGACAGTTTGTTGCCGTTGGCTGTTTACTGCTGACTGTTGGCCTCTGTCTGATTCTGTATTCTCAAGCCAAGTCCAAGCGCGCCATAAATAGCCAAACTTGTTGAAACTGTCTGAAGGTTATTACACTGCAAAAAAATAAAATAGAACCAGAGAGAAAATTGGGAATCATAATGATCTTAATAGTGTATTAGGCATAGAAGTATTCATAGCAATAAGTAAATAACACTAGATAATATTATATACACAGTTGCATTGAGCGTTTCAAGTAATCGCGATCGATAACAATAATAATAATAATAATAATAACAATCGATAGATTCATTTTGACAATAAACGTTAAAGGAATTGATTGCTGAAATAGCAAGCAAAAGCCTGTCACAAACTTGAAAAAGAGAAATACGTTCGTTAAACTGTTTTCAAAAAAATAACATTTCACAATATAAAACTTATATATGATATATGTTTTTCCTTAAAGTTAATTATATCAGAAATGTATTCGTATCTCAAATAGTACTTAAATAGTATTTTAGTTTAACAGTGTATAATAAAGGAACTTATTTTCGTACGCTTTTGCATGCCATAAGAATTAAGAATTGAACTTCCACTTCTGAAGTTATATTCAAACACAAACACACAGATGCACACACACACACATACACACACACACACACACAGAGAGACTAGGAGCAGTGGCTACTGTTTAATTGTCTTTGAGTGTCTGCCCTGCGGGCTAAATGCCGTCTGCGTGACTGTCTGAGTGACTTATGTCTGGCATTAAGAGAACTTTTTTTTCTTTTCTATATTTTTTCTTTTTTGTGCAGCCAGCCTACACACAAATACAGCATTGAAATTATACTAAAATTTCCACAAGGCAGCTGCACGCGATGCCCAAATGCAGGCAACGCAAGAAGAAGAACAGGAAGAAAAAAAAGTTTAGTCAGAGTCTGGGCACACAAACACACTCACACACACACACACACACACACAAATGTAGATGTATTTGTGTGTAGTAATTCTGCTGCAATTACAAGCATATGCATAAATAATAATGCACGAAAATGCTTTAAGTGCAAGTGTGTGTGTGTGTGTGCGTGTGTCTGGCTGAGAGTCTGGACGGCTAACCGTGGTTCCTGTCTCTTCTTCTTGGTGATGGGGTAGCTCAACTGGCAACAGTCTCGTCTGGGTCGTCTCGTCTCGCCTCGCTTTGTGTGCACTTCAGCTTGAATATGTCTGCAGTTACCCTTGAAAAATATGTGGCTGCTGTTGTTGTTATTGCATAGCGTTGCACATTGCACATTGCAACGTTGCAACGTTGCTGCATGTGCTCTAAATGAGTTCAATACACTTCGTAAACATAAACAAAAAACTGGGAAATATACATGGGGATATTTTAACACTGTTAATTGTGCGCTCTTTACGCGCATGCGCATCACTAACTAATGCTCTCTTTTTCTCCCTCTTTCGCAGGTGAAGCCGAACAGTTGGCAGTTCGTGTCAGTTCGTCTCGTCTCTGGCGACTGGTGTGTGTTTATTTAACACAGTTACTCGTGCCACTACAGCTCAGTTCGTATTTGCAGCTCGTGCCGTGCATTACGTACGTTAAGACCCAAGCGAAGCACACACGCACAGTTTGTTTGCCAAATCCTCAAGAATTGCGTGTCTCTCGACTCGAAAACAATGTGAAAACACTACAGAGAAAGAGAGACAGAGAGAGAGAGAGAGAGAGATCAACAAATATCCAAAACAGATCAGTATTTTTTCAAGCTCAATGTTAAACGCCGCGCTGCTCGCAACGCGTTCGCCAATTTTACAACATTTTTGTTGGCATTAATTCACGATCCACACGCGTGCTGTGTTTGAGAGTGTGAGTGAGTGTGTGTGAGTGTGTGCTTACATAGCTATCAGCCAGGACCAAGGAGCAGCAGCAGCAGCAGCAGCAGCAGCAGCATGTGCTCCTCGAGGCTGCTCAGCTTTTGGCTTGTCGCGCTCGGCGCGCAAATAATTATGTGGATTATGCTCGGGCGGATTATGAGAACACTTGGAATTTATATTACGAGCCACCTTGTTGCACGGGCGCAGCAGCTGTTGGCCATCACTTGCGCCACCACAAAGGTAAGTCTACAGCATTTTCTTTCTCATTTTCCATTTTCTATATTTTCATTTATCCCTCTTTGCATAATTCAGGCCGTAATTTCTGTTTTTAAGTAAGTGCAGCCAGCAGCAGCAGCAGCTGCTATATCAAAATTTATATACTTTACTTAGACCTGGCCACACACATTTGTCTGACTAAACTAAATGGTCGACGCCCCAAGGAAAATGGCAAAACAAAAATTGTTGAGCAGCTTAGCCGTGCATACAAATCGTGGCACAACAATAGCAAATCGAACCTGGACAAATAAGTCAACAGCTTAGGGCTTATACTTAAAGAGCCGCCGCGAATGCCCAGCACATAGTTTGGTCAGAGCCGAACCGAAGACGCTTAGCCATTTTTCCCTCATCATTTTTTCTATATTCTTTTCTCTTTTTTTTTGTTTTGTTTTTTTTTTTTTTGGCTAAGAAATAATTTTTACTGTAAGCGGATTTTGTTTTGTTGCCGGCCAACGTCTGCATTGATTTGCCATTTCGTTTCACTTCCGTCTGTTATCCTTTCGCCATTTTGGCCATTTGGCACCCGATACTCGGATGCTCGACGACTGCTTTTGTTGTTTTTGGCTATTGTCTTATTTGCTTGGCATTGAGTTCCAACTTATAGACTCATTCGCGCCCAGCTGCCTGTGATTCTCAGCTCGCCCTCAGCTCGGCTCAAATTAAAAAGTTTTGCTCAGCTCTTTTCTTTTATTTCGCCTTTTTTGTTTTGTTTTGTTTGGTTTAATTGCAGGCTGTCCGTCTGTCTGTATGTCTGTCTGTCTGTCTGTCAGACATTTCCGCCACTTGAGCTGGCCTTGCTCAGCTTTCAGTTGTTTGCTATTAGTGTTTAATTAGTTTTCAAGTGGTGTTTTTATGGACTTAAAGTGGAGCTTATGCCTGCTTGGCCTGCTTTGCTCAGATTTGTTGTTGGCTCCTGATATAGATGTATTCATATATGCAGCAGAAATGGGCCAACTCTCTCACTTAGCTTCAGCTCGGATTGCTCTGTTTGTGTGTGTGGCCCACATTTGCTTGTTGAATAATTAAAAGTCATTTGGCTAAACCAAACACGAAAATTGCACACAAGTGCATCAAAAATGCAGCTCACATTAAGTAATCCGCTTTAATTTACTACCACACACATTCATTTAACCCACACACACACATCCACACTAACACGCACACTCATCCGCTTACAGTGCAGTGCAAAAGTTTGTTGCCTGTTGAAAGACAACAGACGGTTGTTTGCTTAGTTCATTTACACCACTAAATATAAAAAGTTGTGCGCAAAGTTATTAATTTTTACGTTGTGAAATTATGACAGTTGTGCCATGTGTTGTGCCACCCACACACACACACACTTACACTATTTTACTGACTGACCAAATGGCCATCGTGTTTCTATATCTACAACTTGTATTAACAACGCTCTGGGGCTTGTTGCGTGCCACACAGCCCCCGAGCAATATGAGAATTGTGCACAAAGCGAAAACATTGCATTCTAATTATCAACTAAAACTGTGTTCATACAGTTATTAACTAGTAACAGCTATTGTTCAATGCTCGCTGTCTGCATTTTTTTTGCAATGCTTTCAACATAATTCATGCTTCAGGCATACAAAATTTCTGTCATTAAAGCAACGCATTAGCTGATATCAATAGGGAATTTAATTTCCTGTTTGTCAAATTAGCAGTTAATTTATTAAATATTTAATATTACCATAATATTAAATTCTATATTCAAAGAAAAACTGCAGTTTATTTGGTAATTTAAGAGCATAAATCATAAATCGTTTAAAATACTATTTCTAATATAAAGTAAAGATTATGATATTAATGGGATCAATATAAGAATCATTTTTATACTATAACTTCTGTGTTTCTTTTAAGATATTGATGACAATTGCACAGTTTATCAATAATATGTTAGGTAGTATTATGTAATAATTAAGAAACTTTATGTTTAAATTTTGGCCTGAGCTATCGATAAAATTTAGTAATGTGGTTGGTATGCGAGAACTTATCTTCCTAATTTTAAGTCTCTAGCTGTTATAGTCTCTGGGATCCGTTTGTTCAGACAGGCTGTTGATCCTGGTTAAGAATTGATATATTTTATTATGTTGAAGATGTGTCCTTCTGCCTGTTCCATACATTTGGTGCACTGTTACATCATTACCCTTTTTTCCGAGTCCTTACTAATGTATAACAAAAAATTCTGACATGCATCTTATAATTATTCAAATTATGATTTTAGAATATCGCCTATAAAATATATTCGATCATTATAAGTATAAATGTATGAATCACTTATTCAACATAGAATCTTTTTTCAATTCTTGTTAATTAACTTGTTTTGAGAATTAGCATACATATTAAACATATTAAATTTTCTTCGCTTAAGTCGGCACACAAAAGGACAATCTTAATTATTCATTAAGCATTTAGCTGAGTGGACATTAAAGATAAATATTTTTGGATGAACAACAGATAAGCAGTTTTGAAATCGAGAGGCCAGGAGAAAGTCCGTTTTGGGCAGCTGCAGGAGACCGCAGCCATTTAAACAATTAATGCAATCAAATCAAAGACAAAGCGCAATTGTTCCAAGGCGGTTTTGTGGGCGCGGTTCAGTTTTAGGCGACTCCGCTATACAAACAGAGACGGTATGGTGGGGATGGAGGCGCTGACCCCTTTTTTCTTTACTTTAACGCTCATAAAGCAAGAGCCGAGTACAAATTTTAAGCACCAAAGTTGTGGCTTGGGAGCCGCAAAAAATAAAAATAAAACGAAACTTAATAAAGGTATGCCATGGCCAAAGTAAGCAACAAAAAACCAACAAAAAAAAATGGAGAATGTAAAAAGGAAAAGCAAAAAAAAAAGGAAATAACAACAGCAAACAGGCGAAAAGCAGCAGCAAAAGCAAAGCAAAGTAAAAAGTAGCATATCAGATGTTTGCGTTGTTAATTAAAGAAAAACAAGCAAAAGTTTAATGGCGAATATTAGCGAGAAGGCCCCCGGTCACATCTACCACCGACCACCCCCAGCCGGCTAGCCGGAAAAGCAAATGCCAGGCCAAAACTTGCGGCCGTTGCGTAAATAGAAACAGTAACTGAAAGAATACGCTGCCCCAAAAAAAAGGGTGTAAAAATACACAAGAACTTGCTACACTTTAGCCCAACAACAACACCAACATGTTGGTCCTCATTTCGTGCACGCACGCAAGCCCAAAAGGAAAAAGGAAAACCCCCAAAAAAATGAGAATGAAAACTGCGCACAAATGTTTTGCTTGTAAACTTAAAGAATTTGGGGTATTTAGCGCTGCCCACTTTACAAAGGCAGTCCCAAAAAACTTTTGACGCTGGCAAAGTTTGGCGCCAGGTAAGTATGTGGGTAGCCTCCAACTTGCCTGGGTAAATTAGCCACTTCGACAGACAGACGGACAGATCTTTCTCTCTACTCTCTCTCTCTCTCTTTCTCTTTCTTGGTGCAGCAATTAAGCAACAATTTTCAGCAGTTATCTCTAAGAGCCAAAAGAGCAAAAGTTTGCGATTGCATTTTATAAATCCATCAGCGAATTTACACAATTGAATCGAGCATTGGCCACAAGCTGAGAGATTTTGGGCATCAATTATTAAGTTGATGTGTGGAAAACAATTTGGCAAAGGCAAAGCCAATTCTGAAGTCAAAAAGAAAATGCTAAAATGCCCTTACACACAACAGCCCTCATCAAAATCAACAACAAGAACAACAAGTACAAGCGGGAAAACAGCGGCAACGACAAATAATCTGAGTCAGGTATTTGTTGATGGACACATACACACGCACACGCACACGCACACACAGAGGCAAACACACACACATCCACTGAGTGAGCCTCGCTTTGATTGTGCGATGCGGCGTATACGCAATTTACGAGCAGCGCCTTAAAGCAGGCAAAGTGAATTTAACAAAGGCTGACAAATTGTCACACAAAATCAATATATTTGAGCAAACCAAACACAGAATGCTGCTGTTACACAAAACGCACGAAGCCGCCTCTGTGGGCGGCCTGTTGCTCCTTTTATGAGCTTTGTGCCACACAAATAAAAAACACATCGTGTCGGTTCTGTGCCTCCTAAAGAGAAAAGACAAAAAATAAAACGAAGTAAATCCCAAGGCCCAATTCAAGGCGATTCTCCTTGCTGGGTCGTATTTCAGATTTAGCTCGCTTTTTGGCAAGCTTGTTAGCGGCAATTTGACCAAAGCCATTATTTACAGGCGCTGTTGACCCAATTGCGTATTGCAGCTAAACAGAAACATCATTACGCAGCTACAGCAGGAGCAGCAGCAATGGTAGCAGTTGCAGTTGCAGCTGCATTTGCACTCAGCGACGAGTGGCAAATGCCATAATTCAACTTATGTGTAACGTTTGCCCAAACAGTCGAAAGCCGCAAGTACAAATACTTGTCTAATACACAAACACACACACTTACCACAAAATGTAATACATCTTCATACGCACACACACACACATATCTGAATATGCTGCTTAGCATCACATGTGGCATACATTTTGGTGCACCACACAGCGCTTGTAATACAGCTCTCTCTCTGTGTCTCCCGCCCACTGGCTCTCCCTCTGTGTTTGTGTGTGTGTGGTTAAGTGTGCATGTAGTGACACCAACTAACACAATGACAATAAACACACAGCAGGCGTTTTGGGCTTGACGCTACTCATTTGAAGGCAGCAACATTTAATGACTACAAATTAATTAAACCAAAAATGTTTCGTGCCACTAAATTTTATTATCAAAAGTTTTCTGCTGAGTTTTTGTTGGTTGTTGGTTTAGGCTGAAGTCTTCGTAAAAGTATTTGAGTTTTGACAGGCATTTGTAACGTATTTGAATAGTTTAAATTTAGAATTTTTAATTGAGCCAGGTGTGCTATTAATTTTTTATGGCTGATAGCTAAAAATAGCTATTGATCCAAATTCAGTTGAAATTCAATGATAGGTGCCAATCATCTAACCTTTTTTGTAATCACCAACTACTCTTCTGCAGGTATTATTTTTAATTTTAAATGGCAATAACTCACTCCATCTCTCTCTATTTTTCTCTATTTTTAAGTGTGGTTTTTGAGAAGCGTAAACACTTTAAGGAATTATTTTTTATATATTTATTTAATTATATATTGCACTTGAGCACGGGTCGGTGATATTATTTAAAATAATATAATGAAATGTGCATATATTTAATTTATTTAAAACACACGTCGCTTAATTTAATTAACTGCACATGGCTGTTGCGGCTAGGGACAGATAGACAGCCAGAACAGCCATCAGGCAATGTTGCCACACGGCTGCTAGCAGCGACAGAAGTGAATAAGTGTGTGTGTTTTTAATTAAAGAGCATTTCATATTGAACTTATCGGATTAAAACTTAAAGCATATTTAATGCCGAGATAAATGCTGCTTCAAGCACATTAATAAATAACTTATATTAGAAATATTGCCTGCCTGTATCAGGCACACACACCTCAGTGCCACTTATTTACACTTAATTCAATTATCTGTTAATATTCGGCCATTACATTTACAACTGACCGCACATACTTACCACATACGTACTTTGGGGATATCATGGCAAAAGGCAATATTCAAGCCGGCGAGTACTTATTCAAGTTATGGCAGCAAGAACTCCACACTCTGCATTGGTAATAGCATAAAACACGCTAGCTACTACTGACCCAAGAGCACTCCACTAATCCCGGGGTGGTTGAAAAGTCATCACTAGTCAAAATACTGGCAAGTTCTTGGGCAGTCTGCTGGGGGTTGGGGTTGGGGTCAAAAGTTCAGTCGCATAAATAAATACTTACAGGCATCATAAAAGAAAGCAACCCTCGCTGCTGCCACACACACAATTTGTCTATTGTTGGATGCGCTGCCAAAACTATTTTGACCAACAACATAAGCCAAAAAAAAACAAAAAGTAAAAGGGCAGCTGCTGTGTTTCTTGAGGGGTTGGTATTTGGGTGCCATCGTTTCAGTTGGTAATTCCAAGCATATTGCAAAAGTTAAATTGGTTTATTGTCAGGCGTGGAATTTGGTCATGGAATAATTGCATTAAGTGCAGCCCAAACAGTCTGAGGGTCAAAGTGTGGTCATGCATAGGAATGAACTGCTGCTAAATGGTCCCGAAAAACAGCAAAAAAATAAACAAATAAAAGAAAATTCTGCCTCAAATATGCAATATGAACAACTATTCATAAATCGTATTAAAATCAACACATCATTTAGGCAAAAGGAAGAACAATGGAAGCCCTTAACAAAGCAATCACACAAAACTCAACCGAAAATATGTTTATTAATATGTATAAGCAAACAAACAGCCAATTTCTAATTATTGCGTATCCATTCAAGAACTTTATTATGGAAGCTTGTGTGTGTGTGAAAATTGTTCACACAACGAAACGCCTACGAGGAGGGATTCAGGAGTCGAAAACGACAAAGAAAATCGATTGACCCGTTTCCACACACAGATAGCGATAAATATATCTGAATAGGTATATGCCACACACCCTCCCCCGCCACCATCATAACTTCCCGGAAGACAACAATAGCAGCTCAGCAGACAAAGGCTGGCACGCTCAATAATATTATTAAATAATGAACGATAGGTGGGCGAAGTTGGGGGTTTGAGAGTCCAGGGAAGGGAGGTGTCTCCGACTGCCGATACGATTGCTTGGTCTGTGCAGTCATTTATTATAAATAATAAACGTGAAACAAAAGGATCTCATCGACACCAACACTCACACACACACACGCACAACACAATAAATAAGGAGGCACAAATGCAAAAAGGCAGCCAGCAGGCCATAAAGTTAAAGCACTGGACTTAAGCACATCTTTGTTGCATGTGTGGCAAGTTGGCACCAAGAATTCATCGTTTTTGCTTCTCTATTTCAGGTAATAATAATAATGAAAGCCTGTTGTGTTGAATCAATTTTAGAATCAATATTTTCATTGTTAAGTCAAATGAAAGCAAGCAAAATTTAGTTATTTATTTAATGTAAACTAAATGCCGTCCACTGTTATTAAAAAAGGCTTTGATAAATACAAATCTAAAATGTAAATTAATTAATAAATTAATAATTGTTCAAGTTTGGACCAATAGTTCAGCATCATTTGTAACAACATTTTTTTCTGATCACATAAAACGTATAACTGCTTATGAAAATTGCACAAATGTTATTAGTTCAAAGTCTTGGCAAACCATTTCAACTGAAATATTTCTCAGTGTACGTCTACGCAACGCTATTGTTCTGCCAGACACGAATATGCAAAAATTGGACACGCAAACGGAGAAAACAAACGAATGAAATCAATGCCAGAATTATGCACTCTATTTATGGTTTAATTTATATGACAATATAACGCCCAACTTTATGATAAACAAGCAGAGCTCAAGGGCACTTTGAACACGCCAGCACGAAATGAAGGCAACAAGAAAAATGCAATAATAAAAATAATAAAATTCACAAATAGCGTATCAAACATTACAAATGTCTGCAAAGAGAGTGAGACACGTGTCTAATGTGGCAGTCGTTTAAAATATATATATATATCTATATATATAGCGAATTGAGCTTGCCTTCTGCCTGTGTGTGTGTGTGGCAAATTTGCGCACATTTCAAATGTCAAATGTGGTCTAATATGAAAATATAAATCTCGGCGAGCATGCTGCAATTGCAGACTCAGAAATTATGCGTGTAGCATAAAAGCCGCATGGGGAACATGTGTGTGGTTGGTTTGGGCGCATTAAATTGCAATCGCGCTCAAAAGTATGCAATAAAAATTTGCTAATGCGCAGAGCGAGAAGAGGGCGCCTGCTTGTGTGTGTGTGTGTGTGTGTGTGTGTGTGTGTGTAAGTTAGTCATGCCAAAGCACACACAGACACAATTGCACATAAAACCGCCAATTTAAAAATGAAAACTGCCGGCCATGCGGTGCTGTGCATGGTGCTTCTTGTGGGTGGAGGTTATGGGCGGTTGGGTGGTTGGGTGGTTGGGCGGCGTTCTGGGCGGTCTGGCCTCCGACACGCTCTGTTGCCGCATAATTCTGTTTTTTGCTATTGTTTTTGTTACTGCTCAATTTTTGCTGGGCTGCGCCACACATGCCTCGAAACAAAAGTGAAATTTAGCGGCTGCAATTACCGCGCAATTTCGGCCAAATTTCCTTTTGCAGTGTGTTACACTATATATGTTTGTATGTGTGTCTGTATGTGTGTGTGTGCGCAATTTGCCACACTTATGCATGCGACGTGGCGCGAGGGTGTTTGCCAAAATATAAAGTCTAAAGTATAGTATAGCTTGCCACAAAACAACAGCCGGCTAGCAATCATAAAAGGTAAACACATAAAAAAGCAAAAGAAAACTCAAAGGGAAGCGCGCTAATTTGAGGGGTGTGTTTCCCCCCCGAGTCAGAGTTTTTGCTTCCCCCTCGTCAAATGCTGACGCCTGCAAGTATGCAATGTGCTTTGAAATTTAAATTCTCTACCATAAATAAATGCTGAGGTGTTGCACAAGTGCCGTCTAGTCAGAGTTGTTGGTGTTATTGTTGCTTGTTCTTAAATGTTGCCGCAAGACGACGCCGTCGGCGACATTGGCTGGCCTCAACATTGCCACAAAAGCTACTTGCTTCCTTCTGTCTGCCGCTGCTGCCGCTGTCTACGGTCAACTGCAACTTTTCCTCGAGTCGCGTCGCGTCGCTTTGGCTTAGCCTTAATTTATGCACCCTTCTTAAAAGGCAGCCAGGGGAAATAAACCTGCTGCGTCTAGTTATGGCATTGCATGTGGGTTCTTTCTCTACTCTCTCTCTCTCTCTCTCTGTCTTTTTCGCTCTGTGGCACCCTTTGTGTTTTTTTACATCCATGCTTTAATATTTATTTTTGCTTGGTTTTGCAGCTTTGCTTTTGTCCCCATTTTTTTTTTTTTTTGGTTTGTTTGGTTTTTTTGGTTTTACGTTTACCCAATTGAGGTGAAACGGAAATGAGCTGCCGGAAATACCTGACGTCGTGTACATATGTAGTCTCTGTACATATGTCCGCATATCCGTATGTCCTTAGCTTCATATATATGTTTATATGTATGTATTTGCTTCGTAGCCATGTGCGCCTGCCCACAGGATTAACGGCCTCAGTTTAATGGCCGCCTTGTAATTTAAAACAATTTAGGACACGCGTCGTTGAAACTAAATTGGCTGAGCGTGAGCGTTGCTGCTGCAAGGAAGCTGCTTCTGTTGCTGCTTCTGTTGCTGCTGCTCTTGCTGTCTCTTAAAGCTAACCATATTTATGCAGCACAGCTTAAAGTCGCCGTCGTCGAGTCGTGCATGGGCGTGGCTGGTGGAGACAGTTGCTGGTCGAATAGCTTCTGTCATAAGACGACAAGCACATCACACGCACATGGCTACCTCTCATTTTGGCCGCCTTTGTCAAAACACACACATGCCCCCCAATTGTCCATTAGAGATGGCAAATATTTTGAGGGATTTTTGGTTCACTGGGAGTTTGACTGCTTTTGCAATGCAGCATATCATTTTATGACATAGATTGGGCACAGCAAATGTGATAGGAATCATGTGAAATTATCGAATATAAATTAATAAAATGATTTTTGTGCTGAAACATTATAAAATTGGAAATATTATGTTTAGAAGGTTAAGCCAATAAGGCCCCTTTGCGTTCCAAAAGACCATTAACCTGCTTTCAGCCATAAAAGTAAAGCTGTCTATTAATGCTGCAGTATTATGCTAAAATATGTAATTTTTCATTTTGAATTGGAAAAAATGCAAAAAAAGAATCATTGAATTCCTGCACAAAGCAAAAGTAAAAAAAAAACGTGTTGTAAAAATTTAAATTGGACTAGATTAGATAGTTAGATTAGTTTTAATATATGTAGGAATTTCTACTTTCGACACAGGTAAAAACATTTTGTGACGTGTTAGGTATACATAAATATTGCACATCCCTAGTGGCCACTCTGTGGCATATATCTGGCTGAGGTGCAAAGTTATGCGCATACGAGTAGCACAACCTGAGCGGGTGGTTAAGTGGGTGGTGTAGGGGTAGTGCAGAGGGGGTGGAGATTGAGCTGAAAGGCGCAATGCGTTGCGTGCGTGCTGCAAGACGTTAGCATACTTTCAGGTGTAAATACATGTAGGCAGCTCGAAAAGTAGGCAGCAAAGTCGTGTGACTGGGCTACACACACGCACACACACACGCGCACACACACACGCACGCATATACATGCAGCCAGTGGCTGGTAGTAAAGTTGCCTTTTGTCACGAAATAGATACGCCTTTGTGTGGCAATTCGTTTGCTGGTGCGTCTTGTGCTACTTCAGTTTCCGTTTGCCACCAAAAGGATAATCAAGTCGAAAAGAAGCAAACGTGTTGAAAATTAAGAAAATAACAGGCCAGCAGCACACAAACGCAGAAGCACCACCCAAGCACCCAAGCACCACACAACCGCACAACCACCCAACCAGACAGCCATCACACGCGACCTACTGCCAATCAACGCCGCCTTGGCACGATATCGCCCGAGGCATGGCTATTGTTATTGTTGTTGTTGTTGTTGTTGGTTTTTGCCGAGCCACAAATTTGCTGACAGCGCACAGAGAAAGAAAGAAAAGAGAGACAGAGAGCGAGAGAGAGGAGAGAGAGAGAGAGAGACAGGTAGAGGGAGAGGGAGTGACAGTTTCTCTGGAGTTGACACAAAAGGTGTATTTTTGAAATAAGCATATTATTATGTGCGGTGTTTTTGTTGGTATTATCAAGGCGACAAAACGACGAAAACTGCCAAAATCTAATGAGTAAACGGAGAGTAGAAAAGAAAAGAAAAGAAAGGGAATCATTCTCCTCGCTCTTTTTGTCTCACTCCGCATGGACAAGCTCAAAGCTTAGCGAGCAAACAAGCCGCATGATTTATGGGTGCATAAGACAAGCAAGCATTGCCAGCCGACATATAAAAGAAGCCCTAATATTATTTATAAAGAAGGCGACCCGCTAGAGAATCATTTGTGGCACACCTTGCCAGCGACCTGTCTTTTTATTATGATTATAAATATTTTTATTTGTTGTTGTTTTGTTGTCTACGTTTTTATGTTTTTATGAAATAAAAATCAGACAACATGCAATCCTACAAAACCCTCCAGCCAACAAAAATACTAACAAGGAAATCCCAAATGCAATTACCTGAAGGGACAGCCAGTTTATGGCCCAAAATGAAGTGCATACAAAGGGTCCTCTTGTGACAACTGGGACTGATGGCTTGTGCTCTGTTAAATCTGTTACGCTAGTTGTCAGCCACCATCAGCCATTTGTGCTAATTAGACAAGGACTTCATTATCAAAGGAGCGACGTTGTCGAACACACACTCGTCTATATTTCATGACTGGAGTTTGCGTTATCCTTTTAGGTGAACTTGTAACTTTATTTACATTCAAGAAACACAGCTACAATGTGGGTAATTAAAATTGCCGGTGCTATTCGAGTGTGTGTGTGAATTGTGTTTATGTTGCCAGCTTGCTTGCCACATTCACTCACTCACTCACTCACTCACAGTGAGCCATTGTCTTACCTCTTTTAGTTAAGTTACTTTGTAGTCAGGGCAGACTGTTGTTACCCTGTTACCCAGTTACCCGCATGGCTATCATTATGCGGTGCTGTTTTAACATATACACACACACACACACATACACGCAGTTTCAGTTGTGCCAACTTTAATAATGCGCCTTATTTATGGCTCTTACTACCACCTCGTGTTTCTCCACTTAAGCTCAACATTTTCCCAGTAACGAAATGAGAGAAACAAATAGCAACATAATTTCTGCCGCATAATTGCAACATTAACAGGTTAATGGCTATCAGCTTACTCACGAAATGCCTCGAAATGTGGGTTATTATGATGCGCAAATGTGTTATAAACAAATATAACCTCGAGTAGTTGGAATTGGCATAAGGCGAGGCCAATGGCCCGGAAAATTGGACCGACTACAGCTTATTTATTTAAGAACGGTAATTCAACAGGGAAAAAGAGCAGTCAGCATTATTGCCAGATTGCGGAAAAAATCATTTTCTAAATTAACAGTTATGTATAATAAATATATATATATAAACGTTTCATTCTTCTTTTCCTACCACATCAAAACAGTCTTCATTATGAACACATGTTCACTTTGGGTAGATTACATGCTCTCCAATTAATTAATCATTTTTATGCAGAGCGGAAAATTCTATTAACACGTGAAAACGTGTCCGAAAAGTATTTGTAAACAATTTTAAAAAGTAAATTGTTCTAGACTTGCTTCAAAAAACTTTGAGGACTTTTAAATTTGTTCAGGAAGTGTGGAACTTTGCCACGCAATTGTTAGTTGATATTCCTGTTTCTAGAGACGGCATTTTTGATTACTTTGCTTGACGTCTGTGTATATATAGTTATTATTTCATAAAACTTTGAATTGTGCATGATTGAATTATTTATGGTACTTACAGACATGAAGCATGTACCAACAGTGGGTTGTCTATAGCAACCACCCCCAGAGCTGACAAAAAAAAAAGTTAGGAAACGAGCGCAAACATTTTTCCACTTAATTAACATGCAGACCGCACCACACCCAGCCAGGGGCTAAACACATTGTTGCACTTATTAAACCATACAACATCTTTGTCCAGGCCAGGCAAAACTTATGCTACAGATACGTATGTATATAGATATTTGTTAGGTAGCAACCACCAACCCCACATAGAATGTTCATTGACTTTCTTCTACCCTTATCGAGTGGGGTCTGTCGGTAAACATGGCAAATAAAATGCATACAATGCGTGCTGAGCTAAAGCGTTGCATAGCTAACTTTTGCTGCTGCTGCTGCTGCATTAACATTTAAATGAGTTTATCTAGAAGCGGGGGTAATCAGGCAACAAGAACTTCTTCAGCGGCGTCGAGCATAAATATTTATAGTCGTCCCATAAGGGCACTAAAAGAAAGAAATGAAGCCAACAGCTTGGACGTTCCGAACAGTTTTTAGTGGCAGGCTGCCATGCTGAGTAGTCCCCAAATGACGCCGACTGATTTATGTGCTTTTGAACATTTTTGCGTAATTTAATTAATGACGGAAATAAGCTGCCACAATACGCCAGCCAAACGCAGCCGGCTGTCGAGTTCGACCGGCGGGTGTTGCGAGGGGTTGGATGGAGAGGGTTGCCCAGGGCGTGCACTTCATATCACCTGGCATGGCTGATGGCGAAGATTAATTAGCGCTTGTAACGCAGACGTGGACAGGTGGGAGGGGCGAGGTGCGGGTGAGCAAAGTTGTTCAGAGCCGCAAAACAAATTGCTGGCAATTGCGCCAGTCTATAGGCGTGTGTGTGTTTCTGTATGTGTACATTTGTGCGTTGGCATGTGTGAGCTTTGGGAAATCAGCGCAAAGTGCGAGGGTTGCTCCAACAATTAAAAACGCATTTCGTGTAGGCGTGATAAAGACAGCACGCTCTGGAAATTGTGCTAACAAATAAGGCCAGCGCCAATGGAGTCAATGTCACATGTTGGCTTTCACTCATCGCCAGTTATGCAGTAAACATATACATACACACACACACACACACACACGCATTCAAACAAGCCGCTAAGTGCGTTGCAGTGAAATTGTTGCAATGTAAGCCCTTGCAACGCCATTTGCCAGCTAAGCAAGCGTAAGCATTGCATAGTTTACGGCTAAACACGCAGCTAAATCAGTGCCTCGGCTGCTGTGCTACAAAGATAATACAGTAGTGAGAAAAAGCTGTAAGAGGGAGGCAGACAGAAAGAGGGAGAAAGAGAGAGAGGGAGAGAGAACAGCGAGACGAGAGAGAGAGGGCGAGCACGCTCGCTACAGTGACACATAACCCCAGGGATATAAAAAATTTAGTACGCTCTTAAAAATTCAAATCACCTAAAAAATATGCAAGAGGCAGGCAGCTAGTTCACTTGCAACATGACTCTCGTTTGCCGGTGAGCATGTTCACAGCCAACGTGCCACTTTGTATTTGGTTTTTTTATGGCCAGAACTAAAGAATTGCAAAATCTAGCCCCACCACAAATAGTTGTACACATCTATATGCACAGTAAATGCACTGAGCAAAAAGCAACTGGCAGATTAAGCAATAAATAAACAGATATCAATTTGTGTTTGAGTCAATGTAGAGTAGTCAGCAGAAAATAACTGATTGATTAATACTTAAATAGGTCTTTGAGTCATGATGTTAATTACACATATTAATTTACTGCAAGTACTTTTTCATATATATTATAATAATTTGTTATTGTTCATAATTGAAGATATACTTTGAAGATATGCTTAAAGACTCCTGTTATACATACTTCATTCGTTTTTTTTTATTCAGTTTCTGATTATTTGTCATTTTTACAAAATTGTCCTAACACTAAACGGCTTTAATTTTTACGTAGTACAATAAAGATTAAAAATTGGAGCCTTAAGTTATTCACAGTGTATATGTGCAAGCGAATACTGTACGTAATGTTATATATGTATGTGTAGCCTACACAGAACGTACTGATATTCGTGTCCTGCACTGAGTACGGTTCGAGTTTGCTTTGCAGCGTATCTTTGCACACGTTTAGTTTTCATGAATATTCGCTATAAATATTTATGCTCGCGTTTTGAAATATGTAAAATCGGTAATTGGAAAATTTTTATCATGCTTGCATTTTCAGCTATGGCTAGCGATGCAGAGCCATTCGGGTTTAGTCCATATTCATGTGTGACCCTCAGCTGGGTCAGATATTGAATTCCAATTATGCGCTGTAATTAAAAAGGTGAATTTTCGATCGCCCAAATTTTTGCATATTTTTGTAATTTTAAACTGGCTGCTTGAAAATTGCTAAACATAAGTGCACACACACACACACACACACATAGAAAGTACATGCCACCGCCGTATGCACATAGAATATGAGAACTCATGATCCTATGCATGCCAGAGTCGACATTTTACTTACATGTGTCAACGAGCAGCAGCCCAGAAAGGACAACCAGCAGCAGCATGAACAGAAGCAGGAGCAGCAAGTGCCAAGAAGGAATTCAATAGCAAAAAGCGCAACCCAAGAATCCAGGAAGTCGATGCGCGTATTTTTCAGCATATTAAACAAGCCAAGGTTCAAGCGACAGCAGCCAGCAGGTTGTCGAGTCCCCAAACTGCTCCTGCTGCTTCTGCGAATTGGGCGCAATGCATTTGCCATTAGGCATTGGACTTGTCTATCTCTCTCTCTCTCTCTCTCTATCGCCATCGCTTTCATATGCAGCTTACCATGAGACTTACCGCTGAGACTTTTTCGGTGGCCATGGCATTTTACTGGCTGTCTTGACTGTCGGACCACGTTCTCGTCTGCTTGACGTCTCAATTTTTGGCTTCCTTTCTCCATTTCTGTTTTATTTTCTATTTTTTTTTTAACATCAGTGCGCTTCCTGCTCACGTTCTTGGGCTGCCATGACGCATGACGTAGGTGTCTAGACTTGCTAATGTTTCCTCTTGCAGTTGCACTTACACTAACACACATCGCTGATACAGCTCCAAGATGAAGACATACAAAATTTTTCTGCTGAATTATGTAGTTTGCTTTTTATTTGGCCAAACTGCAATTGGACTTTAAGTTGCGGCGCACACACGTTCGCCGTGGCATGATTTGAGTGAGTTAACCAAACTGCTCTTATATGCCCCCATATAAATGGCTATAATGCACTCAAGTCTGTCGGTGTGTGTCCGGTCTCGTTCCTAATTGTATGGCTCGCTTTATTTCCCAACTGCACATCATGCGATCTGTGATGAAAGCCAAATGAGCCAAGTGACACAGCCAAGGATCAGACTTGTGGACTTGTGTCCTCTGGCTTGCTCTTGTTTGCGTTGGCGACTGTTGAAATATTTTGTTTGGTTTCAGATGATGTCGGTGCCAGAGACTCGCGCTCTCTCTCTCTCTTTCTGTAACTGCACTCAGAAAAATATTAATTGAGTTTTGGACAAATCTAACTTGTAATTATGAAATGAAAACTCTGTCTTTAATTTATAGATTTGCATGACAAATAAACTGAGCTGTCCTTGAGTGTAAAAGTTTGACGATATTTAAACTTTAAGTCTACATTTTCCTCAGTGTTGGCAGCCATTGACATACTTCTGCTAATGGCGGCAGCCAACTTGTAATATATTCCCACGCCATTCCATGACAAAAACTAACAAGCACACACACACACACACACACATACATATATAGAATACACACCCATGGCCACATTTACAGCACAACACAATTGCACGTTTGTGTTTTTAGATTACAGCATTGTCTAGCTGCCTTGTGTGCATTATAGAATGAACTATATCTTAATGCACACACACACACACTACTATATATATATATGTATGTGTGTTTTGTTGTTTGTCTGTATCTGGTTCAAGTAGTGGCAGGCAGCATTCCTTGTCTATGGCTTTATTTTACTATGCATCTCCCTCTCACTCGCCCATCTCTCCATCTCTCTCTCTCTCTCTCTGTCTGGCTGCTTTTTACGGCACGGTTTTGCGGCCATCATAAAGCGGCATAAAGAAAGGAGCAGGCAAGCCAGCAAGCAGCAGCGCCAGCAAAATGAAACCAAAAGCGCAGCGCAGTAAAATGAAGTCTAAAACTAAATCCCACATAAGGTACGAACGTGCTCAACACAAATGCCAGGTGCTTATTTTTACACGTCACTGTTCGTTGGCTGCCTTGTTTACTTGACTGGATTTTTACAGAGCGCCAGCTATTTGTAGCAGAGCGTTTTGTTGTTTCTACACACACACACACACATATATATATATATGTATATATATATATATCTATATCTATACAAATACATTGACATTTATATATAGAAGTAGTACATACATTGTGCGGCAAGGTTGATGTGCTCGAACAAAGCACTGAGAAAAGTTGCCAACGGCCAAAGCTAAATGTAAGCCAACAGGCTGTTGGCGCTCACATCTTTTGCCTCTTTTGCATATGGCCCAAACGCGCTCAGCTGGAAGCTGTTAAATATCGAACACACATTGCCACAGTAGTCTCAGTCTCAGCTAAGTTCGGTCTGCTTGCGCATAGACCCTGAATCTGACTTTGGCAAATGGGTCCGAGATTTGTGTAAAAGTTTGTGCTGGCCGTAGCAGATAAGCCCGATGCATATGCCACCAAAGGCAAGCTTAAAGCCAAGCAATTGCTAATGCACCTTAAATTTAACACAAATATGCGTAATTAAAGCCCAAACACACAGGCAACCCCAATAAGGCTTTATATCCCATTTACACTGAACTAAACTGCGCTAACTTTTAAGATAGTCTGGTAGCAACTTTTGTATGTTGACACTGTTAAGCTAATGCCTAAGGTAGTCAACGTAATTCGTTTTAGTACTTCTGGCCCATTTGGTTCTTAGATTACTTATTTAAATGTTCCTAATGCAGAGACTAAATTTGACATAAACATATTTATTGCACCAGTAAAAGTAATTTTAAAACGAAATCGACCGTATTAAACGAGAGTAATAATTAAATTAGATTTTGTAAATTTAATGCGAATCAGTAAATTAGAATTTGCAATGTAAAATGAATTATTAAATCGATTATCTGGAGGTATTAAAATGGAAAATGATCCCACATTTGCTACAAAGATTTGGAAAACCTAATTTTGTACATAAATTATTGCCAAAATGTGAGAAGCCTAAGTACTCATTTCTCTTAACCTTTAACATGATAGCTTGGCAACTAAACTAGTTAATAAACTGGGAAATGTTCCGGCACTTTTTACAAATATATGGGAAACTTAATATCCTATTAAGCTTTGAAAATACTCACTTTTTATGAAACTTGATCAAAATACCTTGCATAATAAACAAGTTATTTCTATAGTAACGAGTCACTCGATACGTGTTAAGTCTCTGAGATTACATGAAAAGGAACTATGAAAAAGTTAAATTTAAGCTGGGAAATCGAAATCAGAAACACAAATCAGAATCCCAGAGTCACTTATGAAACCCACTCGCAAACAGTCGACTTAGAGTCAGGGCAACTCTCTGCAGACTTCAGGTGCCGCTGGCAGGTCAAGCTGAAATCTGTCAGCACCTGCTGTTGCCTCTGGCATCGCAACGATGTCAGTTGGCTTCATATATAAACTGATTTTCTACTGACAACATTTGGTAGAGAAATGGGTTTTTTTTGTCCTTGGAATGCTGCTTGTTTGCCACAGTGGCATTTGTCTTAATAAAGTTGACTTTGCCACTGCTGTTGCCATTTCTAAACCGTTAAGCTTGCAGCAAGAGCCAAGTTGTCTGGGAATTTGGCGGCTATTGTTAAATGTGCTTGGAGTCCAATCATTGTAAAATTAACGCAATAAAAAATGATGCACTACTGAGAACGAGTGCGAGAAAGAGAGAGAGAGAGAGAGAGAAAAGCAGGCAGCAAGTAAAGTTAAATCAAATAAAAATTAAGTGCTGACTCAGTTCGTCTGGAAAAACCAAACCAAACCAGAGCAGAGCAGAGCAGAGCAGATCCGTGTGCGGCATGCAAAACGCAGATAAGAATGTTTTCCACTGTAAAATAAGAAGAAGAAAAATGTGGCGGCTGCTGAGTGTGGGAGTGGTAGCCAAGACATATAGCTGGGCTGGTTCTGGGTTGGGCTGCTTTGGCAGCAAGTCATTTACATGCCCACAAAAATACGGCAATGAACGACGCAGGCAAAACAAAAAACGTTGGCCAGGATATGATGGTGAACTGTGAGACGCATGACTGCGTTTGCTGGCCATTCACTTAACAGAATGGAATACTTTTGCTGAGCCTACACACACCCACACCCTCCGCTCACACACACACAGATACACAGCAGTCGCCAGCTAACCCAAAAAGCGATTTGGAGTAAGCCCCCAATGGTTCAAGTCGATGCATTGGCCATATGCAGACCGGAGCAGAGCAGAGCTGAGCGGAGCTGAGCAGAGCGAACACAGAGAAGGTGTGTAAAAGCGCTTCCGAGGCTAAAACAAATGATGCAAATACGTTTTCAGTGCCCTTCACCAACGGACGAGCAACAACAACAGCTTCAAAAGAAAAGAAAAATATTCGAGCATTTTTCTTAGCTCACTGGCAATTTTTACCTGCCGTGCTTAGGGGGCTCCGTTGCCGTTGGAAGTTAAGTATACGTAACGTAAACGTAAATTTAATGCTTGAAAAATTCGCTTAAATGGATTTAAGTGCGGCATCATTTTTTCTTCTACTTTTTTGTTTTGCCTGCCTGCCTGGCAGCCTGGCTGCCTGCCCCTGCTGCTGCTGCTGCTGTGTTGTGTGCGCTATCTTTTGTGGCAAACGTTTGCCGGCAGATAAATGAAAATCTTCAAAAAGATGAAGTAGCAGTCCCAGACAGGGCAGCAACCTCAAACCTAGCTGAGTAGTCGGCCTAGGCTGTAGGCTTTGTGTTTATTGAGGCTACTTATCGAATGTACACAGTTAGGTTTACTCTTGGCCCTTCTATCCGTTCTGGCCCGTTTGACCCAATTGCAGCACTCGATGTGCATCAGCTGTGAGCAAGGATTTCATTGACTTTGCACAATGTTGCGTATACGCAATGTGAAATGTATTCAATTTACAATTGCATCGCACATCAGCTACAACTAATTGTTCAACGTTCTGTTTGCTTTAACACAGACTGTGCTGCAGACGAGAGAGTTTTGTGCAAAATGTAATCACTTTGATGCAGCCTGATTTCTGCCTGGCTGCAGTTGACCTGTGTCGGGAGTGCTGGCACTCGAATGCTTTGATTATTTGTAAAAAACAGGGCACTCGCAGTGCACTGAAAACTCATGGCTCAACATTATTGTTTCGTAACTGCCATGAAATTTATATGCTGACTAACGCACTTTATAATCAACGAGCGCTTAACCTCTGATAGCGGCATTTAGATGCGAGCGTTTATCGATGATGCCAACAGCTTCTGTCTGCTTGCCCTTAGCCTGAGCAAGAGACACACTCCAAATTTACGACTCTGCTGCCCCAGTTTTCTTCTTTTTTTTTATAGGCAATTAAATTCTATAAGCCATGGCAACTGAACTGAGCGGAACCACACTGCCTGCGGGTGGTTGGGTGGTGTTGGCAGTGGGAGCAGGTGTGGCACAACCGCTTGTAGGGCATTTCGAGAACATGAGATTTGCATTTTTTCGGCGACCAGCGACATTTTGGGGGGCAGTGCCCACACAGTACAGTGTTATAAAAAAAGGTCAAATGGAAAATGGAAAATGTAAAATAAGTGCGAAAAAGAACGTCAACCGAAATGGCAAAAGAAAACTGCGAGACCGAACAGCAAGCGGATCCATTGAATGATAACCTTCAGCATAATAGTGTGAAGTAATGAATATTAAAATGAAATTTGCACGGACACTTCACACAGATACGCAGCCAACACACACACACATATAAATATATCGATGGAAAATCGAGGACGTTTCTTGGTCAACAAAAAAAAAAAAAAAAACAATAACAACAAAAGCAAAAGAAACGCACGTTGACAGAGAGTAAATATTTTGACAGCTGTCAGTTGAAGAAAATGATTTTACATTTTTTTTTTTTGCTGCTGACTTTTTCTTCGTATATTTAAATGGGCATTGTGTGTGAGTGTGTGTCCTTTTCACACCAGTCGGTGCCGGGGTAGGGTTCTGTCTGCCAGGGGGGAAGGGAGAGTCGGTGCCAAGCTGATAGACAGGCAGACAACGTGACTGCTCCTTTAACACCAATTGCTTTTTAATGCATGCAGGTCCTGGCAAAACAGACAGGGTGAAAAAGAGAGAAGGAGTGTGTGTGTGTGTGTGTGAGGCAGAGGACTTGCAAAACAAATATATGTACGCAGGACGTTTAAAAAATTGATTGACATTTTTGGTGAGCACACATTTCGTCTTATTTTATATGCAAAACACACACACACACATGGGTATGCACATACATATATATATGTCAATGTCGCGCTGACAGATAATAATGACGTTAAAATTCTCAACATTTTCCTTGACGCTATTTGGGACGCTTTTGTTGTCATTGTTGCCTCGCCATAAGGCGCATTCTGACGCTATCGAACTTGCCCCATTTTACACCATCTTCCCCCCTCATAACTATAACAAAATACCTAGAGGAATGGTCGTGCTGTTGGCAACTTGCCACCACATGCAACTAGTTGCTTTTCATATTTTTTTTTATGCATGCACAAGCAGAGTTATGTCTTTATCCAGATCAATGCTTTATAAATCAGCTACAGCTTCAGTTGGCCTTCTAGTCTTTACATTCTGTCGTATCGTCTTTGGGTAATGAAATCCGTGGTTGTTCTGGGTACTTCCACGTTACTGGCAGGGCTGGCTGGAGATCCGTGTGGTACTGATATCCGCTGACAAACGCACAAACATCATCGGGTATCGGGAATTTGGTGGCCAAGCCCTTGTCAAATAGGTACTCTGCGACAGCAACGCCAACCTTAAAGGCCACATTAGCGGCATCCCCCACAGGTGGATAGAGAATAGCGCTATCCGGATACTCTTCTATCGCATAGTCGGCCAGTGTGCGTGCCGTAATAAGATATACTCGTCCGGTATTGTGTGGGGCTTGGCACACATTGCAGCAAAGCCACGCCGGGAAAGGCGAATGCATTATTGGCCTGCGACGGCGTCAAACGCTTGCCATCCATCAGAACGGGCGGGAATGGGGAACCAGAGGCAAAAAGTGCTCGACCCTGTTGAAGTTAACACAATACACAACTTTAAGTTAACGTTCCTTTGATTGCATAATATAGAGACAATAGCGACTATCGGATCAGAGAGCTAAGATTTTGAATTAAGAATCAGGAATGCTCTAAGAATTGTATGACAATCGGACAAAAAGCATAGGCACTTCCGCAAAAGAGTAGCTAGCTGGATAAGTCTATTGGCACGATTTTAAGAGGAGTACAGGGTATTCGCATAGCATAGTCGTATACTATCGACTAAAGAGCGGTCTTAGTTATTACCTCTGTAAAATTGTATGCCTGTTCTGCTGTGCATTCAGCCTTGTTCGTAGGATTGGAGCACGCAAAAATCGCTGGCTGCTTTTGATCTTGGGCCATGAGGCGTAGGACATTCTCGTAAAATGCCGCCCTGACCCGTGGCACCTAGCAATATTGAGGGCTTCAGCTCTTTCACCAGTTGTTCGAGATCCGTTAAGGGTGGCATGTCCTTGGCAAATGGCTCTATATCGGGTAAAATAAAATCCTTTCTGTCTTTAGTCACAACACCAAATGAATCAACGAGATAAATATTTTTGATAGCCTCCTCGGCGCTCATCTTTCGGCTCATCAGCTCCTTTACAACAAGTTTGCCAATACCGAGGGCAGCACTGCCAGCGCCTACAAATAGAATAAGGTGATCATTGAGCGGTCTCTTTGTGATGCGCTCAACGGCTATAAAGCCAGCGAGTCCTGTGGCCGCTGTGCCCTGATGTCATCATTGATGTAGCAATAGTTGTCCTGATACTTGCTGATGAACTTGAATGCATTCGGCGTAGCAAAGTCTTCAAAGTGGATAAGTGTCTCATGGCCCCAGGAACTGACAACGCCGTCCATAAACTCTTGCACAAGATCTTCGTACTCCTTGCCAGTGCAGCGTTTCTCCCGCACGCCAATATATAAAGGATCCGCAAGGAGCATCTTGTTGTTAGTGCCCACGTCGAGGACAACGGGCATTAGATACTGCGGCGGAATCTTACCCAGAGCCGTATACAAATCCAGCTTGCCCACCGATATGCCCATCCCATGGGCACCCAGATCACCCAAGCCAAGAATGCGCTCCCCATCCGTAACGCACACGGCCCGAATATCCTTGCCCGGCCAATTGTTAAGCACTTGATACATGTTACCCCTGTCGTATTTGCACACATACAGCCCCAGCGAACTGCTATAGATCGAACTAAATCTCTGACAGACGGCACCCACCGTGGGCGTATATATGATGGGCATCACTTTCTCCACATTTTCGCTGACAAAGCGATAATAAAGTCGCTCCTGTCGCGATCGCAACGTTCTCAAATAGAGGTAACGTCCCATATTGGTTTCTTGTGAATTAAAGTTGACGTTCACCGCATACAACTGTTCGGCTTCAGTGCGATATGCGCAGGGCAACAACCCAATCACACTTAACTTCTGGCGTTCCTCATGTGTAAAGCCCAATCCCTATTTCAAATTAAATGTAAGTTAGCCCCAAAAAATACATTCAAGAGTTGACTCACCTTATTATACTTTGGATCGATAACTTTGCGGTAGTCCTGTTTGGTGATATTTGCATGCCAGTGTCGCCCTGGCTGTTGAACCAACTCATTTCTAGCACAATTTTCCGGCTTGATGCACAAAAAGGCGCTAAGAGCAGAGAGAGGAGCAGAGGGAGCAGTTGTGGGGAGCTTTTTAAGTTGTATAAGTTGCAGTTGGGGAAATGCTTACCCCACGTTTCGGTTTAGTCCAAACAACAGTTGACTGAGCGCCATTGAATGTTGATTAATTTAGTCTTAATGCCAAACAAATTTAATAATCTATGTAAAGCACATGAAAATCACTAAAATATATTTATTTTTAAACGTAGATTATATAAAAGAGGCCATCTTTGTTTGGGAGTATTTGATAGGAATCTTCGAAACTGTGATTTATATTTGGAATGAGCAAAATATTTATTCGGCAAATTAATAAAAATCTGTTAAATGTTGTAATATCTAAAACAGAAAACAGTTTGACAATGTCAAACTGGTGTATTCCTAAATTCACAAGTACAATAAAAAATTACAAAAAGACATAAAGTGAGTTGTTACGGTTAAGACAAGGCCCAATTTGACTTTGACTAATTTGCATAAGGGTCATCTAGTCAACTGGAGACTGACAAAGTACTATTAACGTGGATGCTTACTTATTATTCATTATGTATCCATTATTATGCAAATCACTGGCAACTCAATGTCGAAGGCTTTGCTCATTTTAATGAGCATGTTTTCCTATTATTGTCGTTGTTGTCTTTTTTCTTCTTTACTTTTATGGCGGCAGAAGTTTAAGGATCTGGAGGAAAAGACCCATTGTCAGTGGCTGTGCTCATTAGTTGGTGTCTTATTTTGTATGTTGACATCGAACCGAGCCAAAGAGAAAGTAGAAAGTGGCCAGAACACAAATTGACTCTTAGCGCTGCCATCAAAGGATTTGTCTCAGCCTCGCAAAAAAAAAAAACAAAACAAAAAAAACGAAAAAGAGAAAATAACTAATAAAAGTTGCCTACTTTTTTGCAGCGCCTGTCTGTTGCTGCTAATTGCGCCAAATTAGTTGACAACTTAATGTCGTAAAAATTTGTAGCTAAATGCCTCAATCTTTCGTTAATGGCATTGACAGTGGTGTTATACCTATCTACTACCAAACACATACATATACATATATCTGTATATGTATGTGTTATATACACACATACATATTTTGAGGAAGCGGCGTTTCTCGCACGTGACGTTTCCAAGTACGTGACATTTTGGCCGCACTGGCTGTCAAATCTGCAAGGACATGCTTTGTTGTTTGTTTACAATATATATAAATGTGAGTGTGTGTGTGTGTGTGTGAGTGTGCATCTGTGTGTGTAGGGTATATTGTTCCTATATTCGACAAGAGTTCTTTTGTCTGCCGCCGCCCCATAAATTAACTTTCTCAGCTAAATTATAATAGTTTAATTAGTTTTTTGTACATGCTGACACACGCTGCTGCTGACAGTTCCATTAATAGATGCATAAACCTTAATTAACCGAACTTTGAGTCCAAGCTCGACCCATGGCAGTGACCTCAAAAACCGATGATGCTGAGCTTTGCTTTTGTATAATCATAGAGTACACAAGTAAATGTTATGGTATACTCATATCACATTCTTATCTCCTTATCTTTGCAGAGCATGTCAAGGACTTCAGTTGTGGCCCGCTGCACTACAAAACCTTTTATATGGATGAGCGCAACAATGCGCTATATGTTGGCACCATGTAAGTACACATATATTGCATGCAGATAAAAAGTACACACACACACACACACACACACTGGATAAGTGAATGGGAATTATAACTGGCCAAAACTGTGCAGACCAAGTTGTAGCAACCTTTTGGGCCTCGGCTCGCAGCGCGATAATTACAAACTTCCGGTCTGACTGTGTGAACTTCCGAGATGGACCTACTCGCAAGCCTCAACGTATTTAGAGCTGCATATTTCATTTTGCTGAACGAGCTGAGAGTTAGTTTGTTGGCCAACACTCAGTCGGCATACATAATTATGAATTAATGCTTGACGTGGGGTTTGGCGGGATGGGCCGGCTGCTACACTGGTCTAGAGGTCGGTGTTGGGTTCGGGGTTCGTGGTTCGGGGTCGGGGTCGGGGTCGGGTTCGTCGTGGTCGGGGTCGTGGTTGGACTGGCTCAATTTGACAATGGCCGTCGTCTGCTCATTTGTCTGACGGCAAGTTGAACATGGCCGCATTTTAACAGTTGCGGTCTAGGGAGCCGCCCTTCCTCCTCCCACCCTCCCTCCGTCCCATCCCCTCTGAAAACAAGCCAAACAAAGTAACCAAAATTACCACTTGACTCGACGGTCATTTTTCCAACGCAGACCTCCTCGCTCGTTGGAGGGCATCATCAGTGACTGCTTCTGCGGCGGCGTTCTACTCTGGAAATGAAGATTAATGGTTTGCAGTTTGTTCGAGGGGAGGCACCTAAAACTTTGCCCCAGCCCAACATCATAAAACCCACTTTAGCACCGACGCGACGCGACGAGACTCAACGTTTCCCCCTTTTTCAGTTGTGAGCCTCCGAGGAGAAGCTTAAAGCGATGGGTTCTGTGCTGCAAGTGTTGCGGACTGTGCAGCATTGTCCATAGACGCAATATTGCGACATCGATATATCAATCCATCAATCAATCAATCACGGCCCGGGGCAGTTGTGCAATAAACGTGACGAGCAGGTGTGCCAGCTCCAAAAAGTATATGCTACGCTTCTCTCAGCCATGTGCAACGCAACGATTTTTCAAAAATAACACAAACACACACGCACACACGCACACACACACACAGATGAGGCACAGTGCTGTAGTAAGCAACAAATAGACAATTTCAATTGCTTGACAGCGAGGCGAAGTCGTATTTCTCGAAGTTGCCACCTTTTGTAATGATGCCACCAACAAAAATAAACTGACAAACTGACGGTGCCTCAGCGGCAACCTGTCAGTGTGTGTGTGGGTTTGTGTGTGTGTTTGTGTTTGTGTTTCGGTGTGTGTATCTCTACGATGCCACAATGTCACGCCCTTGTGCTGATTGCGTTTTCGCAGCCGCACAGCATTAACTTATCGTATGTCAGGGCACGAGCACGGGATTAGCTCAAGTGTCACTCTTACAGCCGCATCCACATCCACATCCACATCCATATCATACATAAAGACAAAAACAGATGAAAAAAAAAAGAAGAAAATACAAGCCGTGTAATATATTTCTCATTATCTTTTGCAGGGATCGCATTTTTCGCTTAAATCTGCGCAACATCAGCCAATCGATATGCGAGGTAAGTGAAATGTGTGAAATGGGTCGCGAAAGCAAAAGTCAACCTTAAAGTAAAATTTCTATTGACTGCAAGAAGGAAACCCCCAAAAAAGGAAGAAAGAGCCGCACATGTAAATGCACAAAAAACACATACACATACAGTCACTTTTAGGCACTTCAGTATTGTTTGCCAGACAGACAGTTGTTGACACACTCGCACACACACACACACACACACACACTCCTCTACACACCACTACACACACAAATGCCCATTGAAACACGTTAAGCTCACGTGCAGGATCTGCACCTGGGCAGACACTGAACAAGTTTGTTGGCTTTCTGTTTGTGCTCTTACACTTTGTGACAAGCTTTTTATAAACACAAACACAACTTGCAACACATCAATGTATGCGCAAATACTTGGAATATGCTCCTTCTCAAGCGGACTTGCTCCGAAAAAAATTGACTTGGATGTTTTATGCTTGAATATTACCCAGAATCATATAACTTTATAAATAATTTGCCGCTTAATAAGAGATTTTACTGCAGGTCTTGTTTAATTTCCATTTAATGATATTTTCGCAATGTATTCAAAATTGTATTGTTTTAAAGAGTTCATTTCACACTTTGCATTTTCGTCGATCTTTGTTTTAAAAATTCTAAGTACATGCGCTGATAGTGTACCATTAAGTATTTCGTGCGATTTACGATTTTCGGAACTGACAGCGAAGGAAAAGTTTCTTGGACTCTTTTATTCGCCCTCGTATCCGCTTATAAAAAAAAAGAAGAAAAGTAGACAGCCAGCCCCCCAACTTGTCTAGGAGCAGGCGCACAATTGCACTTTAATGATTTCGTCTTCAACTATCAATATCCGTTTCCGTTTCAAGTTCATTGCATTGGCATTCGTATTTGCCCACTTGCATTTCGCATTTGGATTCGCTCGCAATCATCCTGCGACTGGACTAAACCATTTGCAGCCATGTCTTTTTAGTCATCCTTTCGCACACTTCGTCCAGGCGGTCGGCAATTGCTTTCAACAGCAATTATTTGTGCTGACTCCAAAAACTCCCTACAGCCTGGCTGGCTGGCTGGCTGGCTGGCTGTCTGGCTGGCTGTCTTGCTGCCTGTATGGCTGACTGGCACAAATTGCGTTTCAAGTTGAATCACAGCACTCAGCCGCTGCTCCTTAAAGTGCAGTCAGCCAAGCGGACAAACTGTCAGCAGGACACAGGATATTGTGTCCACATGGCCACAGCGCAAAGTGTGTCATTTCTGAGATTACTCTCCAAGCTTCATTGGTTCACATTAACGCAAAAGAAAAATAAGCATATAAAGAGAAGAAAAATGTTACTTAGTTGAAACGTGCGGGAATGAAAAGTCAAAGTCGGTTTTTCAATTGCCAGCCAACGTTTTATTTATTCCCATTTTTTTTTTTTTTAGATATAATTCGTATTGGCGTTCAAAACTCAAGTGCAGGCGAAAATCGAATTAAATAAACAAATGCTCAACGTGAGTGAAATACCAACAATAATAACAGCAACAATGGCTACAATATGAGCAGCACATACACAGACACACACACACACACATACAATAATATCCGCACACACACACAAACACATACATCTTCTCTTGGCAATACAAAAAAAAAAAGAAGAGATGGACGCCTTGATTGTACGTGTTTTGTGTGTTTGCAACATACACCCACGCACACACACACACACACATTTACACACTCTCCCTCACATGTACACCAACCAGCACACACACACACACACAAACACAAAATCTTCAATTGTTGCTCGTTTCTTTTGTTGGACTTGTTGTTTTGGCTGTCGCGTCGCCGCTTTCCTGATAAGGATGAAATTTTATCACGCTTTCAATAAACTTTTGGAATATTTGTTAAGCGTGTCACATTGGGAAAAGCGTGAAAAAACCGCCTTATGTTTGACATTAAAGCTTGCTAAATATTTCGAAATTTATATTTGCTCTTGATTTCATTGGGAAATTTGTTTTACCTTTCTTTTGCAGCGCGATGTTCTAATACTGGAACCCACTGGCTCCGACATACTCAACTGTGTGTCGAAGGGCAAGAGAGAGGTGCGTTATAGTAGCCATATAAATATACTATCTACATACTATGCATATCCATATCCAGGCAAATTTGATATAAATTTTAAAAAAGAACACAAAAAAAAAAAACGAAAACAAATTGCATGCCCAGCAAATATTTTGGCCATCATTTCGATCCGATACTTATGCATTGCCTTCACCGTTTTGTCTATCCATATTCCCATTACACACACACACATACACAATTATTTTGTTGCTTAAATACATTGTTTCTATTATGAAAAAAATATGACAATTGGGCGCATATCAAGAAGGTGGAGTGCCGCAATCACATTCGCGTCATTCAGCCCATGAACTTCAATGGCCATCGACTCTATGTCTGCGGCACAAATGCACACAATCCCAAGGACTATGTTATAAATGTAAGTACAAACAGAAATATATACATTTATATTTATGTTTTACATTAAAAATAAAAGAAAGAAAATAACTCCATAGCTTAAGGGGTTAATTCAAGAACGTTTGCCGACACATAAACAAATAATGCTGGCTTTCGTCAGCTTCTAATTGTGAACGGCAGGCAGTCAAGTTAGAAGTTAATTTTGCCAACGGGAAAAGCGTCAGCCCGAAATTAAAGTCAACTAATGCGCTTTTCTCTCTCCCTCTCTACCTCTCTCTCTCTCTCTCTCTCTCTGTGTCTGTCTTTCTCTCTCAATTGCACAGGCGAACTTAACACATTTACCCAGATCCCAGTACGTGCCCGGCATTGGGTTGGGCATTGGGAAGTGTCCCTACGATCCCGCTGACAACTCAACCGCTGTCTATGTGGAAAACGGAAATCCCTTTGGTTTGCCAGCGCTGGTAAGTCCAAGTCTCCCAAGACGGAAGGAGAAATAAAGGCAAAGAAAAAGGCACAAAAAGAAAGAAAAAAAAAAATAAAGAAAAAAAAGAAAGGGAAAAATGTCAATTGTAATAAAATTACAAAAGTAAAGTAAGGGCAAAAGACGAAGGCAAGTAGGATGTAGGAAGTGGCAAGTGGAAAATGGAAGTGGCTGTTGGGATGAGGCAGAGGCAAAGCTCTGCGCCATGGCAAGAAATTTAAAAGAGTCGCAATAAAGCAGCTGAAATTAAATTAGAGTGAGTCACATACAACACACACACACGCACACACACACACACACACACACAGACACAACACTCTCGGCACGTGCGTACACTTTACGCGTAATTGTGTGCGTGCCTGTGTGTGAGCGTGTGTGTGCGTGCAAGTATGCTAGTGTGTTTATGTCCTATGCATATATATTTTGCCATTGCCTTTTTGTAAAATCAAATTTCCCGAATATTTGACGCTAATTTGCCAGCATTGCCTGCGATCTAGCAAAGACAGAGCACGGTTTAATCCATTTTCCTCTAATTTGCATACCAGTACGCCGGAACCAATGCGGAATTTACCAAAGCCGATTCGGTTATATTCCGCTCGGACCTCTATAACTTTACCAATGGACGCAAGGAGGCGAATTTCAAGCGCACCGTTAAATACGACTCCAAATTACTAGACAGTGAGTATTCTATTTAATCTACTTGTACAGGTATTCAATATATCTGCATTAAATCAATACACTTAAAGTGCTAAGCCATTATTTTTTTAAATAAAATTAAATGTGATTTATTAAAGGTTAACAAATGAATTATTTACCTGGTTTAAATTTTATCAGCACTTGCTTTCGACTTTTAATACCGTAAAATATTCATTCATTCAAAACAGAACTTTTTATGTAAATAAAAATGCAATAATAATTGAAAAGCATTCTTCTTTCATATTAAAATATACTGTTTCGAAATTAATATTTAATGAATGGAAAAAATATTTACGCTAACAAATGGAACACAAATAAAATCTGTCAATGGAAAAATGCTCAATAATCAATTTACTCTATAAATAAGCACATATATACACATACATATCGGTGAACTTAAACAAACCAAAGCTGGTTTAAATCAATATTTCACAACATATATGGAAGTTTATTGTTATTGTTCCCAGCTGACTTTGTCTAAGGCAGTTGCGGAAATCTTTTGATTTTTCGATTGCATTGAAAACTAATAGAATCCTTTTGTTTGGTTTGTTTTTCTTAGAACCAAACTTTGTTGGCTCTTTCGACATTGGCGACTTTGTGTACTTCTTCTTTCGCGAGCACGCCGTGGAGTATATCAACTGCGGCAAGGCGGTCTATTCGCGTGTGGCACGCGTTTGCAAGAACGATCGCGGTGGCAAGTACATGATCAGCCAGAACTGGGCCACATATCTGAAGGCGCGCATGAACTGCAGCATCTCGAGCGAATTTCCCTTCTACTTCAACGAAATACAATCCGTCTACAAGATGCCCAACGATGATAGCAAGTTCTATGCCACGTTTACAACGAATACAAACGGACTGATTGGCTCCGCAGTCTGCAGCTACGATATACGGGATATCAATGCGGCCTTTGAAGGTAAGTGTGTGGAGATGGGTGTTACTGCCGGAGTGTGTGTGTGTGTGAGCGTAAGATTTATTGCATTGGCAATAATTCTCTGCGGCGCCATTTTTATGAACGTGCATGTGGGCCACGTTTGACTTCTTCCAGCATTTCCCATTTCGCTGGGTTGCAGCTGCCGGAAGAAATTACACTCACAGGTGCTGCATACATGTGTCTATGTGTCTATATATGTGTGTGTGTCTATATGTGTGTGTGTGTGTGTGTCGTGCACAGCAGCTTTGGCATTTTAGCGTTAAATGGCGCGCAAGTTGAATTGATGTGCTTGTGCCACTGGGGGTCGTTGTGGCTGGTGCGATGTGCAGCTTTAAATGTTTCTTTAACATTTGCCACAAAACGCTGCGCTGGCGTGCTGCTTACGGCTAACGGGTAACAAGATATGCGTGACAGGTGTTAACAACGCCCCATGATTTCCAACTGCAACTGCAATTGCAGCTGCTGCTGCCTGCCTGCCTGCAACACGCAATCAGATGCATTCAATTTGTCATGCAACGTGAAATGCAAAAAAATAAAAATACAAAAATATCGTTAGGGACATGCAACAAAAATCTGGCGTGCAACTCGAAGTGCATGTCATATTTTAATCCTAGTTGCAGTCTCTCTTCTTCAGCTGTATGCCAGTTGAGTGGCAAAAACATACATTTACTCAAATGCTATGTTATTTAGTTGTGCTCGAAGAGCATGCAAAATGCACTGACAGAACACAATGTACAACATACTGTATATGTCAGCAACAACAAACACAATAACTGCAGCAACAACCACAAATGTTGTACAAGTACGTCTTGAAATTCATTTCCGTTGCGATTTCAATTGAATCCAAAATGACATGCTGGGCAAATTGAGTTGAAAATGTTTTCACAAAGCTACACATTTAGAGGATTTTAAATCGTCAATTATTATGACTTATTTGCAATTTGACTATTTCATGCTTACTTTACGTAAGACTTACTATTTTAAATATTTTTAGAATTACAAATAAAATATTCTCCATAAGTGGCATACGTAAGTTTCTAGAAAGTGTGTGTGTATGTGATATAACTTTGCTCAGAAGTTCATTAACACCATAAAATTGTGTGTATGGAGTTGTGCCAAAAGACGGACTGACTGTCAGATGGCAGACAGACAGCGTGGCAGACTCGGCGCCACCAGGCAAATGTCAGTAAAAAAGTCTGGCATACACTAAAAATTCATTATGAAAAGTTTGCGGCCATGTTGCACAATGTGTGAACAAAAACTTGTACAGAACTATAGCCAAAACAATTATTTATGAAAAACCAAATGATTATGCAGCAAACACTTCAAGTGCTTGGCTGCAATCACAACAGTTGCCAACAGATATCTGTGTGTGTGTGTGTGTGTGTGTGTGTTTGAGTGTAATTAGTAGCGTGAACTGTGGTTTTTCGTTTTAGCAAGAGTCGCCGCTCGGCTGGGCTACAAATCAGAGAGCGCTGAGAGCTGCTGAGTAATTTATCATTTGGTACAGCAGCGTGTTGACACACATAAATTTAACATAGCATACTTTTCAGCGTTGCACTCCTATGCACTACATAAAAAGAATTAACACTCTTTCTCTCTCTCTCTCTCTCTCTCTCTCTCTCTCACATTCTTACTTACTCGCGTAGGCAAGTTTAAAGAGCAGGCGACATCGAACAGTGCCTGGCTGCCCGTGTTGAACTCAAAAGTGCCGGAACCACGTCCGGGCACATGCCACAACGATACCGCAACGCTGCCGGACTCGGTGTTGAATTTCATACGCAAACATCCGCTAATGGACAAGGCGGTCGATCATGAATTTGGCAATCCGGTATTCTACAAACGGGACGTTATACTCACCCGCCTCGTCGTCGACAAGTAAGTAGAATGTGTAAATGTATTCATTAGCGAGCTGCGAGCTGCGAACTTCAGATGAAACTGGTTGCCTTTGGCAACCAGCCACGTTCTGCCTCGAAAATGTGTGTATACATTGGTTGTGTGTGTGCCGTGCTTGCTGACATTTGCCAAGTTTATACAGTGCACTTCGTTGTGGTAGCCACACAGAGAGTCGGTACTACACAGACCAGGACAATGCTGACATTTTGGGAGCACTTGCTCACTGACAGCAAAAATGTTGTTTTCTTTTTTTGGTTTTCCTCCGGTGGCTGCTGCTTGTTAAATAAGTTGGCAAAAACTTATGAGCATTGCACTCAGGATATGCTTTTAGTTAAACGTTTTGTTTTGTCATGGCAAAAAAACTGACTTGACTTGGCCAAGTCGCGTGCATTTGAGATATGTGTTGCACAGTATAACTGTCAAAACGGTAAATGCGATTCATCAACTCTGACCCTCTTGTGGTTTTTCTCCCCCAGAATACGCATTGATAAACTGAACCAGGAGTTTTTGGTGTACTTTGTGGCCACAAGCACTGGTCAAATCTACAAGATAGTGCAATTCATGCACTATGGTCAACGTCACTCGAATCTGGTGGACGTTTTTGATGCATCGCCACGCAATGAACCCATTCGTGAGCTGACCCTCAGCCAGAAGACTGCCTCGCTGTATTTGGCCACCGATCATCAGGTGAAGCAAATTGATCTGGCCATGTGTGCTCGACGCTATGACAGCTGTTTCCGTTGTGTGGCTGATCCGTACTGTGGCTGGGACAAGGAGGTCAACGCCTGTCGGCCCTATCAGCTGGGCCTGCTGCAGGATGTGGCCAATGAGACATCCGGCATCTGTGATACGAGTGTGCTGCGCAAACGTGTCACCTCCTCCTATGGACAGACGCTTCACTTGTCCTGCTTCGTCAAGATGCCCGATGTGCTGCGCAAGAAGCAGACACGCTGGTATCATCACTCCACGGAAAAGGGACGGTAAGTGCTGAATTTCTAATTAACATTTTACGATTCTACACTTGGAATACAAAACCTTGTCCATGTAATTAGAAAATCGTGAATATTTAGACATCCGTGAATTTCCTATAAAGTTAGTTTTGGTTTTTACTATTATTATGGAAATTGCTGTGCGTAAATTTAAAAATTATTTCTATGCGATTTTATTCTGAGTGTATATCTCGATCGATACAGTGGGGTTGGGAGTTATATCATTTTACCTGCACAACTTTATTGTGCCCTTGTTAGTCATTAAATGCAAAGAGAAAATAGTACAAAAATGGTTCTTAAATATGCGAAGCCATAGATTAAACGGCAGCTTTTGATGGGAACCTCCTTGGAGACAGAGTAGCTAACAGTTGGCAGTTGGCAGCAGGCAGCTGGCTGCTGTACTTAAAGCGAGGCAACGCAATGAAAATTGAAAGCAAATAATGAAATCGGAAGTGTAAGCGAAACTTTGCTTCATCTCACTTAGCGATGGCTGCTATTGCGTCGAGTCTTGGCATTGGCATTGGCGTTGCCAATGCTGCGGTAAATTGACACTTTAAAATACTATTGAAGTCTGCTTTTTGGCGTTTTACGCTTATTTGAGGACGAACCGCGCCGGCACAGTGTGGGCAATAAGTAGTCATCTGTATGTCTGTCTCTCTGTCTGTAATGGAAAAAGTTTTCAGCAGGCGCTGTCAAAGTTTCCACACACACTTTATATTGATTTTTATTGTGCGTTTCTTGAGAGACACTTTTCCACGCGCTCGCATTGCCAAATGGCCAAATACAAACTGAAAATGGAAAATAGAATATATACCAAATAGAAAATAGAAAAGCTCCTTATCTGCTGCGTTTTCAAACATTTTCCTTAATTTCTTTTGGTCCCGTCTGGCAGCTACGAGGTGCGCTACACCCCCACAAAATATATTGAGACGAACGAGGGCGGCTTGGTACTTTTGGCGGTGAATGAGGGCGACGGCGGGCGATATGATAGCTACTTGGATGGCACACTTCTCTGCAGCTATGGCGTTACTGTTGATGCGCACAGGTGAGTTCTTAAACACCCCACATGGGGGGGGCTAAACACCCCTCCCACAAAATACAAAAAAACACCCCTTACAATCTGGCAATTAAATTTACCGCCTCTGGCGTCAAAATATCCGTTGCGCAATTAGAAAGTTGTGCGCATTTTGTGTGAAACTTTCGACTTTTGCATGTTGTTTTTTGGGTTGCTGCAAGTTTAATTTCCGTGCATAGAATCGACCCGACGATAACTTATTGTGTACCTTTTACTTTCTCTCGGCGAAATCAGATGCTCGCCACCTTCACAGAAGCAGGACTATCAGAAAATCTACTCACACTGGTGCAACGAGTTTGAGAAATACAAATCAGCCATGAAGCAGTGGCAGGCCAAACAGGAGGTAAGTGAAATGTACCAATTAAATATACATTTAGCATACTGGCTTCCACTGGCAGCAGGCGGCGGTGGCAGCTGCCGTTAATTGTTTTAATTAATATTTCATGCAAATCGCGAGATTCTGTGCCTAATTTCCATGTTATTCATGTTACACGCCGCCTGCTTCCGAGTCGCTTGCAATTAACGATATTATTTTTGGTTTTTTTTTCGATTTTTATAGCCAGAAGTTTACGTCGTATATATATTTCTGTATAAATACGCATACTTTTGGTCTAATTAAGCTGCGAGCATACTTATTATTTTACATTTTGTCGGTGTTATTTTTCTTGCAGCAATGTGGCCTCAAGGATAAGACGGCGACAAGCAGCAGCAGCAGCGGCAACGGCAAACATGTCAACGATGTATTCAGCAATGACGCTTTGGTCTGACCCAGAAGTGAGTATGCGACTTGAGAGCCAAGTCAACTTAGCACTTTGTACCGTAGCACCTTCTACCCAGCAAATGAATCCTATAAGCGAACAAATTTAACTTATGGCCTTTGCCCTCTTGTTGTTGTGCCTTCCTTTCAACTATGCTGCCCACTCGCCAGAGTACTTGTACAGCTTTGAGTTCTTGTCGGCGGGTGTACGCCCAAAATTTGGCCACCAATTGTACATTTTCGTGTTTCTGCTTACCATGTGCGCTAGTTTCTAAAAGTTTCTAGTCAAAGTAAGTTGTAGCTGAAACGCTGAAACTCAAAGCACCTTTTGAACCCGGTCTGATACACAAAATGGATATTAATGTTTACGTATATGTATGTTTACCATTCAATCTGATTACAGCCAGCAACATCAGCGGAGTAAAGAAACAGCCAGGAGATGAGTAGTAGTAGTAGCAGCAGCACCCAGAAAGCAGTGACAAGAGCCGAGCAAACCAACTACAAAGACTGACATTTTTAAGCTTTTGAAAGACAATATTTCAATATGTTTTCAATATGTTTTTGCTTCATTTACATATATATATATATATATATAGAAATTGTTTAGTGCTCTTCGTTTGGCATTCGAATTAACAATAACAACAACAACTAACAAATAACTATTATCACAGCAAAATGCAACCATCAGCAACACATCAACAACAAAAACCAGAACAAAAACATCGACAACAGCGAAAACTGTATGTATGATTTCAATACTAAGTTACACAGAACTAGCCAGAATGAAGCATGAAGCGCTAAGCAAGTGAAGAGTAAACGTTTAAAGTTACTAACAAAAGGATCCTGCCATGAAATGAAAAATGGAAAATACGGTTTTACATAGATGAACAGAGTCTCTATTTCTATTTCTAATTCTATTTCTATTGCGATTGCGATTGCGATTGCGCCAAATAAACAGAAAGAATCACTAAATTATGCTAAGATACTTACATACTCGTAACTAGAAAGCGCAAATGCAAATACAACCACCTACATGACACAAACACACACTCATACACATATACTTACATACATACATAGGCAACAAGGACATGCGAAATATCAAACGAATCATTCAAATTAAGCTCAACGTTTTTGCCTCAGTTTGTGTATATTATGTAATGCATTTGGATTTACGTTTCATGATTGTGCATAACTTTAAATATAAAAATAAAACCAGAAGACAGAAATCAGAAAACGAATACAAATGCTAAAAGATAGCGTCGCTTGGCCATGGGAAAGATCTTAAACGAATTTGTATATTAACTAGCAATATTTGTTTAATAATTCTAGTATTAGTTTTATGAATAGCTATGTATAAATAGATCGTAGGTATTTTATTTAAAATATGATACAACAACCCCTGGCGTACATTGTATTTTATGGAACCAAAATTTCAAGATATATATATATATATTATAGACATCCGATAAAGCGCACAGCCCAACTCGTGACTCTGGTGGTCTCTAGGCTTAGGCGATTTTTGTACATAACGAAGCTTTAGTTATTAATCCATAGCATATAGGATATCGTTTGACTTAATGCATTATTTTACGGAATTTAAGTCTTAAGTACAGTACATCAAATCGAAACAAAACAAAGACAACTGATTAAAGAATATATATTTTCGGTCTTGGCATATAAATTTAATATTTCAAGTACGCTAGAAGCTAATTTCATTATTTGATATCAACATTTTTCAGTTTTATTTTAAATGAATTTTATGGCGAACAAAAAACACGCTGACGGCATTTTGTCCGTTATTGTATAGATTGCGGGTTAGCCTGATGTTTACTATAAGCAATATATATGCATACACATAGTTACTGCATTGAGACCAACATGCTCATATACATACACAAATACAAATACAAATACAAATAAAAATACAAACATACATAAATATATTTAACCATAGCTGTAAGTAAGTTGGTGTGGCAAATACATTTTAGTAATGTTAACTTAATTCTCAAATCGCAGTCATGCAGGACAAATGCATATATACATGCATACATACATACATACATATATGTTACGTATGCGTAGTATTTGAAAGCGGGAAATTACTTGAAACGCATTAAATCGATGTAGAAGAATAAAGCAAACGGATACGGTCACATATATGCATATCTAATACATGGCTGCCCGACAAACCCCGATGAATAATTCAATATTAATGAGCAAGCGATAAATCGAACTTATCAACTATTAATTAGAATGCAAACTGCCATCAAATATTGAAATGCATTTGAACACACATGGAAAACTAAACGCTTCTCTAAACAGTAAGCCATGCAATTTGGTAACGCAAATAAAGAAGAAGTGCATAAGCAAATATTCACATATGTACATTAACATATGTGCATATGCATATTAAATACGTATATGCATAAATTATTGAAATATTTTTCTAAACGTTTTCTTAACAAAAAATTCAACAAAAAAAAAAAGAATAAGCAACAACTACAAAATTTTAATGTTTCCATCTAGAAGTTATACACAGAACAACTTTTAGCTTGGTACTCGAATCTACCCATTGTAAATGAACTAAAAGTAATATATGTACTTTTCAGCAACTAATGCTCTGAGCTTCTAACTTGATACAAATGTTTGTTTTGCTTTTTGTAGACATTTTTGATTTTTGATTTATTGTAAATAATTCAAAGATTATGTGAAATGTTTTGTATGACAATCACATGATGTTGAGCAAATAAAAATATGATGACCCGTAAATGAAGTAAATTGCAATGTCGCTAATTGAAAAAAACTCAAATAAACAAAAATAACAAAAGTAATGAATTACAAATTTAACATAAATACAAAAATAAATAAATATATATATATGTATACATATATATATATATATATATATATATTGTACTTTATATAGTTAAAATAGCATAATAACAAACGAAACGATCCTTGTAAAAATAAAAGAATAATCGCAGCGTACAGGCAAAAAAATCGTTTATACAAAGTATTCATACAATAAAAATAATTCGCGCTTGAAATACATTTGCATATACTTATATATGTATACAGTTTTCTGTCTATGGTCAACTATAATAAATATATAATGAATTATTACTACAAAACAAATGGATAACAAAAAAATAAATAAAAAACTAAAAAAAAACAGCTGCCCTGAAGAACGTATCATGAGCTATCTTAATATTTCATAAAACAAAAACAAAGAAAAAAAAAAAGAAACAAAAAGAATTATGTAAACTTACAATTAAACAAAGAACTTAGCTGTAAACATAAAAGAAAATGCAGTAATAAATGTGATAAGATTCTTTAATAGAAAATATTTGTCGTTTTTTCTTTATGGATATATATTAACTAAATAACATTTTTTATCGTAGCAGGCGACTAGCGTGCTCTTATCTGTGGCGAATCCATCATTCGGAATTATTAAGCGTATAATTCCAAGCTGCAAATATAGACATTAAACTATTTATTTTGAACAATGTCAAAAGCGGCGGAGACTGTTGTTTTTTTCAATTAAGTGTGGACAAGGAGACAAGGGCGATTGCCTGACCTCAGGTCATTTTCATTGTTATTAACCACAAATGGAGTCGCATGCGATGGGGCAACAGCAGTGCGACACAGCGGTGCCGTCTGTAATTCATTTGCCACATTGACAAATGAAATGAAACCAATGCGACTGAGACAGGGGAAGGGACGAGGGAAAGCATGCTCTCCCTAGTAAGGAACCTGTCAGTGGCAGGCAAGGATATAAGTATATATATATATACACACACACCAATACATCGCGTACTCATTCGCAAGCATGCAATTTAATTTGGCTGCCATTTTTTGTTGCCGTTTTGCTTAATGCTGCTTTACGGTGGTTGTTTCAATTGATTATACAATAGTACAACTGCAATAGCAATTGAAATTGTTGTTCTTAACAGTTTTCAGCTCTCGCACACCAGTCGCAAGTTCAACAACACTCACACACACACACACACATGGGTTGACATGTGAACATTGCATGCAACTAATTGGCCAAGCACTATTGCCTTGGACGATACCCAAATGACAGCCGCATTGAAATTACAGGATTTGATTGACGTGCCACTTCCAACTGGAACAAGACACATTCCAATGAGCTACCATATGCAATTAGTATCTAGAGCGGATTTAATAATTAAATCAATACCATTAAATAGTACAAGTGGTGGACTAGATATTTTGCTTATAGTAAGTAGCGGACTCGGCGGTGCCAATATTCTGTTGTGCCGTACAATAAATCTGGGAAATCTCCGGGCCATAGTCCGTCTGGTACATCATGCTCTCAATGTAGGTCGTGGGATTGCTCGGCTCCGGCCAGAGCGTGGCGATACGGCGACGATAGGCATAGCTGAATACAGTATCTGTAATCTGTTGATTAATGCATTTCAACTTGCGTATGGGTGGAAAGCAATTGCGCATTTCCAAATCATTGGGCCATACGAGATTGGCCAGTCGCTGTGCTGCGACCAGAAATGTGTCATCCGGCACGCTTGTCATGCCGGACAGCATGACACCCATCGTTAATCCGGGTAGCATATAATTGACGGTGCAATAGCCCGGCTGATACCATTTATTGGCATACTTCAATGGGGGCAGCTCCGAAGCCGAGATGAAAATGCATCGTCCTTTCGTATAGACAAAGGCATCGTTTGCACTACACTCAGCCAACTCGGACTGGCGAGACATGGCATAGATGATGGGTTGCTTACAGCTCTGCTCCATTGCTTTAATTACCTCTTTGCTAAACACATTTGGCTGTGTGCTGCAGCCCACTAAAACATTGGGTTTAATGGCCTCAATTGCCTCACACAGACTAGAAATTGGCTCGTGTCGCTTCACAAACTTAAGCAGGTGGACGGGAACTGTGTCATCGCAACGTGAATGCACAACCAATCCCTTGTCATCGCAGAACCAGATGCGATCCCTTGCAGCACTATCATCCAACCGCATGTGTTTCAATTGGGCTAGACATGTGTAAGCCATGCCAACGTTGAAAGCGCCATAGCCATAAAACAGTATCGTGTTATCCGTTAACTTCCTGTTGCTAATTCTATTGGCAACCAGCAGACCCGCCAACCCACAAGCTCCCAGGCACTGCAGATCTATGTCCATGATGCACTGCCTCTTGCGATACAGCTCCAGCTGCTTGATGGAGTCATTTACATTAAAGTTCTTCGTTTGTATCAAAGTGCGTGGTCCAAACAGACGCATGACTGCGAGCATAAACTCCTCAAAGAAGGATTCGTACTCGGGTCCAGTGATGCGACGGTGGAGGCCACCCACGTAGAGGATCCTGCAACAGGTTCTCGTTATTGGTGCCGCAATCAGCATAATTGGCAAACATGTCTCGGGTGGAACTCGGCCATAGACGACACTTTGGTGCAATTTGGAAAAGACCATCGGATATCCATTGACACCGTGATCGCCCATATTCAGCACCACCTCCCGTTCGTCACAATTAAATAGCGAACTGCATGGCGGTGCGGCCAGTTGCTCAGCACTTGGAGGACATGGCCACGGTCTTTGATCGTTACAAACATTCCCTTGCATTTGGTAAATAGATGACTGTAGTGTATTACCGAATCTTTTGCACTGGAGCTGTGATACACGGACAAGTATTTTTCCGGATTGCTCATCAGCATGCTATAGAACAGCTTGCGATCGTGCGTCTCCAGTTCCGTGAGAAATATATGCTTCGATAGTATGTGTTCAATGTGGCTAAGTATTTGCTGCATGCCTCCACCTGCGTGTCGATGCTGCGAACTGCAACGGGCAGCAGGCCATGGATATTGTACAGTTGTCGCTCCCGATGCGAAAATCCCGACGATTTGTTCAACGACGCGATGCGCAACATATTCAGACCACTCATGCGGCAAGATGGCATCTTCGTATCCTTGCGCCAAAACGTGTCCAGAACCCGAGGCAATCGATCAAAATTTATCACTTTGTCGGCCCCATTGAGGCACTTCTGCTCAAGCACGGAGTGTTGCTTTTTTGCTTCTTGACACGCATTTTCAATGTGATTCCAATAACAAATAACTTGTGTGATTTAATTTAGATTTGTTTGACATTGATTTTGATATTAATTGCTATTTCTGACTAGTTCTACAAACATAAGCTCACTAAGACACTAGTCACTTTTTAACAATACAGATACATTAAATTTAATATATTTAATTAAAACTATTGTCTTAATTGTTTACTATAATTTGCGTGAGTTACATATTTATTATTATATTTTCAGGCTGTAAATAATGGATCGATATCGATATCAATTATATGATCACCAACTTGAAGAAAAGAAGAGAGCAATTGTTGTGAATACGGTAAAGTAAGCAGACGTATTTGTGAAAGATATATTAATTAGTTTTGACTGCTACACTTCAGAATAAAAATTTGTTTAATTTTGCATTTTCGAAAGTATGTACATTTTGATAGTCAGTGCAAGTGCAGATAGTATCTTATATAGCATGTCAGTATTTATTTAGCTTGTAGCTTAATGCACTCTGGCTACATTTAATTTGTACTCATTTGCATTTTGGCGTTCCTGGGCATTATGTAAATGTGTATCTAGCGCACTTTGCGGCGGTGACCTCAAACCCGAAGTGTCACCTCAAAATGTCGTTGTGGATTCCTTGTCTGCCCTTTTCCAGCTACGAATAGGTTGGCATCAAATTTCTCGAAATTTGATGCAAAACATCAACAGCGAGCGACAAGCTTGGAGAGAGACCAAAATGAAACGCTGCTGCCGCTGCTCACTCTGCTCTCCATCAGTAACACCTTTTATGCTAAATATATTCCGGCAAGTTGGAGGCGGACAACAGCCATTTTGGGGTTGGCACAAGTGCACTTGGGCAACAGGCCTTAAGTGAAATGGCAACAAGCGTAATATTTCGGACCAAAGATGAGCAAGGAAACGGAACATGGCGCATTAAAAAACAAGGCAAGAACAACCAAACGGCTGGCCGCAAGCGGCTTAATTTCAACGAGGGAGGAGACGGATGGGGTGGCAGATTTGGGAGTTTTAGTTAGCATTACTTTTCAAAAATTCCACAGAGTTCTTCTAGGCACGCCGAACTGTAGCCAACTGTTGTCGGACGATTCCAAATAAATTTGCATTCATCGAAAAGCAACATGCCCCAACTAATTTGTATTCGTTTAGTCGAAGCAGCCAATAAATTGAAGAAAAGTTAAGAACATAAATACATGGTACGAACACAAAATCAATTCAAAAATCCAATTACATGCAAGAGGTGCGAGCTCCAAATGCATCAAATGCTCATAATGAAATCAATTTTCCAATCAAATTTTCGCAGCATCAAACAGTCAAAAATCGAACTCGAACTCGAACTATTCGCCAGACCCATCAAAATTGACCAAAAAGTGTCCAACCGTGTGTGTGTGTGTGTGTAAGAGAGGCTGTGAGTGTGTAAGGTGTGAGAATTTGCAGCTCGGTTTGCGCGTACGTTTTACGTCCGTAAAGGGCCAAGAGGACTTAACGGCCATTTTTTGTGCGCATTGTTTTGGACCCCAGCGCAGCAGGCACATTTGCACTTTTTGGGCATTAAAGGCAACAACATTTGCAGTTTTATTTTTTGCTACATCGTCTGCGGATGTGCTGCAAATTGAATTTCTGCCTCGGGACATATTAAGTGATCGAACTCGCTCGAAGCGCCTACGGCTTTGGTGTGTTTTTTACATAAAAATATATGGTGTGCTAGGTGTAGGAGAGCAGAAGGTAAAGACCAACCAACCAACAATCCACACACCCAGAATTGATCGAATAAGAGTGTGTGGAGTGAAGTTTATAAATATGTATATTGTTTGTACATATACATATATATATATATATATGTACATATGTATGTTCATACAGATACATGTTTGTATGCTTGTCTTTGAGTTGCATCGTGAATGGCACACAAAAAATGTTTATGCGACGTTTATACAACAGCGCAATTTGAATATTTTATGGATAAAATTCGATTTCGGCCATGCCCGGCACGTGCACTAAAAAGTTTTTGCATATGGAAATTGATTTCCTTTGGTGTCATGCCTTATGAATGCCCAGGTGTGTGCAGGTGTCCAGTTGGCCTGCCTGCCATTAGTTGGCCCCTAACTGTTTGGACAGTTGTCAAGAGCATAAAAACAAACGCAATTCGCACCTCTCTCCGATACCAAAAAATGTCTTAAAGGATAATAAAATTAAGCAATTTATATGCAGAACGTGATGCAGAGTCAAAGCATTATTAAGCATACGACAAGTGGTACAAATTGAAAAAGACTCCAGAAAATAGCCCTTGGTACATTTTTGATTTAGGGCATTAGTTCTGGTTGAGTTCGAGTAGTATTTATTTTGGAAAGTCGACTAGCAAAAGTTTATTACGAAAAATGTTCATATACATATATCAAAATATATGGAAATTCTTGCAGTTTAATTATAACTTTAACAACTAAGCGTATGAGCTTCTAAAAAGCGCTGTGTAGTTTTGTGTAGCCTAGCCCCTTGAGCCCCGTATACCAGCATTCGAGTAAATATTGATACTTTGCATTGCACAAAAACAGGGCATTTTGGTGAAATATTCGCGACTTGTTTTGCAATTGCAAACCAAAAATGTCACAGCCCCGATTTGATTTGGCTTCCACTTTTTTTTTATGTAGTGCAAACAGTTGTTCAGTGTGCCAAGTGCCAAATATTGAAAGCCGTTATGTAAAGCGAGGTAGTTGCATAAAATGTGGACAGTTGTCGGCTCATATAGAGGAATCGCCCGAATTGCAACCAAAAGCGCATTGCAACAGTTTATTATATCATATGTCAAATGTGGCGAGCGAGAGAGAGGGAGATGAGAGAGAGTTAGAAGAGAGAGAGAGAGGGGTAGAGAGCTCAAGTGGGCCAATGGAAATGCCCAGCGGTGTATTTTGGCATTTTTATTGAAATTTTCCAATTTATGCTCCGACTCGCTGTGCATTTAATAAAATGTCACACAGTTTTATTTGTGGTTTTTATTTGTAGTTCTATTTTGTTTTTGTTTTTTTAATTCAGGCTGACATTAACGATTTGATAATTTACAATGCAAATTGTCAAATGCTTGCAGTGGAACTGTCAGAAATGTGGGGCATGATTTAGTGACAGCCTTCAATGCCAGAACTCAAATAAATGTCACATGAGTGTGACAGTTCTTTTTGGTCGCGAGTCTCGTTCAACTCGTTCAAAGTGAAAATAAAAATACTTAAATAAAAAATGTATAAGCTTAATAAAAGCGCTGCGACTAGAGGTCTTTGTTGTTGGGCAAAACTCGCACGTTGTCGATTCCTTTTGGCTTTCGAGGCAGGCAGCCGCGACTTCAGATTTGTTTGTTGCTGCCACACACACACACAAACACACACACACACACACAACACACACACACACACAAACACATACAGGACAAACTTTGAAATCAGCAGCTACGTGCGTCAAAGCCAAAAAGCGCCAAGTTTATATCGTCGATGTTGTCGTTGCTTTTACTTTGCAACTTCAAAAGACTTTCAGTTTATTTTTGTACATCTTTACTGGCATTTTGTTATTTATTTTTCTTAATTTTTGTTTCCTCGCCTCGCAGTCTGCCTGCCGGCTTTTGGCCATGTCCTATTTAAGTGAATGATTCGGAATTTAGCCAAAATAGAAATTATGCTTCAGTGTGGCAAATAATTTGAGCAATAATCAAATACAAAATCACAATAAATATCAAGTAAAACAGCAGCTTGAATTGCGTAATTAACTTGTTGCAGCTCCTTTTGGCTTGCAATCTGAGTCAATCTAATCGCATGTATCCGGCAAATAATACTGTGCCACAAATACTTGAGCGGGCATTAGTGGCAAATTAAAGAAAGCATAAACACGAAATCAGCACATGCGAACTTCAGTAATGCCGTCCGCTTGTCCGCCTTTGAAATCTGCACATAAAAATTGTTAACGGAAGCGAAAATTAATTAAAGCCATGGACAAGGCCAAAGTACGCTCTGGCACGCAACTCTCGCAGCTGCAAGTAGCCACTCGGAGTGCGAGTTTGAGTGGGGAGACGAGTGGGGTTGGGGCTTCCAAGTCCAGATGGGAGGCTGGAGGCTTCAAAATCAAAATATGAGCACCGTCCGCGAACGTTACGCGCTTTTAGACGTGCTCAAATATTTGCCAAACGTGTCAAAAGCGTAGCAAACTTTTCGCTTCAAAGCGTCGACCACCACGCAACCACCGCACCGCACCACAGCACCACCCTGCCAGCAGCAGTGAGAACAATTGATTGAACGTTGCTGAAGTGATAAAGTAGGTGTAGGATGGGGTAACAGGTCGTCCCAAATGTAGCTGGGACAGCAATGAGCAACCCTCTCCTACCAAGTAAGTGCACCTGAAGTCCTGTGCGCGGTCAGGCGAACAAATGATAAACAGATAGTCGACCAATTGCGCTCGGAACACTGTAAAATAAACGCGCTGCAATTGCTACAAAAATCATAAAAATTATCATAGCATTTTACCAACGACAGCAAGCTGACAAAAGCATTTTGATTCGATTCCTCGCCATTACATTTACACTGTTGTATTTGTTTTCATTTTCTACACCTTTCATAAATCAAGGCTCAATTTATCGCTGATGGCTGACATTTTGTGGACAGCTGCGGTTGTCATCCAAAAAGCGAATGTTTTAGTCTGACGTTTGTTAAGTGCTTAGATGAATCGCAAACAATATTGACAGATGACGTGGGCCAAGCATTTTGGAAAGTGCAAGATTTTGTCATTTATAAATTTTTAAAATTATTCTTAAACAACTTTTATTTGAGAAAGTAACTTACTACTTTCACAGAGACATTAAAGAGTAGCTTAATGTGAAATGCGAAATTTTAGCATTACATTTATTTATGAAATCAGTCAAATATTCCATTAAAAATTTAAATTTTAGTGAGTAGCAGGTATGCAGAAATATTTAAGTGAGAGTAATTTTTAGGATATTCGCCCCATATATTTTGTGTAAAACAATCATTTTTGATGTGCTTTTTCGCAATAAATTCAAAGTTGAAATTGATTGAATTATCAATTTGAATTGCTTGTAATGGTATTTCAAAATGACTGTTGCTTATCAAATAATATTGTTAATCAATTTAAAAGAATTTGATTTATGTATGTTTTTAGTAAGCTATTTGCAAAATGGAGGAAAAGCTGGCATTGGGAAGTGAACTTGGCAAACAATTACTTGGTACTCTCTCTCTGTGTCTACAGACACATAATTAAAACTACCCAAAACTCAACCCGGGCACAACACAATATGAGCTGGGACTACGACAACAACAACAACAACAACCAGTAACAGATTAAACAAAAATCTGGCAAGTCGCAGTCGACAACTAGGAAAATGCTCGCGTAAGCAGTTTTCCGTTGCCGGGACAAGTTAATTTATGGCAGTCAGTGAACCAGGCAGATAGTACAGACTACAGACAAGAGGCAGCAGCCAGAGTAGAGGAAACGGACAACAACAACAACAACAAGAACAACTTGCAACATGGAACAAGAACAGCAACAACCACAGGCAACACCAACCCAAATGGCGGCTCGGCGTTCATTTTGTTTTACGCTGGAAACTGGATTTTATTTTATTTCTGTGCAATTTTTGTTGTTGTTGGTTCGCTTTTTCTTCTTGTGTTCAAAACTTTTGCTAATTTGCGGTAATGTTAATGCTGAACTTTGCACAAAATTAGTCAAGTTCTGGCGCGTCGGATTAAGCGCAATGTTACGCCAAAGTGTTAAGTTGGAAATAAATGTTGACACTTGCGGTAAATGCGAGTTCTTGGGCCGCAACATAAACAAAAGCGCCGAACATTTTAAAAACGAACCAACCACGAACAATGCACACACACACACACACACACACACACACACATACACACACATCAAGTCAGGCTGCATGAAATTAACTTTGTAACCACTCTGGCTACCCCCTGAAAAGTAAAGTATTCCGTCACAGGTGTGCGCTACAACAACCCTTACTGCTCCACCCCTAACCGGAATGTGCGGACTGCAGTTAATTATGAGTAAGTTGGTCATAACCGCAACACTTGCTCCTTGCAACAATTCCTTAGGCCGTGGACGACTTTGCCAGCAGCTGAGGCAAGGGCCTAGAGTGCTTGCCAAAGTATTTTGTGTGGCGAAATTAATTTATAAGTTTCGTCCGCGACAGGAGGCCAGGCAACCAGAAGGACTCTCTCACTCTCCGGGGCATTTGGCAACAAGGGACAAGTTTGGCGTGTTACGTGCCAAAGTTATGACACTCTTTGCCAAGTGTTCCACTGGACTGGAGGGGGCGTTCTAAAATTTATAAAGTGTCATATGTTATGAAATTTGCCGCCTGGGCGCTTTGCATAAAGTTAAGCCAAGTCAAATTATTTACGTAAAAAATTGCTATCAGAGAGAGAACTGTCACTGCTGACGATGACGACGACGCCGACGCCGACGACGACGACGACGATGACGGCGATGACTATGAGGGCGATGATACAATTATTGGTTTGTATGCGCACAATTTACATTCACATTACACGCACAGACACACGGAGTGGGAGAGGAGGGTGAGGAAGAGGCTTGTAATAAATCAAACCAAGTGAATAAATCATAACTGTGCACACACACACACACACAGTCGCACATACACTTCCACACATGGGATGTATGCATTTCAGAGTCGCAGCTTGATACATGTGGAAAGTGAACGCGCCTCGCCACGAACAACGACAACATATGAAATAATGACATGAAAATTGACAATTTTATTCCTACTTAACTTGCTGAATGTGCGAATGAATATATCAAGCGTAAATGTGTCCCTCTCCCCGCCACCCACAAGCCTTCTCCATCTATGTGTGGGAGTGAGATATTTTATGCACAGTTTGACATGTGAGCGAATTGAAGCCAGAATGAACGTCAGTCAGAGTGACTAACTGAGTGATACAGTAACAGCTGTCAAAGTGTGAATGACACACAGATTGACGCATGCACAGATATACACACTCACACACACACACACACACACCCACTCGCTGGCTTGTGTTTTTCTTCTTATCTAGTAAATTGCCTATTATTTGCATATGCGGAAGTGTATTTAATGATATATATCAAGCATATCCATATACCAGATAGCCACGAAACTGGCCTGCTTGCTGCCTGATTTCCATCGTTGACTAAGGTCATGTTTTATTACCCAAATCGAATTATTTTCCAAATAAGATTAGCATAATTTATATGCGACATAAATCAATGCTTGTATTAAATAATGAAATATGATATAATGACCGTTCCCGGGTTGGGAACTGGCCGCCAGTCAATTGGTTTGCACATCTCGTGACACACAATAAACGTCATGTAAATAGATCCGCACTGACGCTGAATGATTCAATTAAATAATAGCCCACAATAATTGAAGTCTACAGAAGAAGTCTACAACTACATCGTCATGCATATTGCACCAGAAGCTGCGATCTGGGTGCTCAGTAGCAAAATGAAGCGAGAACGCGACGCAACTCGTCGGCTCCATTGGGGCCAGTTCATTCCAGTTGCGATCGGGTTTGCAATCGGATATTTTATGATTGTCACCAGTGCCGCACCGATGGTGGAGCAGCATTCAATAGTGGAGGAGATGGCAATCCTGGAGGAAATTGTCGACCCAGACACACAAACGGAAGTGGCATTGGTCACGCTGTGTCCATTGTGCAACTTTAACACCAGTGGAGAGGACAACGTCTCGAACAGTAGCAGCAGCAATGAGAATGTCTCAGATGATTTGATATTTGCAACTCACAGAAAGCCAACTGAAACAACAACACAACAGCAGTTGCGTGAACCAGATCTGTTTTCCATCTCCGATGAGGTGGAGGAGGAAGAGGAGGATGAGGATGAACAGCTGGAGGAAACAACTCCAGCTGGCCCCGTGACACCTATTGACATGAGTGTATTTTTGGAATTGATACCTGTGCCACATGTGAAGGCTTTAGTTGAAAATTACTTTAGACACGACAGATCGATTCGGCGGGCCCACATTTATTTTGCCAGCGATTTCTTCGCGGAGATTGAGCCGATAATAGTTGCGCTGCCCGAAGTGATTGCCTTTACGGATTTTTTCAATTCCCGTGGCTTGGATATATACAAATTTGCTGATTCTGTTGTGGAGGCAACAAAACCACCTCCATTGGTCATAAACAGCACAAAGGACGGCGGTGCGTATGAGTGATGAGTCTAATTTACAAACATTATACTATATCCTAAGGAAGAGAAAGGTTGATCAATTAACCCCTTGAAGAGGGTATTAAAGCTCAGTCCAAAAGTTGAAGTATTCTTCATTTTTATCTCTAAACATTGATCAATCTATTAATAAGGCTTGAGATATTGAAAGCGTCATGTTAACGACAAGTTGCTAATATATGGACTCTAACATGTTTAAGGGTTGTAATTGATAATCACAACCAAAATAATAACATTATAATAATTTATATTATTATATATATTATTTCTGAATGAATTCGAGACATTTTAATTCACATGAATAATGATTATAATATTGCAGGTTAACATGATTTACCAAAAAGAAACAGCTTATTTAGAGTACATTAGAAAATGGCTTTTCGTGCAAGCAAAAATAAAATTGGCTCTATGCCTAATTCTACAAGGACCTATAACATATACTCCCTCACACATACACACACACATACACACACACAATCTATCACAACTGCATAGACAAAACATGACACAAACAAGCTGCAGCATAACTTCCAAGTTGACCAATGTCCGTTGTCCTTTGTCTGTTGTCCGCTGTCCACTGTCCATTGGTGTGCCTATGTGTCGATGCCATGATGCTTAATATCATTGTCCCGCTGAGCTGGCAGCTTCAGCAACCTTATCAATGTTCACACATGCTCGGCTCGAAGAGCAGCAGGCGCAGCAGGAGCAGCACCTGAAATGAATTGTTTGCAAATAGCTGCAAACTATGCAGACAAAGCCAAACGAAGAGCTTCCAAAATACGAATTGGAGGAGGGGCGTGTTGGATAGACAGAGAATGCAGTCTGCAGGAAATAGCATCATGTCATGTCTCCCACTGGCCATGTGCATTTCATTTAATTAAATATTTTTGCCAGTTATTGATTTATGAAGTTTGACTTGCAGGCGTGATTAAGCCATTTGCCCATGAGACTAACATCACAAAGTCGATGGGTGGATTTCATGGCTTGGTGGAGAGAGTGCTGGATTTGATGCCCCAGGATCAGGTGTTGGCCACGTTCTTCGATAAGACTGAAAATGATCCACAGTTCGCCCGGCTCGTCAACAGTATTGGCACGAAAAGGTTCTCGAAAATCTTAAGGAATCTTCTGGTGAGTCTGCCCCGCCCACTAACTAATCTCATCTCCGGCACGTAGCTGAAATTCAAAAGGTGCGATCTAGTTCCTTTTTTTTTAAACAGTTATTGGGAAAAGGAAACAGCAGTCAGCACTCAGCAGTCGACAGACCGCGGCTGCCTAATAATTTTCCAGGAAGACGTGAGAAAAATTTCATAGCAGCATTTTATTGAGGGCCCAATGCTTTATTACTTTCAGAGTATTTCGAGAGGCACATCTCTACTTTTTTTGATTTTTTTTTTAGGGTACGAGCATATGTACTCTCATATACAAATCAACTTCCGACGGTTTGCGGCCGAGTTGCTCATGCCAGAGTTTTCTTGCTGTGTATTTTAAAGCGAACTTTCCAAGTGCCAAGGCGGTTTTCTTCTAATTGGCAATTGAGCTGGCCTACGTGCGGCACATATTTATGAAATGGCTAGATGGCAGAAAGCAGAACGCGTTTGTTTTCCCTAATGCTCCATGGAGTCCTCGAAGGCAATTTATGTTTATGTGTGAAAATATGCCAATTGATTTGGCGTAAATAGAATGCCTATAATTGAAAAAAAAAACCTGCGCATGTCTAGCTTAGGTGCAAAAGCACTCACGAGCCCCAATAAAATATACTTGATTAGAAATTATGTTGCCTTGACAAACAACCACAGGGATATATTTGACATTTGATATTATATCACAGCAATTAACAAACAAGCTAGAATGCTATAGACTGAGTTGCTCGACTAAAAGATACACCACTTTAAAAGTAACTTTGTTAAATATGAACGCTATTATGACTGTCTCTTATTGATATACTGTCTGTACACATATAACAGAGACTTAACATTCTTTAATCTTGAATATTTTTTGTTGCATTTCTTTCAGAAATCGAGGACAATTAAAAGTTTTATCTTGGAGTTGCACGATAATGGCATCAGCGTAAAACGAATTGTAGAAGTCTTTAAATCGTTTTTCTTTCTATAGCATTTTGGGGGAAAGAAATAAGATAGACCGGGACTAGGAGTAAGTCGAGGATTTGTATTTAATATATTTCTATCAATAATATGTAAACTACTGATAACTAAAAGTTAATTCACATTTTCTAAGAAAAGAAAAAAGACAGATGCTAACTGGTCAAGGAAAAATGAAAGAAATGAAACGTTTTCATACCAATTCGAATTCGAGCATATGCCAGGCAATTATTTTGTTGGTATGCCTCTTGGGAATTGGCAATGGAATCTGGAGAGTGCAAAAGAAAACGGCGCATATTAATAACGCTTTCAGGCGGCAGGCAAAAAAACACAGAGGGTTAAATGACGCAAAGGTGGTGGCTTTTGGTGCGTCAAAAGTTTATCTACGAAAAAAGTTGCAAATACTGAAGCTGCCTCTCTGATTTATGCCGCTTCGCCTGGCTGTGTCCCGGCTCGGTCCCGGGTTCCGGATCTCGGGTCCAGCCCCATTCCAGCCCCAGCCCCCAGAGCAACTGCGTCGACGTCAGCGCAACAGTTGCAACTCTCTTAATGTCGGCGTTTATTTGAATAAACTCAAACTTCTGATTTCACACAGGGAAGCCTGGCAAAAAGTTGAAAACTTTCTCGGTTAACTGATTTCTACACCAACACCTGCAGGCGAGCACAGAAAAAAAAGAAGCGGAATGTATGTATGTGCTCTCGCGCCCCCCAGGGGACTCATAATTTAGGTAGAGTATATCAATAAATTACGCATCCCGCTGCCAGCACTTTTTAAAGTAGATAAAATGACGCAGCCGCCGAAAATTTGGAAATATATACTATGAACACTCTTTTTTTTTTGTGTTTCATTTCATAAAATGAAATTGCTGCAGAGCTGTTGCTGATCAAGAAGCACAGCTCTGCAGCAACCCCCTTTGAGTCTATTACTGACCGGCTATTGGTTGGGTGGTGGTTTTCATGTCCAACCATAACTCAATGCGGTCCAATTGATTGCCCTTTGGACCCGTCGCATCCCATCATCGGGCGGCAACGGCGCTGTAAACATGCAAGCCAACATAAGCTACGCGTCGTGCATCAGCTCCATTAATCAATTACAGACACACCCTCCACCAGTAGACGCCCCCTTTGCTGCAGTGTGCGACAATCACAACGTGTCACAGAAGTGTCTAAATTCAATCTGCACCAAAAACAACACAAAAAAAACAACAACAGGAATCGTAATGTCGCCAAAGGAGCCCAAAATCCGTATCCGTCAATCTCAGCTGGCACCGAGCACCTGGGGAAAAAGCCGAGCGTTTCTCATTTTCAAATGTCACTTTAGCAAATTTTTGGGAAACATTTGAGAGTCTGTTAAATTGTTGCTTTCTTTCTTTTAAATTCACGCAAAGTGCACTTGCGGCAGCTGTTTGTCCATATCGATTTTCGCATACATTTCGCGTTTCGGGTGTATTCTAGGCTATGCAGTTAGTTGGTTATCTGGACAGCTCGCATACTGGCACTTCACCGAGTCCACCCAGCTGGGAGTGTACCAAGTCTATCAGTCTGCAGCAGTGCAGTCAAATTCAGGAGCGACTGCAAAATGATCTTCTAGCCTGCGATGCTCGACTCTCGCTCTTTGTGGCAGCTGCGAATAGTCATCGTTATGAGTCGCTTTTGCGCCCCTTTCCCAAGGAGTTTCTGGACGACAATCAACGTCCCGATATTGCTGCAATCCTTGACGTTGTGGCGGATATGGAACGCCTTGACACAATATTACGGCAACTGGTTAAGGGCAAAAGTGGCTGCCTTAAAGTCAATGAGCTGCATCTGCTGCATGCCGTGCTGGTGAGGCACGGGGAACGTGTGGCAATCAGAACTCTGAGAGAATGCGAATTTGATGATTTGTTTCGGCTTATACAAATCGTGGCGCCACAAACGTTGCCCACGCACATCTTTGGGGTGATGCCCAGTATGAAATGTGGGCACACCAAACACTACTTCAATCTGCGCAAGCAGTATCCCATTGGGATTGGTTACTACGGCGGCAAGCTGGAGCATCTGTATGCGATGCTGACTATGGGCAGTCTGCCCTTGGATGAGCCTCTCGAGCTGTACTGCAATGTGGAGGAGACCTTGAAGATGTGTCAACTTAGTACTGGTTGGGGTGGCTCTCGATGTGGTGCGATCTTGGGATGTGTGGCGGTGGTGGAGTATGTGGTGTTGCCCAAGCTTGTCTCGACGGATGAGAATCGTGGTCTTGTGATCATCAATGATGCCACCTGCATGCAAGTCTGTTATCTAATGTTTTTCGGCCAGAGTTGCCAGCAGTACGAGCATGCATTGATTTCGCAGCCAAGTTTGTCAATCAATTGGAATGAGACCTGCAAATGGATGGAGGACAATAGATATACCCTTTCGCTGGGCATTTACATGATGATCTTATCTCTGTCGGCGTCCAGCGGCCGTGGCATCTTTCACAGATTTGCAGAGATTGGACTGCATGTGCTTAGGAGAGGATTTCTGAAAATTTGAAAACCTGTCTTCTCAACTGCCTTCTTGGCTTGTATGAGCATTCTATTGCCCTTCTTGGTTGCGGCAAAGGACTGCTCATATCGGCCAATAAAGCAGCTTCTTCGTGAAATTTTACTCACTCAAAGAATTAGCTTTAACTTTAAAACAATAAGCCAGGCAAGGCATGGCAAGGCACGGCAAGGGGAAAGTGTAAGTAAATGTTGGCATGAGTCACACGCAACTGGCCATAAATAACAACAATTTAGCATTACAAGTGACGCAGTAAAAATTTATATGCTCTCGCACATTTTCAATTTTCTGCAATTTTTCTAGCAATTGTGTGAAATTCCTTGCGGCCATTGGGCTGTCGACTGCCTCCGGCTACAGTCTGCATAAAAAAGAAGGACATGGTCAGAGATTTGTGTGTGCAAGTATGTAAGCAGCAGATATACACACACGCACACACACATGAGCTGAGTGCAGGCAGTCTCTATCACAGACTAGCTGAATGCTGAACATACTGGAAACTTGGCATTATGTGTTGCCGGACACTTTTAGGGTCACACAATTTAGCAGCTTGGCTCTGGCAACATTTATTTTTCTTGCTTTTTTATGGCGACCACAACTATGTCTGGTGTGTGTGTGTGTGTGTGTGTATGTGTGAGTGTGTGTTATGGCATTTTTTACATATGCTCGTCTAGTTGCTGTTGCTGCCTGCTACGAGCTATGCATAGAATGCACTGGGCCCCTACTCGCCATGCATTGGCCGTCTACAAAAATAGTCTGGCGTTTGGAAACGTAACTTGCACTGACAAAAGCATTCGCGAAATACTTCTGTTAACCATATTTCATAGCATTTAAGTATACGGCTTGCAATTACCGCCCCCAAACTAGGCATCTAGCAGCAAAGACTATCAATTATTTGAACAAAAATTGGCCGGGAGCGAGAGAGTGCTATCATTACGCCCACCCCGCTTCGAGCTGTGTATGTTCCCAGCAGCCATTAATAAACGCACACATCAAACTTGGCACTGTCACATTAAATTCAATTTAGTGCCTTTTATACTATGGCAGCAACAGCAACAACAACAAAGAGGCGTCGGAACTGGGCTAAGTCACAAAAAGGGCAGACAACCCTCATCGCAAAGGTTTTTACGCAGCTAAGCTGAATGCACATTAGCATGAGCACGACTACAGGTTAACAGAAGACAGAGATCTCTGTGGAGCTAGATGCCATGGGGGTGGCACGCACTTACGGCCGGGGTGTCATAGCTTGGGCGCCCTGCCATGTTGCACTCGACCTGAAATCAAAATAAATGTCAACGCTGCCTGTCACACAAAGCAAACCTCCGCCTCTTCTTCCTTATTTCCCAGTTCGCGTTCGGTTTTTTTTTTTGGGGTCTAAGTTTTTGACTTCCTTAATGACAGTGTGGCGACGATGATGATGACAACAATCAGGGCGACCACGAAGAAGGCAACGACATCGAGGACGAGGACGAGAACGAAGACGAAGAAGACGACGTCATCAATGCCATCAGCATCAGCTTCAGTATCAGTTCGAGCATCGCGCCACAAGTTGATGATGCAATTTAAGAGCTTTTTGGCTTCCCCTCAAGAACTGTGTTGCTGCTGGATGCTGGTTGCTGGCGCCATTCTTCGTTTTGATAATCTAACAAAATTGATAAGGTGTGAAATTCTTGATTTTATTTTCTACGTTCTGCACAAGAAAATCATTTTTCTTGCCAATTTCTTTTTTCGGCTGCTCCCCTCGCAGTTCCCTTTTAGGCTGCAAAATAAATAAAAAGTGTTGCCTTTGATGTTTTTGATGAGGTGTTTGTTTAGTTTTTGATGTAGCCCATAAGACGACATTTTTGTTATAATTCAGCGCCGTTCCTCTATCACCTTTTGTCAGCGCTTTCCATTTACATTTTAAACGAAATTTAATCCAGTTTATGTTTTCCCAAACAAAAAAAAAAAAAGGAAGAAAAAAGTGCCCAGCGCAAGCAGCGATATTTGCTTTGTTGTCACTTTAGAATTTAAATAAACAAGGAAATTGACTTTGCAGCAATGATTTTCTTCAGACCTGTCAACTTGACTTACATATTTACGAATCTATGAGTATGCTCAATTTGTGTGCCAACTTCCCTTTTGATGTCCATTTTTATTTATTTTGTTTTACTTTTGGTGAGTAGTGGTTGCAATTTTTCTTCCCAATTTTTTTCGAGGGAAACGCAGTCGTACATGCTTTCCAGGCTTAATTATCGGCACGTCAATTGCACAAAGCGCCACAAAAATGGTTTAAACGTTGGTCAGCCATATATTTGTTCGTTCTGCAATCCAACGATCCGCACTCATCACTGACTGTATTCTTTCCTTCTCTCTTTTATATATACGTAATGCTTCTCGCATTGTTGCAGAAAAAATGGCACAGAATTGTGGCCAAAAAATTGCAGCTGCTGCCGGCGATTGCTTTCAAATTGGCAGTAGCCACAGCCGTGTGCTGAATTCGGCAATGGGATTCGTTGAGGAAACACAATCATGAATATCAAAGGCCTTACTTCAGTTTAGGAATCAACACATTTTACAGATAGCTGCAAAAACGATACGCAGTTTAACTGCAGTGGATTTCAAACTAAGCCTAAGTTTTTTGGCCATGTAACAATGGCTTTTTATGTATTTAAACTTATGCAGTAAAAAAGAGATCCGGTTGCGTAATTACTTCCGATGGGTGGAGAGCCCTTCTTGCTTAATTACTGAACAACGCTTGGAGTACTCAAGCAAATTTCATATAGCTTGTATCGCCACTCAATCGCTAACGTAATTTGCAAACTGACTGCTGGTCGAAATTTTGCAGCGCTCACAACTGCTGAGTGTGTGTCAAGTGACACGGGAGCCTCATGGTCGAATGGCTAACTGATTGTTTAATTATTGGAAATACGAAGTGAATACGAGCTCAAAGGGTGCGCTAAATGTACGTATATGTGTTTGGGTGTGTGGTAATAATCAACCAATCAGTGCATCAACCGGCGACCGGCAAAAGCAATAATGTGCATGCTTCAAGTTCTCAAACTGTCGGTGGTCCATTGCTTAGTGACCACACACACACACACGGAGAGAGAGAAAAGCAGAGGTAAATAGAGGGAGAGAGAGAGAGAGAGAGAGAGAGAGAGAGAGATAGAGAAAGGCATAAGAGGTGACTGGGATTGATTCAGAAGCTGTTGCTGTGGCAGCTTAACGTCAGCCACATGTGTTGAGGAGATCAAAGTGTTCCCCTTTGACTCGCTTAAGTGCGCACAAAGGATAATGCCACGAAGGGCCACCAAGTGCATCTATCCTCCGAGTAGTCGATACTCCGATATTCCATTAAGTTAGCTTCTCCACACACACATACACACACAACCACACAGACGGAGCTGCTTCGTAATGCTTCCATAAACTAAATGCTCATTATGCAATTTGTTAATTAAGCATACTCTTGGTAATTCTAAATTAAATAAAGGATATTTAGGAATTCAATTTCTGTATTGCCCATTTTGTAAGTTCGCTGTTTTAAATTTAATTAAATGGCCGACTCAAATTTCAATAAGTTTTAACGCGAATTAATATGTTCATTTAATATATAGAATGAATAATGAAAATATAAAAAAATAAATAAATTACCTAAAAATAATATGCGAAACTAGGTTAAAATGGTGTAATTTTATATTCGACTTTTCAACAATCAAATGAAAGTAAATTGATAATGCAATGTCACATTCGATTCTCTCTGAAACTTTCCCAAAATAAATAGTAAACAAAACCAATATTGGTGTGGTTATACCAAACGAATTCATAAAGTTTTGGGATTAAATGAGATTAGACAATCCACGACCACTCATAACAAAATAAACATACGTATGTATATATATATATATATATCTATGTATTTATTTTCAGTCGCTTTATGCGCATTTTGCACAATATGCACATTTGCAATTGTTATTATCGATGTAGTGGTGCGTGACCGTGGTTGCGGAGAGGGGGACCCACGGTGTGGCCCGCATCAGTGCTGCTGACTTGTTGATTTGATGTGTGCGTTGCGTGCCCGCATCACATTTGCAACTGTTGATTTCTCGCAATCGCACTCGCTCTCGCCTGGCTCTAGGCCAGGCCCAGAATCAATGCAATTGAATTGAAGCGTAAAACGTAAATTATGCAATGCGCTGATAGTCGAATTTGGAACGCTTATGTTGTCACTTTGCAATTGTATCGATGCATTTCGTAAATGTCAACGCAATGCAAAAACCATAGTTTTAACTTTTATCTCTTGCTCAGCGAGAGAGTTATCGCACATATCAGAAACTGTACGTATACAAAATGAAATGTATTGTTACAAATTTCATATATCTGTGGCCACTTCAAATCACAGGTAATCGAATAAATATTTCAGTTATAGGATTATATAACGAAACGCAAAATTACGTGTTAGAAACTGAGACTAAAAATCAAAATACACTATTTAGATAGCGCTCACAAGCCTGGTTTTAACAAGCCCTTAAAGTAAGTCAAAGCCGGTACATAGTTGTTTTTGTATGCGTGATAATGTTGGCAGTTAAGTAAATTTTGTCACATTTGACAACACGTTAAAACAGCAAGACTGCGGCTAAACCAAGACCAGGAAAATGAGGAGGAGGAGCAACAACGGCAAAGAGCAGACACTGCTGAAAAGTATAATTTAGTGGCATGAACTTCGCTGCTGCACAAGATAAACAATGCAAACCGCAGACAAATGAGTGATGGCATATATGTAAGTAAGAACACTAGTGTCGAGTCGAGTCGAGTCGAGCGCACCATGGGTAAAAACTGAGCACGAAATGCACATTGCCAGGGCAAACGCCAGTGAATGCAAACGCGAAGGCGAACGCGTCGACGACAGGTTAAAAAGAGCCAGCAGCGCCGCAAAGTATGCAATACAAATTCAGAGCGCGACGCAAAGAAGACGACGGGCTCATCTAGCGTGCGAGGCGAGTATGACGTTGTCGTCAGCTGCAGCAATGTAATTTGTGGCATAGTGCGTATTACACACTCACAACCACACACACAGAGAGAGAGCCGCCACTAAGTGAGTGAGTGATTTGCCAGACAACGAGACTTGAAGGCAAAATGTTAAATAACGATGCCAGCGACAGCATGTGTGTGTATGTGTGTGTGTGTGCGAGTGTATGTAGTGCAGTGTATTGCATTATGCACTCCGTTTAAACTGTTGCCAGACTGGGCCTGAGAGCGTGGGCTTGGGTAAGCAGTCAGCAGATCTTGGCTCACACTTGAGCCAATTTTATTTGCTTAAAGCGCCCTTTTTCGCTGTATTTTTTGTTGGACTCGCGTTTTGGTTGCGGCTGTGCCAGTTCTTGCTGTTGTTGCCTTGTGTTTACATATAAATATTCTATATGCGTGCATTTTATTTATGATTGCACAGCGGACAACTCACTCGTTGCACTCAGCCGCAGGGTCGAGGAGCCAGCGTGGAACGCCAGCAATTCACATTTTGATGGCATCATCTGCTCCTGGCGGCCATATATTTGTATGGGTAGAGCTCTGGCAGCTCAAAGCGGGAATATTTGTTGCTGTTGTTGCTGCACTTAAAAGCGATTAAATATAAATCAATATAAAAATTTGCATATTAAATGTGTATATGTCTGTGTGTGCTCGTTTATTCAATGGTAGCCACTTCTATATGGAATAAATATTATGTGCATAAAAATGTTGATATTTATTATGTGCCCATACGATATACATCAATACAACTTAAGCGCACTGCAACGATACACCCAGTGCCATAAATCTGACTCTAAGTTTATGCTTTTGGCTAGAAGCACTTGCAGCAACATCCAAATTTACAATGCTTGGAAAATAATAAAAATCAAGTTGGTTTTAAGACAAATTCAAATTCAAATTTTAAATTTTAAAAGTATGCGCTTAAGGAAGAAGAGTTTATACAGTATTGCCAATTAAAGACTTTGATAATTATTATTATTACATATCTTATATTCATACTCAATTTTCTAGCTCAATACTCAATTTATAATCCAAAAGTGTGATCAAATTTCATATTCGAAAATACATAGGATATTTTAAAATCATGTAGAAATATTATCTATAAGAAGGCTTTCACTTTGAGCCATAAACTTAATCGTCTTAAGTTTCCATTCATGATTCGTTCTTAAATATTAAAATCTCCCAAAAATGTAATAAGAATCCCTTCTCACTTCCCGCACCGTTGTGTTTTCTTTATCGCTCGTTGTCTTTGTTTCCTAATGCTTTTATATGACTATAATCGTTTGGGGCGTGAGGTTTTATTAGACGAAAGCCGAACACATATGCAAATGCTATAAAACAGCAACAACATGTTTTGGCAATTGAAATATTGTGGAGATTAGCTTGTGCTCATGACGACGTCAACGTCGACGATCCTGAGTTCCCAAGTTGGCTTTACAATGAATGCTGCAGGATTGGGGCTCGACACTTTGCCGTTGACACTGTCATCGAGCATGTCAAAACAAACAGCATTATGTGCAAAGTTTCATATACCTCACACACACACACACATATATATATATATATATATATAACGCACACCCTTACGCATAGGCAGGCATATTTTTAATGCGTTTATGCTAATCGCGTGGGTTTTAATGCCACGGCCAGCGTGTTAAATGTGCCACAACTGGACGGCATGAGAGAGACAGAGAAAGTGTGTGGGATGGGCTGACATCGACGGCTGTCAACACATTTCGCTGATTGCCATGTGCTGTCTTCGGTACGTTGCTAGACAACCGAATTTGCATAAATTGCGTTTAAAGCAACCGTTCCGAAGGCGACAACACAAGCCATGCACCACCACTCTAATTCCATACGGTGAGCCGCTGGGTTGGGTGCTGCGCGAGGCTCATCATCTCCAAAACTAAGCGTCATTGTGCTGTAGTGCGTAAGTCGGAATTCTGTGTTCTGGGTTCAGCTTAGGAACGCAGCAGAGTCCTCTTATTGCCCACGGGTTCGGCTAGGCTGCTGTGGAGAGGAGTTTTTGCAATTACAGTGCTTCAGGTGATTACGTGGCTGTGGCAGCCTCAAGTGGACAGGCGGCAGCCGGGCCGAGCACAATGTTGTAAAATTATGCATCGATGAAATTGAATGACTCTGCTGAATTTGACATGAAGTTTAAGATTACTTTGACAAGCACACACATACACACACACACACACACGCATACACATGCATTTTACACACATTGCTCAACCGCAGACAACAAGCGTATAATCAAGTGGCAACAACTGGCAGCAAGGGTCAGAGCAAAATTTGCAATCACCAAACGACACAACACTTAAGGCCAACATGCGATTGTGAATTTTTGCTGCGTTGGGAATGAGGGCAGATACTGGACCTGGTCAGTCAGGCGGCTAAATTTCAAATTTTGGCCAAAAATTTCATTTGTGCCTTTTTCCGTGCCCAACAAACCGAACATTAGGCACGCAAAATTCTCAATTGAATTGGCCCTGATAATGACAAGTTCATGCATTATGCGCTGTGCCCCCAGTGCGCGCCACAAATTTTGAGCGACAGGACAGCAGCGCGCTGCATCCACTCGAAAACTTGACAATTTCGTTTGCCGGCCGCAAATATGCGATTGCCGCCTTCCCAGCAAATGAATGGCAAAAGCGCCCGTGCCAGCTTCAGCTCAGTTCGGGCCATGTCCCAGTCCGGAGGCGCCATTTTCTGCACTGTTCTTTTTTTGTTGGTGTTTTCTATTTTTTTTTTAGAGAGACGGGTGGGGCAGGGGTGGAATTGGACAGTGGGCGCTCGTTGCCTGGCCGCTTGTCACTTTGCTGCAGTGCAAAATTTTCCAAAAATGTACCAGAAACAGGAAAAATTTGTGTACGTTAAACATCGAGCCAGTGTCTGTGCATGTGGCAAGTGGGAATGGATGTATATCAGGCTTGGAGCAGGGGGCATGCGGCATGTGGCAAGTAGCAAGTGGTATGTGTGTCTGCAGGCATAGAGCAGCCGGCCGGCTGAATGCCTGTGCCTGCCAAACCTGCCTCGCTGACTTATGCATTCATCCATTCAGCCCGTGTGTGTGGTTCGCTTTTAATAAATTCATAAATATTTATATATGCAAAATTTTCGGTTGCCTCAAAATGCTGGCAGCCAACTGCCAAGTCCCGGTCTAGCCCGGCCCAAAGCTACCAATCTATTCAATTTTTGGGGGCCGAGCACCCGAGCACCAAACAGCGTTGTGTCATGTGGACAAGTGAGTATAACTGGGTAATGGGAGCTGGCATCGAATAGCTCGGCTTTCGTGTACATGTAGTGAGAAAATGGTGATAGATTGATGCGGCATGTCACAAAACCGCAGCAGCAGCTACAGCAGCAGCGGCAGCAACTACAGTTACAGCAAAGGCAGTGTCAGCAGCCGTGGCGAGTGCAATTTCCATATTTTGTGGCGCACTAGTGAATTATAAGTAAAGTTCCACACTGCCAGAGTGAAAGTACAAGTTGTGTTGAGTGAAAATGCAAATAGCTTCGAGTTGAAACGTTTCGAAATTTAGGACCGCTGTCCAATGTGCTGCTGAGCTGAGATGCTGAGATGCCGAGCTGCTGAGTTGAGTTGCTTTCAATCAACGTTAAGCACAAATCAAATTCACATCAAATAATCAGCATGCACAAAGAGCAAACATGTTACTAGCGCGTCTGTTGTATGCCGCATCCCAAATGCCACATCCTTCAGCCTTCAGCCTTCATCCTTCATCCATCATCTTACAACAACAACTTACCCTTGTATCAAAATTCAGAATTCGCCAGCTTATCGCACTCTGCCGAGTTACATCAGGCATACATCATGGCGCACACATGCTGGAAAAGCTGGCTACGATATTTCCATTCAATTGTGCGCCTCTGACTGCAACTGTCACATCAAAGGATCGTGGATGGGGGAAGGTGTTGGTCTTGTTATGGGGGTGGAGGCAGGGCGGTAAATCACAACATGCGGTGCAAGCGCGTTCTGTGTGTCTGTGGTGGAACACTCCTATTTTAATCTTGTTTTTGAATGCTCGTTAACTTGGCTTTTGTTATTCTTATTTTCATGCTTATTTGCATACGAAGCTGCCCGCGCACCACTTCCTCTTCATTCGCCCACCCCCTTCCACTTCCATCACAAGCACAAGCACTCCACACGACTGTCAACATCACAGCCCCTCTGTCCCCCCTTCCTTGGTAAAGTCGTCTGCGAAAATGATTTAAAATCAATTTATTCTTTTCTGTCCTTCTATGTAAATCATTTTCCGACGACTACGCAGACCACTGCAAGTGAAAGCGGCAAAAGTTTAATCTAAATAAATCAACTTGATGCGTATCTAAAAATAAGTGAATGAACGAATGAATGAGCGAATGAATACTTGTGGATTTATTTACAAATTCGCAAACAAATTTTCACATCACAGCGGAGAGCAGGAACGAGAAAATATTGTTTTCTCTTTTTTCTATTTTTTTCCACTTGCTTAAAATAAAAAAAATGTGGTTAAGTGCAATTTGTTTTCAGTACTTAGGCAAGCATTTTCATTCGTTTTTTTTTTTTTGCCTAGTTTTCCACTGAGAGCATTAAGAACTATTAACAAGCATATCCCAGTGACACAGAATATATATGACGAGCTCAGAATACAATATTTATATCACAACACAATAGCAAATTATACTATGCATAAGTCAATTATAAAGCCTTTTAATATTTATACTCATAACATAAAAAAAATAGTTTGTAAATTGAGTAGTCGAGTGGACTTGTCAATTAAATACCCTATATGCTCTTTTGTAAATGCTCCTCTATAACGAAAATAATTGATTACAAATATTCTGACGATTACATATTTTATTATTATTATTATAAAAAAATTAAGATTTTGTTTACAAGTACAGGGTAAACAGATCGGAAGCAGACCCTCAAAATTTATATAATGAAATGGTAACTCATGGCAAGTCGTGGCAAATCATCATGAAATTTGCATACATTAAATGTGCACAAATAAAAACTAATATTATTTTGTGTAGTTATGCTATGTGGCAAATATATGAACAATTTCAAATTGCATAATTATCTTGTTAAAATTAAATGTCCAATTTGATGAACGTAATTTATAACTTGTGTAAATTGCGAATTGTCGTCTCTTCCGCGTTGGGAACGAACTATGCTCCCTGAACGTGTTGCTGACTTTTAAAAATGTATTTCAATTAATTATACACACATATATAGGAAATTTGAATAAATTAAAGTAAATATAGTTTTAAAGTGAAACAATACGATTGTATAAGACCTTTGAAATTCTTTAGTTTTAAAATTGTCAACTTCTGTAGCAAAGTTTTTTTTCAACAAGTTTATGGCAAAGTTTTTTCAATCAAGTTTCTAAGACAAAACATTTTCTTTAAGAAAGCCACGAAAACTTTGCATGACATTAATTAAAAATAACACGATGTCAAAGGTATTTTTTATCCTCTAGTTACAATATCAAGCTAATTAAAAGTTTTGGTCAAAGAAAAATATTTCACAAAGTGCGATGCTTATTAGTCAGTCGTCTGTGATATAAATCTTAAAAAATTGAGACCCTGCTTGGCCGGGAGAAACTCGGAAAAGTAAGTATTCTAAAAATAATAAATAGAAGAAACCTAAACGGAATTGAAAATATTGTCAAGTGGCTTTAAGTACACGACGAGTAAACACATGGAAAATGTACGAAGTAAATATCAGAGAGAAAACGGTGCAGAGAATCTGGTTAGACCAAAAACTTGGGGACTGAGTTGCATAAAGTACGAGACAAAAATTATATAAAAATAGCTGCAAGCCACCAAATGTGAGTGTGTGTGTGTGTGTGTGTCAGGGATGTGTATAGGGATTCATCGCAGTGCTCTTACCCCATAATATGCTGTTAAGTTGCCCCAAGTGGTTGACGCAGACAGCGACTCGTTGATGGCAGCAAACTGCATCATTTTCAAATGAAATAAATCAAAGCACACAAACAAACAAACAAACAAACAGGCAAATGAAGGGAGATGAAGCAACGTTGGGGAAACGCCAGAACCCAATTGAACTGAACGTTAATAGGAATAGATACAATACACATACATTTGTATTTTCAGGGTCAGTCCTTCGCGGAATTGTCGATTGTCTAGTTTCGATGGAAGGGCGACAGAGTGGGGACTTGAAGGGTGTTTGTTCCTGTGAACGCCGACAGTTGTGTGAACATCCCTTGCAATACATATATATGTATGTATATATTCAGCCTTATAAACAACATTGGCCACAGTTATTTTAAGCCGTATTTACATTTTACGTTTCACATTTAATGTTTCACATTTTATGGAACTCATCAACAGCGGCAGCGTAATGAAGACAAAAGCATCGACGCTCGTTGACACTTAAAACTTCACATGTCGCATTATGCAAAGCACCTGAAATGCTGCAACTTTTTGACCCTTTTTTATGGAGGCAACCCCCGCATAATGATAATAATGATAATAATGATGATGATGATGATGACGATAATGAAAATAATAAGGGTAATAATATTAATAACGCCTTTATTCCACAACAAAGGGCAGACACGGCGACAGCGGTTTAATTTAATTAAACAACATGAATCCGTTGTTGTATGTGGCCACCTTTTGGCCCCAAAGCTTACTTTAATAAGCCGAGCCACGTCAAGTGAGCTCCTCTCGTCTTCACACATACACCGGGGGCCAAAATGCGAGGGATTTACAACTTTTTATAATAATTTTCAATTAAAAAACGCACTTCAGATTCTTTCTCTTTTCTCTCTCTCTCTCTCTCTCTCTCTCTCTGTCGCTCTTTCTGGCAAGTTGACGAGCGTACATTTTTGTTGTTATTTTTGTGTATGTTTTTGGACTGACAAATAAGATTTGCATGTCACTCATACACACACACACACACACACTCACACACTGACATATACATACACACATGTGTACGCACGCATGAGCTTGGTGTTTCTGTCATATTAACGGTACTCTGCACACACGTGTCTAAAAGGATTTAAGTCCTTTCTGTACGCTCCGCACGAATACGTCCTCCGCCATCATCGTTGCTCTGGCTGCAAATATTTGATTAGCCGGCAAAAGTTTTGCAGCTTTTTAATTTTAGCATATAATAAAAAATAAAGTTGAGCAATAGAAACGAGTTTAATCTACGTTGACAAAGTACCCATTAAGAATTAATATAATTGTTTTTATACATTCTACCACCTAACCCCAAGTATATACAATTTCTGATCTGTCTGGCAGCTCGTGACACCTCCTGAGCCCAGACAGAGTCTTGCCTCTTGCGAGTGCGCTTCAAAGTTTCATCAACCGCATTTTGAAGCTGTAGAAACCGCAGTTGAAGTTGAGACCGCCGAACTGCAACAAACTGTAGTCAACTGAGATTTTGCATGCGAAAATCGTTGCGAGCATAAAATGTAAGTGGGTGTGGCAAGTTGGTGGTGCCTTAGCGACGCACGACGCATCATTTCAAATTTTTGTATTTTCACTGGCTTTTTTCGCAGCAACTGCTACAAAGTTGATGCAGCTTCTGCGTGTAACTTTTTAATCAAATTATGTGCAAATTTTCTTTAGCAGTAATTTTAAGTAAAATTTTACACGAAATAAATGCAAGAACGAGCAGCTGCGACATAGATAGAGGGAGACAAATAGAGACAGAGAGAGATAGAGGTGGTTGAAGAGAGAGAGAGAGAGAGAGAGAGAGGGAGAGAGAGAGCGAGCGAGCCTGGCTTTCATTTTGTTCCTCATCATCATCATCGTCATCAACGTGGTGTCTACTTTGCACTGCGTGTGTTTCATTTTCATGCCTTACTCCCAACCCATACATACATACATATATAGACGACTAGCTACGTATGTATGCCTCTCACTCAGTCTCATCCCGCTATCTCTGTCTATCTGCCTGTCGCGTTGGCATTGCATAATTTTTAATTGAATTTTAAAGTTTTTCGGCAAGCCAAAGAAATTTTTGTTTTCATACGCTTGCCAAAACTTTGGCTTGAATTTAATTAGAAAATGATTTTGACTGCGGCTTTATAGCTTTTAGTCAGAGTCCGAGAGTTTTCGCGGTCTGGCAACGAAATTAATAAAGTAAATTACAATTTCAGAGTGCCAATAAGTGTAAATAAAATTGAGTGTGAGTCGCGTTTCAGTTGGTTAACAAGTGCCCTGTGCATATGAGTAAATTCTGCATATACATTACATTAGTAGCGATGTTTATTTCATTTGGACGCGCACAGCGGGCAGCCATTTTATAGTGGACACGGATCCGGATTCGGTTTGAGCTGGTATCGGGAATGAATACGGAGCTGGAGTTTGCAGTGCGTGTGCATTTTGGTTATTGTCTGCCCTTTGTAATTTGTAGCAGACACATTAATCAAAAAATTGTTACTACCCGTGGCGCTGCACACAGGACGAGGACGAGAACGCGTCCAACGATGGTGGTGTTGGTGGTGCACTTGTTAGTCAGCAGCTGGCATTGGCAATGACATTGTTGAGGTTCCCATTTGGATGTGGTGGAGGTAATTGAAATGTCACCGGAAACGTTGCTGGCCATGCACTGTCTCTGTTCCTGCATGGGCCGACACTGAAACCACCGTCACAACCACCGACACCACGACCATCCTGAGGACTACGTCATGGCCGTGACTGCGACTGATGCTGGCAAGGACTTGTGGACTTGTGGACTTGTGTCCATTTGATACGCTCGATCGCTGACAGCGATGTTTGTGGCTACTAATGTGTCTCCGATGACGGTCAATTACACGTATTTGCGCAATTTTGTAATTAAAATCGCAAATGTGCACCATTAAAAGGAACGTGCTCCGATTCGTTGGAGGGCAACTAATTAACAACAATTGCATCTTTATGGTTAATTTCCAATTTAAAGCTAAGACCAACCACATATAAACCTATGCTCATACAAATAGCATACGAGTAAAAAACTTTCATTTTGAATTCATATTTCCCAAAATCTTTCTTCACTGGTTTCTACCAGCTAAAGGCGAAGGTGAGCAAATTAAATCGAGCATTATAGAAGAGACGGGCAGACACATAGAACATCTTGAGGAAAAGTTTTGGTGAAATATATATGCACAATTTGTTTAATATTTCGTGCTGTTTTTATGACCATGACTGTATATAAAGCAATGCTTAATGTATAGACAAGTTTGGATCAGCAGCCAGACGGCTGCTTGCACTGACAGGCAGCGTCAGCTTTGGTGCTTTTACCTTCAAATTTATGAACTTTTTCGTACCCGTAACTTTTTCATTACATTTCGACTTGTAGAATTTTCTGGATACTGTTGTTGTTGTTGTTGTTGTACTTGTTGTTGTTATTATTTGGCTGCAATTGCCGTGCTTGTTGCTGTTGCTGTTGTTATTGTTGTTGTTTATGAGCTAATTACATAAGCTCGTTATTGGGCGAATTACTTGTTTCTTCATTTGCAGCTGGCTGCTGCTGCTTGTGTCGCTGCTACTGGTGCTGCTTCTATTGCTGGTGCTGGTGGCTCAGCGGCAGCAAATAAGAAAACTTTTTTAATTATAACCTCATTTAGATTTGACGTTAGCTCCGTCGCGTGTCTGACTTTCCCTCAGTTCCACTAATTCTTACTCACTCGCACTCGCACTCGGACTCGGACTCGCATTCGCATTCGCATTCCCTTTTACATTTCCTTTCCCTTTCCGTCAGCCAACTTCCATGGCTTATGCCATTTATGGCTTCTGCTTCTTATCCTTACAATCTAATCAGTGCATATTTAATTTGATTTTCAGTACTGTGACAAACAATTGATGTACATTTTCACAGCCTCAAGTACTGTCCGCTGAATCAGTGCTCAGTTTTTGTCCTCAGGCGGCTCCAGCTGATGGGACTGCCAATCAACGTTCTGTCCAACTTTCCTGACACCTCGCAACAGTAATAAAATGTCGACAAACTTATCGCACTGCCTATTTACATATATTCTGAATACAAGAGACCAGTCACTATGAATATACATTTAAAATCTGGAGTTAATACCAACAAACTAAGGACAAATATTAAATCTTCAAGTCAGAAATGTTCTTACTTATACATGAATGTTACATATGGATATTCATCTATTATCATAAAAAAAAGAAAGAAAATCTCATAATTATTTTTATGAAATTACACAGCAACTCAGGGTAACTCCTAGTCGAGCTCAGCTGGAAAATTCCCGTAACGCATTGGTCACTTAAGGTAAAATAATGAACAACATTTGCATTTCACTAACTAAGTTGATTAAAATGAAATATTTTTATTTTAACACGAGCGAACACTAAAAAACTCTGTAAATATTATTGAAAATAAATTGAAGCACAGCAACTACAACCGGATTTATAAATGCTGCTCCATCAGATGTAAAATTTTTAGCATTTTCTACTGCGATGAAGCGTAAAAATACGAGATTCTATTTTTTTATATTGCTACACAACAAAAATGCATACATATATGTATGGAAAATTTAGTTTATACAGCATTTGCATATATACATATACTTATGTATGTATAAGTAAGTATCTTTGTGCGCAGTTTCCAGCCAGACGCAAGGCAAATACGTAGCAAATGCTCTCCTTGTTAGTTGTTGACTGCAATTTCCTCGGCAAGTCTACATGTGTGTGTGTGTGTGTGTGTGTGTGTGTGTGTGTGTGTGTGTGTGTGTGTGTGTGTGTGTGTGTGTGTGCTGAACAAATATTTGGCTTACGTCAAATTGACACGCATGAGTTAATCAAAAGATGATTTGTTATTTCTTGCAAATGCATCCGCATCCGCATCCACATCCGCATCCATATCCGCACTTTGCAACGTTCTCCAGTGAAGCAGCAGGCAAATCAGAAACAGCCGCAAATTTATATTTAAGCATCAACTCAAGAGCACTCGTAGCACTCGGAGCACTTTGGCGCTTATTTCACGCGCTCTCATTAATAAGCACAAACATTTCCCATAAATTTACAAGCCTGCACAACACTAATACACACACACACACACGCACACGCACACACACAATCAGTCCAGTACTTACATTTAGTTAAATATATTCGCACACTTGGAATGGTGGGTGGGGACGGTGGGAGAGGGGAGGCTGACCAAAAGGCATCCTCCGGCCAAGCTAAACAAGATAAATGAGAAATGTGAAAATGAAACATCACCTTTGCCTTTAAGACGACGCCCACGCACAGAGACCCCAGATAGAAGTGCTGCCACATACTGTGGCTGTTGGCAGGGCCAGGACTTGACTATTTTTATATAGTTCGTCGTGTGCTGCCCCGGCTGCCCTCGATGCTGTTGAAACAAGCTAAGCTCATGCTTTCTCTCTTTCTCTCTCTCTGTATCTCTTCCTCTGCTGTTGCTGTCTGTCTCTCTTTTGCATTTGCTTGCTTGAGAGCTGAGCAGCAGATAACATTTTAATATGGTAGGAAAAGCACTTGTTAGTCAGCCGCAAGTTGTTAGCCGGGTCCGGCGCTTGAGCATATAGTTGGGCCAGAGCGTTGGACAAAGGGATGGTGGACAGTGGGCTACTTCTCCGCTCTGGCCATTAGGTTAATGTGCACTTCAAACGAAATTAAGATGAATTGATTAAAATTACAAAAGTGTTTGGGTTGCTCGGTGTTGCCGTTTGCAAAGTTCAAGCACAAGATTAAGTGCTTTCATTTGCCTGCGCTTGAGAAATGATGCAGCCCAGGACGGAAGTTGCTAAATAGTGGTCCTTGTTGTAGTCGTCTGCGTATTCCTTGGATAATATTGAGAGCCAAAAACTTTTCGACTATAAATGCAGGTGTAATGAATGTGCCTGCATTTATTAATGCTTCAAACTTTGCAAATTAATTGGCATTTAATTTATTTTGCGGCTAAACACACACACAAGCCATACAAGGCACCGAGTCGGAGTCATATTATCAAATTATACAACCAGAATAGATATGGATTTAATGAATTAGCCAAGCTGCAGGCAGATTAGTGCTGAATTTAATTGCAAGTTAGCTGCCTGCTGCACGAAATTGCAATTAAGATAATTATCCAGCAAAAACAAAAATGTAGTTCGCCCGATTTTTCGGCACGGATTATATGTGTGCCAGCGTTTTTATGCCATTTTACAAACTGCTTTGCATAAAATTCCAATGAATTGCAATGCCAAAAGCGCAGCTAAACAATTGCCACTGATAAAGCCCGCCCTCTCAACCAGCATCTGCACAGGTGTCTGCTGCACAGCTAGCTGTTGCAATAACACAATCAAAGCAAAATGCGATCAATATGACCGAAGCCAGAGCAACGAGTCCAGAATCCAGAGTAAAGAGTCCGACCTGAATTCGTTTGTAAGCGTAAGCGTAAAATTTTGTGTTATTCTTACGGATTTTCTACTTTGTTGGCTATGCAAGCAGCGACTCATACAACACTCAAGCACCTACTCTCCACTCCGCCAATTGTGTTGTGCTTTCGTTTGCTTAGTGCAAACTTGTCGCCTCCGTTGGATTCGTGTCGCCGTCGCCTGCTGCTGACCATGCGGAGAGGAAACAGATGCAGTTCAGCGCAACTTTCTTTCTGAATACTTGTTGTAGTCTGTCGTCGTCTGCACTTGCTTCAATTATTCAAAAATGTCAAATGAAATTTGATGTGGAACTCAAGTGGCTGAGAATTGTTTAAGGTTGTTAGGTTTTCGCTTTTTCACTTTTTTCGGTTTTTATGTAACTTTTAGAAAACGTGCGAAAATCAATTTATATATTTTAGCTAGCGAAAAACCCACTAAAAATATGAACATATTTTTATTCTCTCAGTAATTCAATCTTTCACCGATTCGTTTACGTTCTCTTTCTTGTGCGACATTCTGAAACGTGGCACTGACATTGCTGCACTGCACAAAAACCATTACTTTGTTCTCAATATTATCTTAAGCCTCTTGGGCTTCAAAACTGAAATTGCATACGAACACACACATATACGCCTATGTCCCCTAATCTTATGCAGGAGGCAATGCTCCTAAAGTGTCGTATGATTTGCTTGCCACTAAATTATACAAGTCCAACTGCCAGTTCTCGGATTTTACGAAATTTATGTCTTCTCCAATGGTTTCTGTTGTTGCTGCTGTTTGTTGGGCAGGGCTTTTGCAATTTGGTTTAACATTTTTGCTAATTCCAGATGCATTCGTCGGTTGATGGTGTTGGGGCTGTCCCGACAGTCAAGAGTTGTGAGGGCTGAGAGTCAAGAGCTGAGAGTTGGAAACAATCGGAAAAAATTACTGGTTGCCGTTGCCTGGGCCGGACTAGGCACGAACTATGCCATCGAATCGCTGGGGCATAAGCAAATGGCAAATGAAGCTACAATTACTGGGTAAAGTCAGTGCGGCAAATGGACACACAAACACAAAAGGAAGTAATTTGCAATTAAATTACGACGAAATGGGCAATAGAAAAGAAATTAATTGTCCACGAAATGCAATTATGCTCCGGTTGCAGCAGAAGTTAGAACCAACGAAAAACGAACGAATCATTTCGGATGCAAGAGAAACCAAGGGAGGCATAGAAATGGGATTTTATATTGGAGACTTGCAGCTGCTGAAGTGGCTAAAAGGGCAAGCGGGCTGTAAGGCAGACAGTTAGCCATTTGTTGACAGTCAGTTGCCAGTTGGCAGCTGAGTAATGAAATTGCATACTAAGAAGTTGTCAAAATTATTAGTTTTCAAATTATAAATGGCAACTTTTGTAATCCACGTATCAGAGTACACAGACACTGTAGCTTAAAGTTGAAAAAGATTAAATTGCTTGCTGGCCAGTGGGTGGGGCCGACTTGTATGTTGGGGGGTGGGTGGTAGTGGTGGTGTAGGTTGTAAACCCTAATAAATTACGAATACTCTTTTTATTGAACTTAATTTCCTTTTGTAAACCACAATTTTTGGGTCTGACCAAGTAAGCCGTTGGCAAAGAGATATATGGGCCCCAGTCAAAGATTACATTTAGTGGCCCCGCACACACATTACACACACACACACAGACACTAGCACACATAAGCACAGCCACACAAACACATACATGTGTGAAGCTATTGCACTTTGCTGGCGCTTTCAGAGTAAAAAGATATTCCACAGATTTTTGCTTGCATGCGAAGCTGATGAAGGCTGCAACAAAGTTGCCTGCTGCTTGCCTCAAGTAAGCCACAAGCGAAATGCAATGCCTTTCATGTTGAACTAATGTCCTTCACCGTGTTCTCTGCCCCTTCCACCTAGCCAAGCTTGTCTTAATGCAAAGCAAGCAAATGATCAGCCACAGAATTTTTTAGTTTACTCAGAGAATCCGAAAAACGAACATTGAGTTCCGAATGGGCTGCAATTTGGTTCACAAGGCACTGAGAGCTTTGGCTTCATGGGCATCAAATGCGTTTGCATTACGGTCAAATGTTTGCGGCTTGACTGCCAGCAAAACACAAACAGACTCAAACACACACTCACACACACACACACACACACACACACATAGTGTAGAGAGACGGCCTTGTTGTTTGCGCCTTTATGGCAGCCAAACTTTGACCACATTTTACTAACAAAAATATTACAACAATGTTGTCGTCGGCTCGCCGCCTTCTGTTCGTGTTGGCAACCACATTTTGTAGCGCTGGTAATTTTGTTGGCCAGCAAAAAGGATGCAATTAATTTTGCAAGGGACAACTTCATCTGACAGCAATAATGTATTACGTATTCTCGAGCAATGCATACATTTCCCGTTCGACTAGGCCACATCGCTCAAGGCTGCGAAAGTAACTGAAACGGAAATTGGTAAAGGATTACGGCCAAAGATTAAAATGTGCTAATGCTGTTGATGCTGCTACTGCTGCTGTTTGCGGCTGCTGCTGATGCTGATGCTGCTGCTGATAGTCTCAACAGCGAACAGTCGACAACATCGCTCCTCCTGCCTATTCCTGGGCACTTTACGCTGCTGTTCAATGTCGCCGTCGTCCAGCAAACTTTTTACTTTGCAGCCACATAAAATACATACCAAATAAAACCGAAAGCAACAACAACACCAAAGACTGTTGGGTGCGTGCAGAGCACAAAAAAAAAAAAAAACAACAAATATATATAAAAAAAAAATTGTGAAAAGTTTTTAATTTATATTTAAACTTTTTCAAAGTGCTGAAATGGGGGCGTTATCTGCTGCCACTGCTGCTGCTGCTACTGCTGATGTTGTGGTGAATGCTTCGAATGCAAAATAGTTTCCGACAACACCAAGGGCTTCTTCTGGCCGTGTTTGCATGTGGCTTGTTGTTAATAGCATACAAAAAAGGCTAACAAGCACACGCAATATACACAGGATCAACATAAACCCCAGTTCATTAAGGCAATTCCAACTAAAAACTCACTCGAAACAAGTTGAAACAAAAACGAACTAAATCATTAAAAATTTGTCACAATTCACTCAGAGTACATCTCGACACAAAGTGTTCGTCAATTCTTCTGACATTTAATGTGCAACGTGCATATTTATATAAATCAACACATTTTGCATGCGCATTTAAAAAGCGCAATCAATTTCAGTATTTAAAAATGCGGTATATCAATATCAACGGCAATGTAATTTACGCTTAATTTGTAGCCATTACCACAAAAGTGCATTAAGTGTGTGTGTGGGTGTGTTTGCGAACGCCTTTAAATGTGCTGCAATTATTTGCAATTCAATTTTAATTGAGTGCTGAAATATTTGCGGCAATTCGCGTTGCAATAAAATATAAAACAAGCATCAATTATATATTTATTGAAAATCTCCGCAAGGCTCATAAAACAATTTACAACTAATACCTATGAATACCATATATGTTTGTAACATTTTATAAATATCGTAAATTTTTAATTGTTATTAAATTGCATTGACCGACTGATAACATCTATGCCAATACAACTATTTTAGTATCTAGAGCGAAAATGTACGTTTGACATGCAATTGATAAACAGTAACAATTGAATGAATTTAACATTTTACAAATAATTATATGCAAATAAAATAGAACTTGAAAATGTAACTGTCAAATTTTAATTAGCTGCTTTTTTAATTTTCAAGTTATTTATACATTGAACTTTAAACCTTTGGGTATTTAATATATTGAATTTCAATTCTGAAATGTCGTTTCTTAATTAAAACGTTTTTAACAACTGAAGCAGGCATATTTTTAAAAAATATTTAAAAATCGATTCGTTGGGCAGAATAAACTGTCAGCTCATGGATTATGCAGCTTATCCTTTTGTGAGGCAGGCATCGTCAATGCCACACACACACACACATCACAAGTGCAGAGCATGCAGCATTCTGCCAAGTTACATGATAAACTGTATCTGCAGCTGGCTTTTTTGGAGGATGCATACGAATGCATTCCATCATATTTGCATCGTGTATCTCTGCTGCAGTTACCTCTGCTCCCCTGCCACAGAGAGAGAGACGCCACTTAAGCACAAATGTTTGCAACGATCAGAGAACATGCGTGCGTGCGTGTGTGTGTGCGTGTGTGTGTGCGTGTGTGTGTGTGTGTGTGTGTCTGCATGCATGCAACGGTTTTTGCAAAACTGCCAAAATTCTTGCACAAATGCATTTGTAATAATTTAGCTGGCCAGCCGCCATTTGCAGCCTGTGCTGCATCTGGCCCCAAACATTGTTTGTAACTGCCTGCACATGTTTCCCATTGGGTATGTGTATGTGTGGTGTGTGGTGTGTGTGTTAATAAATTGAGTTGGCCCGTCTATGGGCAAATAGTGCAACACACAGCATTAGAGATGCATTTCAAATGCGGAGCGCTGGCAGCTCTGAGCCTGTCGATTTCATTTCAAATGCGCCTTTGGGCCATAAAATTTGACACAAACACGAGGCACACACACACACATGGAGAGCGAGAGGGGCACACACATGCGTTGCATATGCTCATTTGCAGCCGATATTAAATTGTGTTTTTAGGCACAAAACTAAGGAACCTGGGATCGAAGGCATTTTAATGAACTGACGCTTGGGCAGGCAAATGGAACTGGCCTTTGTGCATTTATTTGTTTGCATTGCCACTGATTGTATTTGCATTTGTTTGTGTGTGTTTCTCCCTCTCTCTCTCTCTCTCTCTCTCTGTGTGTGTGTGTGTGTGTCCACAATTGGAAAGCGTTCGATTTCGTGTAATGAAATTTTCTAATCAAAGCGTTTTGTTTATTTGCACGTCTGTTGCGTTCAAGGCTTGTGTTGGCTTGTTGACCGCCGGCCACACACACACCTACACACACACACACACACACACACACACACACGCAAACAAACAAATACTCACAGACATGCATAAATGTTTTTGTGTTTGCATTGGGTCAAAGGTTGTCAGTTGTGCAAATAGTAATTAGTTGTAATTAGGTTTTACATTGCATCGACTCTTGGCATGTATAAACAATTAAATGCGCACATTGTTTGCTCGAAGGCGATCAGCTACAAATGTCAAATTTCATAAGTTAAATTTTCAAAACTGCGCGTTTGAAGTGCAATTAAATTTAGCCAATTTGCATCTACGCAGCGTTAACACACTGTCTCACAAAATAAAAAATGGAACAATAAGCCATAATTTATTTTTGTCTATATACATATACATAATTAACTCTATTCCCACAAGCGTGGCTAAAGTCTTTGAAAACTCATTTGAATATGAAATTCTGAAATTCATATTCAAATTCAAATTTTCGCAGCTCTCTACCCAGTTTTCCAGTCCGCTCGTCCCGCTCACATCGCTGCAGAGTTCAATGAGGTGTTAAACCATAATTTGCACAAAAACCAACCCGCAATCCCTCCACATCCCCCACCCCCCACAAATCCGCATGCCCCACCCAACCCTTAACAAGTCGGGCACATTTGCATTTTACGCGTTTTGCCGCTTTAATTTTGCCAGAGTTTTCTACACATTTTCTTTTTAGCTGATTATACCCTACTTATAAAAGATTGACGACAAGGTTTGAGGAATAAGTATCGATATTTATAATGTGTTTTAAATACTTCCGCTACCTTTAAGCATTAGTAATACGTCTACTACTACTACTATAAGCTATATAATAATATTTGGAATACTACTTCATATTAATAATACCAATACTACTATCATTATACCTCCTATTTCTAATATAACTTATTCTGCTATTGCTGCTTCCTCAAAAATATCTTGTACTGATGTTGCTACTATTATTACAAACTACTGATAGTACTACTAATTTGTATGCAACCACATCTCTTATTACTACTACTACTATGTACGTATAAATATTTTTACCTATAATACAACTACATCTACTACTAATATCACTACTTCTATTAACATTACTAATACTTATATTACTACTAATAACACTTCTCCTATATCGACACACAATTTTCCGGTCGATGAAGATAAGAAAAACTTGACAGTGCAGAATGTGCACATGCCATGGGTTGTGGTGTACAGGGTATTTGGTTAGTCAAGCACTCTCAACTCAAGAATTTTTGCTTGTCTTTTTAGCAATTTTTTCAGCTTTTTTCAGCTCAGTGTGCTACATTTTGGCAAGCGTAAAGGGCGCTCTATTGTTTGTGCGCTCAGCCACAGCAGCGACTCGAAAGTGTTTGGCCACAATTACGCAATGGAGTCGAGCAGCAAACTGGAGGCAAGGGCATTGGGTAGGATGTGCTCGGTATGAGAATAGGAGTGGAGATGGGAGGTACGCAGTAACTGGGCGTGAGATGCATGCGCTGCTATCAAATTTAATCGCCATGAAATTTGTGGGCCATAAAATGGGTGGCGCGTAACGTAACACTAAATTTTATTAGCTTCAATTTAACAATTTGTGGCCAAGAAGCGGGCCAAAATGGTGCAGGTGCCGGGGGTCTCCTCGACTTTATTATTAATATTTAAACAGGCGGCTGCCGGCAGGCGGACAGCATTAGAATTATGCGAGCGGCGACTTCATTTCACCTGCTGCAGTTAATAAGCGCTGCCCAAAAGCCTGAAACAGAAACCATTTTAATTTTTCACTTGGATGAGTGCAGAATTAAGACATTAAATGAATGCGCGTCCCCTATCTATGAGCAGCCAAATTGAGCTGGCCAAAACTAGAGAGGTAGAGTGAGAGCGAGAGCATCGCACAGCTGGCGCCCGCACTGGGTACAAACAACATTGTCTGGCTGGGATGCCGGGATGCTGGGATGCTGACGAACAACTGATTTTAATAACAGTCATCTGCCGCTGTGCATAACGATGCGTAACGTGAATGCGAGCGCGAAAGCGACTACTCCCTGGCCACGTTATGACTTTGATTCATCAGCAGGCAGCCAGCCAGCCAGCCAGCCAGCCAGCGAGGCACGCAAGCAGCAAAGACAAGGAACTGGGAACAGTAAGCTGGGAGCTGGGAGCAGGGAGTAACCGACACTGTCCGTGTCGGCATTTGCATACAAATGGGCGTTGCCATAAGTTCACTGGCATGGCCACAATTTGCTTATAAAACGTGCATATTCTAATTGCCAGCAATTTGAGGTGCCGTCTGTGCCGTCAGCGCAGTGCTTGCCGTTCTGAGTGACAAAAGAGCAAAAGTTTATGGGGCTAATACAGGCATTAGGTAAGCTCTGGTAATCTGTCCCTCAACGCGAAGCGGTTAAGACAAAAAGCGACTTAAAGTCAAAGCAATTGTCGGCGAAAAAATTCCCTCAAGTATTTTACTTCTTTTTTTTGCGATTGCTTTGCTCTATGCTCACATGATGGTCTCCTCTCTGCCGGAGCAGCAAGTCCTGCAAGTCGCCTCCCGTTCCCCAGGCAGCGTCAGTAATAAAACTTTATTGAATTGTATTGATTTTAAAATTATTACCGCTGAGGCGGAAGTAATGCCATGTAGCTGTATGCGTATGTGTGTGTAACTGTGTGTGTGGGGGAAAGATGTGGCAGCTTAGCTTATGTGTGTGAGCGTGTGGGTGTGTGGGTGTGTGGAGTGTGCGCTGACTGAACGGCTGCTGGAATTTTCCCAAACAACAACATTTTCATTATTGTGTGCAACTGTGTGCAAAAAGAAAAAAAAGAACAAAAGGCATTGCGTCTTATTGTCGGCGATTTGCAAGCAGCGTCGTATGCGTATGCCAAAAAAGGGGTTGCAAGGAAGGCAGCAACTGAAGGAGCAGAGCAGTGCCAAGCTAAAGCCAAGGACCTGAGCAGAGCCACAGAGTATCAGACTGTTCAACGCTGCCTGCACTTAAAGGCGCTTCGAGTGCTTAACTTTCCTTTTCGCCGGCGCCACAAAGTAGGCAATGTTTTTTTTAAAGCCATACACAAAACAAAAATAATTCGAAAAATGCATACTTAAGTTCTTACTTGGCTTTGACAGAAGTGTTATACAAATTTAAATATTTGCAAGTTAAGCGCAAAATAATTGTTGGAATGCTTAAGCTTGGCCTCAACATTTTAAGAATTGTTATACAAGCCATTTATAATGATCGATAATAAATATAATGTCATCCTACAAAATAATAAATAAAATGTACTCTGATAATTTTAAGTTGTCTTAGTAGATTGGACTTATTGGAGGTTTTGTACCTGATTTTAAATATGATGTATAAGTAAAATTACGAATTTTGTTTTGGTTTGGTGACCTATTTTTATAATTTAATTTTTAATTGAAATTTGAGCATAATATAAAAAACTGTTATAACGAACTTGGACAATATTTGTTTTCTGTGTACAAAGTACATATGCCAGTTGCGCTTTAATATGAAAATTCAATAGCAAACCAACGTTCATTGTAATTTTCTCAGCTATTTGAGCGTTTTGCTCAAAAAGTGTTTGCTGTGGCACGTGCACAAGAGCAACAACAATAACAGCAATGGCAGCGATTATCTGAGTACCTAAACAATACACGTATGCAGACACGTGTATGCACATAATCACGACTAAGCACACAGTTAATCGAGTGTAAAAATGCTCTTGGCTGCGCCTGGAATGCCATGCACTTAAAGCTGCGTCTCTCATAGCAATTGAATAATTTTAAATGCTCTCCATAATAAGCAATGAGAATTTTATTAAGTATTAACAGGCAATCGAATATATATATATATTGCGATATGTGTTCAAAAACTTTTAGGTATATGCAAATATTTATACCCGCAGAACTGACGCAAAGTGCATAAATGTTGTGCATTAGAGGGTTAGGCCACATGAACTTGCAACAACACCAACAGCATGTATGCAAATGCGAAAGCAGTTAACTTTGTTGGCTATGCCCCCGAAACACTCCCCTTTAAACCGTGCAGGCTGCCAGGCAGTGCGAGTGGCGCTAGGTAAGCCGCAGGATATGTTTGCCATCGCCACTATATGCTGCAGTTGCACTTGCTGTTCCTTGTCCAGCTCATGACTGCCTGCCAATTCATTTCTATTCATGTTATGCAATTCAATTGTTCTCTCCAACCCCCACACGACTATGTTTTAACTTCCTTTTAACTGTCCCCCTCTCCCTCTCTCTATCACTCGCTCTCTCTCTCTCTCTCTGTCTGTCTTTCTCTCTCTCTCTGTCTCTGTCGCTTTTTCCGCACATGCATATGCACAAGTCCGTACATGGATTGAGTTAGTTTCCTCCTCTTTTTTTTTTTTTTTTGCGACCTGCTTTCACATTTGCGTCTACTACTGACCAAAACCAAAAGCATATCCAGCTGCAAAATTGTTTTGTTGTTGCTGCCTCGTCTGCTACGGCTGCTGCTGCTGCTTGCGTCGTGTAAGGACAGCACTTGCGGTTGAGTTGATCTGACCGCTTGTCCGGCAAGCCATAATTATGCAATTTCTTGTCAACATGCTGCTGGATGCACTTGCCGGAAATGCATAAAATGCTTGTACTGTGCGGCTTGAAACATTTTAACTTCTTGAAATTTGTCAGAGACACTTATAGGCAATTATGCAGAGGTTTTAGCATCCGTTCAATGTGCATTTTGGGTACACACACACCGGCAAGTTCCTATAAATTATTCATGACTCCATTGTTGGCCCCCACCTCCTCACCGCCCATCACAATCAAATGCCTAATTCTTGTATGCTTAGCCAAGCAATCGAGCAAACTGTGTCTCATTTAAGGCACACTCCACAAACAATGCAACATTGTAGCACAAACAACCATACAAAAGAACATTGCATATAAAAATGGTTATATTTTCGCTGCTCATACAAACACGCAAACACACACACCCACAAACACACACACACACACATACAAACGCAGAGTACATTAAGAGGCATGTTAAGCCAGTGCGGCAAGTGTCTTATCCACTTCCGGCTGCTGTTTACGATGCCAATGCCACTGATTATCAACTGCACACAATGAGCAAGAAGGCATCGCAAACGAGAAGTTATTGCAAGCAGCTAGCATTGCTGATATGGCAAATGACGCTGGTAATGCCAGAGTATAAGATGTCAAGCAAGCAGCCTGCGAACAGGCAAACAATCCACCGTGATGTCATCTCCGTATCAGTATGTGTCCCTGTCCCTGTCATGACAACAGATTATGATTGAGTTTTGCTACTCCATTCCGTCGCAGTTCCATTTCGTTACTGCTGGCTGCTGGATGGTGTCATTTGTTTGGCTGCACTGTCATGTCTTAGTGAGATGACGATGACGACGACGGACGACGAGGACGACATGCAAAGTTATGGCAACCGAAACGCGTGAAGCCATAACACGCATCATTATTAGGCGAAAATTATTATTATCGCACACTTCGCGCACTTTACAGCCAGAGATCCTCAACCCCTCAACCCCTAGCCCCCTCCACCCGCCCTGCTGCCACTTAAGTTTCGACGCGATAACGACATTTGCTTGGGCGAATCTCATCAGCTGGATTTATGGCACGCATAATTTTTATTGTGTTTGAACTGCAGCCGTCACAAAATTGGCAACGAGACAGCAGCGAGGTGCCAATGCCAATAATGTGGCATACATTGCCACATACACTGAAAGGAATAGTAGTAGCTATAAGTAAGCTCATTTTAATTTTTTCACACTTGAATCGATGAGGGAGTTTGGGATAATTCATGCCCAAAATTAATTAAAAAGTGCGAAGCTTCTTAAGCTATTTTTCATTGAATATGAAAGCCTACATTAATAACTTAAATCATATAAGAAACAAGTAGATCGACAGACAATTGAACCTATTATTTTTCTCAATGTACTTAGCTGATATGGCACATGCCAACGCATTGGCGAGAAGTTAATTTCTTGCGATTTTTTTTTTTCTTTTTTGCAGTACAAGTATGTGTGTGAGCCGAGCACTTTTATTAACCATAAAATTCTTGTTATTTTATGTGGCAAAAAACGATGCAAATTTGCATGTGCTTCAAGAGAAAGTGCTGTGGCTTTTTATGGCATCATAAATACGTATGTTTGAATGGATTAAAGTCACAAAATGGCACATTAAATTTTGGGCCAGCTGACTAAAAACCTTTTAGGCGCTCAGAGCGATATGCTAGTCGTGTATTTCAAGAGTAATTAACAGAAACACTGGGAGGCACACATGCTAATGCATAAGAATGATGCACATACATACATATGTTAATGTACATGCAACATATGCAGATGTATGAGTAGTGTGTAGTGCCTTGGGCAACTGCATTTGCAATTAAGCAGCTTACTATGACCATCAAACCATCACTGACACCTTCTAAGGCATATTATAAAGATGTGTGTGGGTGTGTGAGAGTGTGAGTGTGAGTGTGTGTGCGTGTGACAGGCAGCTGACAGAATAATTTCAGAGCCCTCTGGCAAATGACGTGCCAGGGTAGTGTGTTAAGGATGAGGATGAGAGGCAAGGTCCATTGTGATCAGAGACGAAAGACGTTCTCAGAAATAGTACGTAAGTGACGAGAAGGCTGCCAATGTGGCAGCTAATTATATTTATTATAAAATTGGACAGTTCCGGCGGCGTGACGGCCACTCAATAGGTGACAGCCAATTCCAAAGATGACGCAGCACTGATGGGCACCAAGCGATACAGAAATTAAGCAAAATGCAAGGCGTTAAGCACAATTTTCATGGCAACTAATAAGTTAACAGCGGCATAATGGCCTGTTTCCTGCATGAATTGCCAATTATGGATGTACCCACAGATCTGTGGCACGCCGCCCAACGTCAAGCGCCAAGTTGCAACGTCACGGCTGCCGATACAACAATAACAAGAACAACAACAACAACAGCAACTTCAATAATATTAAGCACTCGCAACTGCCCCTCAATCCTTGCGTTTTTGCTTGCGTGCGGCATTGTGATTGATGATGTGTCTGATTGGAATCATCAAACAAAACAAGTGGCAATTGCTATATCAGCGCCACAATAAAGCTACTATGCACTAGCTCTAGGCACAATTGACCTACACCGATTTAATACTCGCACATTCTCGTGCCAGAATTATTGACCAGAAAGGCATTGCCATGTTGGTTTTGTCAATTCGAAATTGCAAACAAACGCGAATTATATGTTGGCATTTTAAGTATCGATTAACACTTAACTCTCAGGCGAGTGACGTTTATAATGTCGGTTTCAAATGCTTCTTAAAATATGTCAAATAAATTGCTACTTTGGCCTATTTACAACTCCTAATTTGACTTTTAATTTGGATCGGAAGCAAAATGCTTAATTAATAACTGAATAATTTAATAACACGTTTCGGGCCCAAATCCTCCCTAGAATTTTTTTAATTTATTTTTTCTTTTTTGCAATACTATGAATACACCATAAAACCATTAAACTGGCTAAACTGGCCGCAGTGTTAATTATACTGCTTATCTGTTGCCGCTGGTGTTGCCAGAGAACTTGTAAACATTGTTGTTGTTTGCTGTTGTTATTTGGCAAGCCACCCCCAGCACTCTGGTGTTGATTATTAATTACATGGCTTTAAATTAATTACAACGCTTAAAATATTAACAACGCCGCCAGCAAATTCCCTTAAACCGAAAGTCCATGCCTAAGCGAGTAGTGGGTAAGACTCGATTAACTAATCGATTTGAAGTCTGTCTGTCTGTGTTAAACGAGTAGCGCGAATTAATTAGAATAGACAGACTATAAATAAGATAGCGTAAATATTTAGAAAACGATTCGAAATGTAATAATAATTTATAATGAACAATTTCAGTAAACAGAAAACAGTCAAATCATACCAATGATTTTTAGTCTGGATATGCTTTCATCACAGGTCCTTCATGGCACCCAAAATGTAGCCATTTACGCCAGCAAAAGGGAGCTTTTCACAGACTGTTGGATGAATTGTTTGTTAGTTTGTGTGTGACCATTAATCAACACAGCACACAAGAAAACACAACCACAAAAGCACACACACACACACACACACATACCAACTGACGCTAAATACCCCTGTCTCGCACACACACCCCCACACTCAGAGACACACACAATGAAACTCTTTAAATTGGCAAATTGCTGTGTGATTTACCAGCAAATAATAAACATGTTTAGCGAATAAATTCATCAAAAGTTGCTTTTCATATAGACGAAAGCACTAACGAGTCGACCAGGATTCAATGCTGGCTTCAGCTACCCAAAGTCCTTTACTTGTATGAACAACCCACACACACACACACACACACACACACACACACATACATACACACCTAGCTGGTTCGTTTCGTTGACTGCGTGTACAGTAAGAGCAAACAGAAATGGCAGCGCTCACAGGTGACACACGTTGCAAATGGGCAGGTGGATTTGGAGCTTGAACGGATGAAGCATTAAGCATTGGACATGTGGCCATAGGCATGGGGAATAAACACAAATACAACAAATATTACTAATGACAAGTACGCAATGCAATGAGTTTTCAATGGTTGTGTACTAAAATGCTCTTTCAACTGAAAAAAGAAACCAAGCCAAATGTCCTTCAGCCAGCTATAATCAGAAACGATTTATGCCAGTCATATGCAAGGCAAAGAACAGACTTGGAAGACTTGCCAATCGCTTGACGGAACATTTTAAGCTAAGAAGTCATCTAATCAGTAGCTAAATCTGTGCCTATAAAGACTGTATTTTGAGTCCAGTTCTGATCTAGTAATAAAAGCTATTATAACTTAATTAAATCAGTCTCAAACATTGACAAATGCAAATGTTCGTTTCCAGTTCTGATCTAGTAATAAAGTCTATTTTTAAATGAACTTAATTAAAACAGTTTCAAATATTAAGAAAACATTCATTGGGTTTACCTTAGACGACCCAAATCCAAATCATATTTTTCATCTTTGTAGGATATTTTAGGACAGTCTTGATGAATTGACACTTGCATGCAATTCTAAACTGAATATGTACTATGATTAAGAACATAGGCCTGCTAACAATTTGGCCACATTTTTTCTATGTATTCATGCATGTGGTTGCTGTGGTTGTTGTTGTTGCTGTTGTTGCGTTGTGTTGTTGGTAACCTGCCGATTGAGCGCTTAATTTGTTAAGCTACAAAAGTAGAAACTCAAACAAATCAGAATATCTGGCCAGAAGTCAAGGTGTGTTTGCTTTTGGCCCCTGTATGTATTAGTGAGTGTAGTGTGTATGTGTGTGTGTGTGTGTGTGTGTGTGTGTGTGTGTGTGTGTGTGTGTGTGGGAGGGGTGTATGTGTATGTAGAGGCATGGAGTTCTGTGTGCGGATTTTGTGGCTGCTCAACGGCTGCCGCTGTCTATCAGGAGCCACAGATTTTATCAAACACACGCATACATAAACCGAAAGAGAGAGACATATCCCAAGTTTGTGTGTGTGTGTGTGTCTGTGTGTAAATTTGTGTGATTGTGAGTGTGGCTGACAGCAGAGCACGTTGATTGTTTGTTCGTTACGTTTTACTCATTTCGATCCCTTTTTTTTTTGTATTTTTTGTTGGTCGGTGTGATGTGCAAAATGCGACTGGTTTGCCTTTTTTCGGGCTGCTCTATTTTTGGCTTTTGATGTACAGGAAGCTCATCATCAAAGGCTACAGCACAGCCCAACAGGCGATGTGATAATTGTGTGTCTGTGTGTGAGTGAGTGCCTCGTCTACCCAACCAACAGTTGTACTTTCTTTATTTCATTTTTTCTCCATTTGCTTTATTTTTTGTTGTTTATTTTTTTTTCGGTTACCTGTATGTCGCTTTTTGTGTGCATTTGTTGTTGTTGTTGCTGTTGTCATTGACGTTGCCATTTTTTGTTGTTTTTTTTTTTGCCTTTTAGCTGTGTGATTTGGTGGCCTTTTATGTGCTGCTTGGTGCTTGTCGCTTGTCGCTTGCCGCTTGCCGCTTGCCGCTCGTTGTTTGCCCCTGACAAATATTGACCCGCATTGATTGTCGTTTTTCCGCTTGTAAATTGTGTTTGGGGACGCTCTGCAGTCTTTAGTTTCACGCTCCTGGCTTATGCGCAAAGTTTTCACTTTCGTGTACACGTAATTGGCTGTCAGTTTTTTTTTCCTTTTTTTAAGAAGGGGCTGGGGTGGAGGGGAGCGTACATTAGGGGCGTTTAACAACTGCAGTTATAGCCAGCACAACCACATATATGTATATATACTAAGAGTAAGACTCCAAGACAATGCCACACAAAATTGAATTATTTTTATGTATATTTCATAAATGGTTTTTTTTTCTTTTGGCATGATCGTTAAAATGGATTTTATTATTTCCGCTGCCAGCGTTATTAATGTTGTTGTTCTGCTTTTGACTTCACTTCCGTCGCATATACATACACACATACACACACACACACATACACATATATATAGATATATAAATGCACACGCACACATTGCCACAATTTATATTTTTCAATTAAGCAGCAAAAGTTTTACGCTTTGTTTCGTGCAACTGTAATAAATTTCAACTACCCCCAACTCTCCCCCAGACCAGCCCAACCACCCTGCAATGTTTCACTTCATTTGGCCGCATATGTACCGGCAGCATCGTGAACTCTCTTGTAGTAGTTGTTGTTATTGTTGTTATTGTAGTGTACATATCGCGTTATGGTTTAATTTTGGAGCACGCGTGTAATTGATAGCCACCCATGGCTTAATTGATAATTTCGTAGTTTCAACACACACCCAACCACCCACCCAACAGCCGCTCATAACTGTACAATTTTAACACATTTTGAAGCCCTATAATCAACGAGCCAACCTCTTTCGCTTAATTGCCCGTCTGGCCATATTTATTTTATATATAAAATATCCAATTTTCACAATCAGAACCGCCAGTAAAATCCAACCGAATCAAATTCCACATTTAGCCACACAAAGCGAACTGTAATTATTAAAATTTAAATATTTAAATATTTTTAATAAAAATCAACTTCAAATTTTAATCAAATATTATATCCGTAGGCTAAGCCAAAGAGCATTTATTGCATAGAATGTTAAGATGAAATACGAGTAAAAATCGGTTTTCTAAATTTAAATGTAACATTGATCTAGATGCCAAGCCCTTTTCAAAATCGGTTATGCTTAGACACATCTTAAAATGAGACCAAAATACATCAAAACTCAAACTTATAATTAGCCATTGCAATTAACTTAAATGTTTGAGATGCACGTTAATTTCTAATAATGTGTTGCCTTCTATTAATCATACGCCCGGTAAGCCAAAGAAATCAAATGAATATTTTATGTGCTCAACATTTTACAATTGGCGAATGCTTGCGTCATCCGATACGAAAGAAAATTAATTCCACTGCTCAGCTTCAAAGTGCGACTGGCAACCCATCCACCAAGCCCCCCTCTAAAAGCGCCCATTGTCAGCATGCAATAGCTATTGCCCCTCATGTATTATACGAAAGGACCGATTCGGGCTAAAGGGATCGCTTATCGCAACTTTCTTGTTGTTCTCGTTGTTGTTGTGCAATCATCAAACGGTTTAGCTGCAAAACTAATTGCATTACATCAATTTTTCTGTTAAAAGTCAATAACCAATCAAACACACACACAGACACACACACACACACACACACACACATTTATATATACAACGCGCCAGACGCAAAGCCGTTCGGTATTTCCAAACGTGCAGTTAAATGCACACAGACACGCACACAGATACACACACTTGCAAACATTGGCAGAGTCAGCTAGCGGTCAATTTAATAGCAGAGCGAGAAGGACAGAGGCAAAGACAGAGACAGAGATAGCTGTGAAAGCAATGGCAATAATGACAGGAGTAATCACATTAGCCCCACATAAACTTTAGCGTTGCATGCTCTGATCTAAGGGTTGTCAAGTGGTCTTAATTGAATGAAATTCAATAAAAAGAACTTGCAAGAAACGTTCATACAAGTCCATAAAATAAGCCTACAAATTAACTCAAGTTTTAATCCTCTAAAGCATAAGTAATCAAAATTCAATCAGCAATTTTCCACAACTTTTAAATAAGTAAATAGTTCACTTTGTGAGTTTTTGCTTGGTCCAATGCTGCCAATCGATGATCAACTTAAGCTTGATGCAGTCATAGTAATCCAATTACAAACATTTATTAACTTCACAGATCAATAACAATTGAATTTTGTCCGACTATGCACTTATAGAAATCTATTTATTTTAAGGCACATTTAAAATAATATTTAATTGATGTTATGGATGTTCTTAAAAATATATTTGCTTATTCAATTTGATTGATTAAATATATAAATCTGTTAAATATATATACATTTATATATATATATATGTATATTATATATAACAAACGACAACCCTGCCAATGATTTGGCCTCTGACAGCAAGCGGAATGCACTTTCAACTAGCCGCCTTCCACCTCTACCTCTGGAGTTAGTTCCCGCCCCCGTATGTACTTGGATGACGTGTTCATGCAGCCACTGTCAATGTGGTGCGTTTCAATTTTGCAGCCACATGACCCACACCAGATGGACACCAGAAGGAGTCGAAGGTAGAGCTGCAAGGGGAAATGGTGGTGGCGCCAAATGTTGACGGGTCGCGACGACTCGTTGACCAGTTCCGAACGAACGTTAAATCGTTAATTGATTACAGCCAACATTGAATGTTGTTGTTGATTTTTTTGTTTGCTCTGACCCCGCATTGTTTGACTGGATTACACACAACCAACAGCCAGCAGCCAGCACCCGGGGATCCTTTTATGGATGCGACAAGCATCGGCGACGACAGAGTATAAAAATCCATTTCTGTTTTTACAATGCTTGCTGGCCAGCTCTAATGAGCGTACGAGTACGAACAGAAGATAGAAGATATCTATATATATATATATATATACCGTAGAGATGGATATGGAACTGAAGTCCATGCACATCAAAATGGACAGCGAACAAGGCAGCCATTTTAAAACTAATTGCTAAGCAAAGGGCAATGCGAGCCACAACAGAACCCAGATCACGTACGCATCAACAACAAACGCACCACCGCAAATGCAGACAATCTGGCCAAAATAAAGTAAAGTATAACCCAACAGGCACAAGAAGTTTGCAGCGGAGCAAACAAGCCAATGCCAAAGCCAGCGCCAAAGCCAAAACCAAAGCCAAAGGCAAAGGCTATGAGACCAAAAACAAAACAAAACACTCAGCGCTTATCCATTAAAACCAGTGAGCGGGTTAGCCCAGTCAAACTGTGTGTGGTGTGTGCCTCAAATAGAATATGAAGTGGATGCTGCTGGCTGTGTAACTGATATTACAGTTAAAGCGGTAACAAGTTTACACCACCCAGAAAAACGACACATCATGCCCCGCGACCACTCAAAAATGTTCACAACAAAAGCCAAAAAGGGCTACCAGCTGAACTGAGTTTTGGCCAAAGCCAGGACCAAATACGATATAGTATAACGAATCCTGTATGCACTACAAGTGGTCAAAAAATAATTTAAGAAAAAACTCAAATCCGGAGAACAATTTTGAAGAATATAATTTAATAAATATTTAAGAAAATACTAACAAAAACATAAATAAATGATATATATGCTTTTTTACCAAGAAAAAAAAACCTTAAAACATGATTCTTATTCCTATATATCAACTAATTATAATTACAAAGTCCAACACAAGTCGAATGTACTCTTGGCCAGATCATGAGGAACAGTATTGCCAATTCCTGACAAGCATTTAAAGCAGCAATTATTTGCTTGATGCCAAATGACAACAACAGCAACAACAGGAGCAGAAGCAGCTGACGCATGAGTTAGAATAAAAAGACTGAAGAAAACCAGCTCGTAACAGCTGCATAACAGAGGATGAGCTTGTGGAGCTGCTAGGAACGAAACAGATTCAATTTGATTATTTTACAAAAAGGCCAGAGGAAAGCTGCCACATTGAAGGCAAATGAAGGCCGCACTTTGGCTTAATTAATTCACAGTAGGAGCTCGCAACGTGGCATCATCCATAGCGTAGCAAAGTAGTTGCTACGAGTACACAAAACACGGCAACAACTCAAGGTTAGATCATAGGCAACATTGTATAACACACTAATTGAAGTACCTGTCTGTGTGTGTGTGTGTGTGTGTGTGTGTGAGTTGGCTTTAGAACACATGTAGAGCAAGTTTCTAACAAATCGAATGACTCTTGGCTGAGGCTGCCTGCTTGTCTACCTATCCTATCCGTATACTCATTCGCATTCGCATCCCCATACCACCCACCAAAACTTGGCGCCTGCTTGTGCGCCGCGCTTGTTATTTTAATTTCCGCCTAAAAGTATGCAACAAATTGAAAGGATTACACAAAGTTTATGCAATGCAGCAGTCAGCGAGCGTGGCGGCAACTTAAAACGACAAGACAAATGCGACAATTTAAGCGCGTTTTGGCCCGTTGGCGATGCTGCCGCTGCTTCTGTTACTGCCACTGTCTCTAGAGCTGACTTTAGCCATGTCCCCGTTGCTGTTGCTATTGCTATTGCTATTGCTGGCTCCCTGGCACGGCACAACAAACTCGCACAAATTGTTGGTGTTACAGCGAAAGAAGCGAACAACACCAACTAAAAAAACACAAGAGAAGATCGTTACACTCGTATTTTAACGACTACAGAATATTCTGTTAACCTTGGCAAATACCATTAAAAATAATATTTAAATTTAATTATTAACTTAATGTCGTTAATAATGTAAATCTGAAGGTGTCACACATTCTGAGGTTGATGGAGTTAAAAAAACCAGTAAGCTAAGAATATTTCAGAATCTTTCTCTAAGAAACTAAAGTTGAAAATAGGCCGATTTAAACATTAAGCGATATTTATTTATTAATTATTATAATTTTTTCTCAGAATATACTACCGAATATACAATTGATTAGCATATAGCAGTGTATACAAACAAGTGCACAACATCACACACACACGCATACTGCATGGCATGAAATTAATGTCAGACAAAATGGAGAAACAGCAACAGCCAACAGTAGCAGCCAGAAACTGGCAGCAGGCAGGCAGTTGTTGGCCATCAATGCCAGCTACAGCTGCCGGCTGCCGCTGTAGAACTCTTACCCGAACCCGAACCAGAACCAGAACCATCTTCAACTCCAACTGCGCGTGCACCTCGCGCCCTAACTACATATATTAGATGCGTTGTGCAGAAGCGTCATCCAAAAAACTGCGACAAAATGATGTGGGTTGTCGCTGCTAGTTTATTTGTGGGCGTGCGTAGTTATTGTTACAGTTGCAACTTTAGTTGCACATTCAGCAGCAACAGCAGTGTCAGCAATTTGCTTCTGAGAAATGAACGGCAAACGACTTGCTACTACTCGGCATTATGTATACGCATGTATTTTGTGGCAAGTCAGCTTGCAACTAAACCATATATGGCAACTGTCACTACGCTGCAAAAAAAACAAATTCGCTGACATTCTGTGGCAACTCGGTGGTTGCCACGCTGTCAACTTAATTGGTAGGTTATAGGTCAAAATCAATGCTAAGCTCTAGCACACACACACACACACACACACACATACGAATGAATACAATCAGAAATGTGAATTTGCAAATTCTCATTTAGCCAAAGATAGCACAGATGTGTTACCATCGAGGGTCTTACCTACTTGCAAATTGCATCAACTGGCAGGTGGCATGTGGCAAGCAGGCAAGGGGCAGCTTTCTCTGATCCCCTGTGCCGGTGGCAGTAACGCATAAACCGCTCTAATGAGTGCATATTGTGCAGCCAGCAAATGAGGCATTGTTGTTGCTCTTGGGCCCTTTTGGCAAAGCCCCTCCCTGCTCCTCATACACATGCACTGTGCAAAATTAGTGAGAAATCGATTCAACAGCCTCAACAGGAACTCTCTGTTCGACATTTTTGAGCACATCGCACTTCGAAATTAAAGCCAAAGCAAGAATGCAAAAGGAGTGTGAAGAACCCTTTTTGGAATTATTGTGCCGCAGTTGAATTCGGGACGACGGTCGCAACTTTTGCATTTACGGTTTGAAAAGCACTTAAGCTGTACTTTTCATGCTGTGTGTTTTCTCTATTTGTTATATTTATTTTTTGGGGTAAGCATCTTAACTTTTGAGAGTTCTCCATTTCTGCCTGGTTATTTAATGAGTCATGGGCCTCTGGGTTATTTCATAAATACTTAATTATAACTTGCTGCCAGGGGCCTCATTTAGCCTCACGGACCCCAACTTATCAACTCAAACACGATTTGTATGAATTCATCCACGTCGATGTTCTTCTGGCTCAGCTTGCTCAGCGGCTGCTGCATTTCCTGCGAATGCTGCAAGAGACAGAGAATTGGTATTCAAATTATAAGGCTTAAAGTTAAAGTCGAACTACTTTAAGTCAAAACGGCTAATGAGAGGATATATTGTATATCAAGAATTTATTGCAATCTGACTGATATGAAAACATATTCAAATGCACTAAATTGAGCTGAATTTATCTGCAAACAATTCTAATTTATTTTAGTGTGCGCACAGTAAAATCAGAGTTATCGAAGTTCGATTTGTGGAGACAAAACTTAGAGCTCTTAACCAGAGCCTACAAACTGTTGCTTAATATGTTTACCTACAAAACTTATCATATCTACAGCATGCTCTTAGCCAAGAGTAAACAGAGTAAAGTTCACAAAAACAAAACAACAAAAGCTTTCTCATTTCTCAATAGTCTCAGTTGGTCTTGAGCTGCAGAGAACTCGACTTTATATACGAATTCTATTGTTTATATTTGTACTTACTCGGGCTATATGCACCAGTTCCTTAAACTCCTTGTCTTTCAGAGCCTTGTAGAATTTGGCAAACTCGCCCCCTCACGCACCTTGCGTGCCATCCAACTGTAGACTTGGGCGCGTGGCAGCGTCTGCAGTGCCTCGTGCAGAAATGTGGTCAGATCGCGGCGCAACATCAGATCCAGTGGGACCACACGTGACAACTGATAGGCACGCAATCGATTTGGCAGCTTATCAATAACACTGCTCACATCATAGCCGGATCCGTATTCCGTGACATAGTCAATCAGATCGGCAAAATCGGGTGCTTTGCGCATTTGCTGCCACGTCTTGGCGAAGTCATCGCTGCGGACAAAGTCAACGGCTTGGCGAAATCTCGGATCGAAGATATAGTAACGTGCTGCGATATGATTGATGCGACGACGCGGCACTAGAGCCATAAAATCACGCAAATCAGCGCGAAGATCAGCGGCCACAAGGCAGCAAAGAGTGCTCAAGAGCAACAGTCCAATGAGTACTGAATGATTTGTCATGTCGAGCATTAGACAGTGTCTGATTTGGCCAAGTCTATGCACAAGACATTTATAAAAGCTGAGACTAAAGCCAAAAGTCTTCAGACAATATTTGCCTTTGTCTGCCTGCGCTATTTTGGGGGGAGGTGCTAATTGATTGTTTGGCATGATGTGTGCCTATTTAAGCGATTTATTGAACCGTAAACAGTCAATTAGCTGCTGCTGCTTTTACTTTCGAAAGTGGTCGAAAACAAAGCAAACCAAAAGAAAAAACCAAAACTATTTATAGTAAAGAGCTAGTTGCAACTTCGAGCATAGAACAAAAGACTTCGACTGCATTCTGACCGCACTTGCTCAAAAGGGCGTATGGTTAGACCAACAAACAACCACAACAACCACAGATGCGTGTGTAAACATCAACAATCAGCTGGCAGGCTAAAACAACAATAAATCAAGTGTAAATTCTTTTGTCTGCTCAACTGACTGTAATTGCTCCCATTTGTGCATTAAAAATCATGATTGATTTCAGCTCCGGCAGTCTCACAATAAGCTTTTCTCTATTAGTCTGTCTCCATGTCTGGTCTTTCTCCCTCTCTCTCTTTCTTTCTCTTTCTCTCTCACTCTCCCTCTCTCTCTCTCTCTCTCAAGTATGTTTATGTGTAAGCTTAAAATTAGAATTCAATTGTGTGATTTATGCAACTAGCAAATTTACGAGCCACAAGAGAGATTTGCATTTTCCAGATTCTGCAAGCAAAATATGTACTTTTGTAATTTTAACCCACACACGCACACACATACATTAAAGTCGCCAAATACACACAGTTTCGATATCCACAGCCACATTCACAACTACATCGGCATCTACGGCGTCTACGCCTTAGGATGGCGCATCAACACTAATGCTTATCTAAATTTCTGTTAATGAAATCTACTGATAGGTCAAAGCTTTTTGCTTGCATCGTCTGACTTCCGGCATTTGGGTCAAAAAGCGGCAAAACACGTAGAAAACTTGCTACAAAAATAATCAGGAGCGGCTCCTTTTGGGCGGTGCCAAATCGTGCTCAAAACTGCTACATATTTAAGTAGCAAATAATATTCTCAATTTTACTAATTTTGAGTTTCTAAAGTGTGCTAGAAATATATCTATATATACTTGACTGGTTATAAATTCTTACTTAGATATTTTGAACACAAGTTAAAAATGACATATCATTTCTATACGTCAAATAATAGTGTAATCAAGTGAAAATATTTGAATTAAATAAACTCAGAGAGCTTGTAAAAATCTCTCAATGCTGAAACGCTCCTGGTTAAACGTATTAGTCGCCTGAAAAGGGTTGACGTGTAGTAAGCGGCTTCTAAACATGCACACAGACACACACACCCACACTCCAGACACATACATACATATTTGCCACAATACAAAAGCCAAAACAAATAAGCCATAAATTTGCATGCCAACAACAATTGGCAATTTTCCGTAGGTTAAAGCATAAACCGGCAAACAAAACCGACTAACAAACAAACACAAACAAACGAACAAGCAAAGCAGCAGCACGACAAAAAGGTGAGCCAAGCCGCACAACCACCCAAAAAATACCAAACCCAACTCGGCCCCACCATTCATCCACCCCCCCCCCACCTTGAAACAGTCGTCGTAAGTTTAAAGTGAGCATTGTGCGGCGGCGTTCACTGAAAACGGAAATAAAAATGAAAGCATTGCGTGGGCAAGGAGGCCGTTATCGTTGCACAGGTACGAACAGCATTGCGTATACGTAACGAATGTGGATATACACAATGAAGGTGGGTGTGCGTGTGCGTGTGTGTGCCGCAACACAAATGAAGCTGAATTGTTGCGGTTGCTAAGGAGTGCGTGTGTGTGTTTGTGTGTGCGTGTGCCTCGTATCTGTGCGTAATAAGCTCAACATTGGTTCAAATTTTCTTCTTTTTATACCCTTGCCAAGGGTTGTCTTATATTTGTGGTCAAGTTAACAAGTTGACCAAGATATGCCGACCAAGATCAGACGACTCTTTCATACAGCCAGGGACATAGCAGCATTTAATCAATGGACAAGTGACTGCAGAGGGTATTTAAACTTCGGCTTGCCTCAGTTAGTTTTTCGTTCTTTTTTCTGTTACTCTCGCTGGCAGTTGGGCAGTTGTCGACTGTCCGCTGTGGAAATGTCCTTTGAAGTTTGTTTATGATTTTCGGATGTTGTGCTCGTAGTCATGGGCTCGCACCCATATTGTAGTTGTTGTTGCTACATTGTTCCCACCCCTCCTTTCACATATACACACACACACACACACACACACAGAAAAAAGCGGCAATCGCATAAGCCGCGCTTAGATTTTGTTGTGCGTATTAGTGAGATTTATGCATTTAGGAAATTAAACATCCTGCATAGCGACTGACTCCCACGTTATGTATGTGTGTGTGTGTGTGTGTGTGTGTATGGGCGTGGATAAGGTGTGCAGTGTACATGTATTTATATACAGTATGTGTGTACAACTCTCGACGCTGTCATTAATTTTAAATCATGCGTAAAATCGCGTAATGTCGCCAACACAGCCGCCAGCATCCTTTGGGGCCCCACAAGCATATATATATATATATATATATATTTTTGTAAAAAATTATTTCACTGTGTTTTTTTTTGCCACTCCAGTGTGTCTGCATTATATGCTGATGCCTGTGTGTGTGTTTGTTTTTATTTTTTATTTGACTCTGCCACCGCGGCGGCTGCTTGGCGGAAATGCGTTCGACCACATCAATCACGCGACATTGACAAATGTGCATATTTTTGTTGAAATTATATGGGCACAAGCACATACACACACGCACACGCACACGTACACACACATATATATATATATATATATATATATAGCAGAAGTGTTGGCCACTGCCAACCGACCAGCCATCCAACCAACCAAGTGGCTGTGCAAATTATTGGCTACAATAGTGCTTCAAATTGGGCAATTTATTGCTTTATTGCTTTTACGTGTTTCGTCTGCGGCTTCGTTGCAATTTTTTTATTATTATTATTCTTTTTTGCACTCTCAACACTTTTGCACCAGCACTTCCTCATTATGTCTGCATAGCCATACACTTCATGTTGTTTATTTGTATAATTGCAAATTTAATCATTAGCATGATATAAACATGTGCTTTTAGTCAAGTTGTCGCCTCTTTTATATTATATATATATATTTACATATTTGTTAATATATTTTTCATAGCACTTCGTATACGAATTTTCTTGTCGTTTCCATATTTCCTCAAATCATTGTTTGTTTTCTATAAATATTTAACGTTTATATCTAACGAACCCACATTTGTTTTTGCATTTTGTATAAATAATAAACGAAGGGATTCGTGTTCACCTACCACAAATTTAATAAACTTATTAGATAACACATTTGAACCCAAGTTAACCAGATTTATACTTCAGCTTAGTTTAAAGTTTCTAAATTGAGAAATTCACTTAGATCAGTTTCTCGATTTCAGCTTCACGTAGTTTACTGATTTCTTTTTTTTATATAAATACAGACTCTTTCAACTGAAGGTTTTTATTCTTTTCGAATTTTATGTAAATTGAAGTGAAATTATTTTTTATCGTAATTAATTTTACCCTAGAGTGCTGTCAAAATCACAACAAAAAAAGAAATAGAATGGCCCGATTTTATGCGTTTTCTTATGGCAAATTAATTATGGGAGCAGGTCTGCGCAACAAGCGCATGGTGTGCCCTGTGCCCTGGATGCATTATTGCCAGGTGCGCAGTAAGTGCGAATCCAGTGGCATTGTTCTTGGCCTGTTTCTCAAGGAGGGCGAGAAGGATCCGCAATTGTCGCCAAATGGCGAAAAGTTTGATGATCGCGTTGGCGGCAAGATCAGCGAACTGGTGAGGGAGACCGGTATGAACGGCAACCTGGGCAGGGGACGAATGTTCAGTAATGTGGACAAGGAGTTCGCATCAATTGTCGTTGTCGGCTTGGGTCGCGAGGGCATTGGCTACGATGCCGAAGAGGTGCTCGATGTGGGCATGGAAAATGCACGCATCGCTGCCGCTGTTGGCGCCCGGGCTCTGCAATATCAGGGAGTCCAAACCGTATATGTGGACAGTATGGAATATCCGGAGCAGGCAGCCGAGGGTGCCTCAATGGCCGTGTGGCGCTATAATGTGAACAGGCAAAAGTATCGACGCCTTGCTATACCCAAGTTGGAGCTGTACGGCTCAACGGATGTCGATGCATGGACGCGTGGACTCTTCAAAGCCGAGTCTCAGAACTTGGCTAGACGTCTCTCCGATACACCGGCGAATCAGATGACCCCGTCGATATTCGCGCAGGCAGCGATCGACGCTCTGTGCCCCTGCGGCGTCAGCGTCGAGGTGCGTACCATGGATTGGATCGAGGAGCAGGCACTCAATTCATTTCTGATGGTCGCCAAGGGCTCCTGTGAACCACCCCTCATACTGGAGATAAGCTACAGTGGCACCTCACCCGACGACCGACCCTTACAGCTAATGGGCAATGGGCTGACCTTCAACAGTGGTGGTCTCTGCCTGAAGCATAAGAACAGCCTGCACATGCAACGCGGAGCACTGACGGGTGCTGCCTGTTGTGTGGCAGCAATTCGAGCTGCGGCTGCTCTATCGCTGCCCATTAATGTATCCGCCCTATTGCCACTGTGCGAGAATATGCCCTCGGGCATGGCAGCCAAGCCAGGTGATGTGATAACCCTGTTGAATGGGAAGACACTGTGCATTAAGGATACCTCGAATGCGGGCACCGTAATGTTGGCCGATCCGCTCATTTATGCGCAGACAACGAAGAAGCCACGACTTCTAGTCGATGTCGGTGCGCATAACACGGGCGTGCAGTTTGGACTGGGATCCTCCTCGACTGGACTGTGGACGAACAACAGTGATCTGTGGAAGCAATTTAGAAAGGCCGGCTCTTTGACGGGCGATCGAATGTGGCGCATGCCCCTCTGGAAGCACTTTAAGGACTTGATCGAACCGAATAAGACGTACGATATGTGCAATAAGGGACAAGGACCAGCCTCCTCCTGCCTAGCGGCTGCATTGCTCTATTCCATTGTGGCCTGCGTCGATTGGGTGCATCTGGATACGAGGGGCACGGGAATGTTAGGCAAAGTGGGTGTGCCACCCTATCTGCTAAGGGATTCCATGACGGGGCGACCGACTCGCACCCTGATACAGTTTATGTACCAGATGGCATGCAAATAGTATTTGATAATACCAAAGACGAAGACACAGTTGAATCTAGTGTCCGATGTAGTTGAGACGAGTTGGGCAACATTTTGTCCGATTCACCTTTTTAAAATTGTGAGTGTCCACTGTGATGCTGTTTGCAATTGTATAGTTTTACCGATTACTAAGTAAATTATAGCATATGTGAAAGAATTGTAAATCAGACACAAGACAAACAAAATAATGTGTATCATAGCATTTATATAAATCCAAATATATATATCGATAAATCGGAAAATAGTTTTAAAAAATTAATTTAAACTTTATTGAAGGGCAAAGAAACAAATAAGATCGTTCCAAAATAGCAGCGATAACTTTTAAACGTGCCTAGTTAAAGAAAAAGGAATTGTGGCTTTTTCTAGATCCAGCTACGAATTGGGCTTTCGGCCATTACTCAGTAGAAATACTTTGACTAATTGTTCGGCTCCCACCCGCAAACCATATTCTTCCTCAAGCGCTATGCGAGTTGCCTACAAAAGTTGTGTGTGCTGTTGGCTTGTGTGGGAATCTGGGTATCGAGCCATGGCCATAGCTGAGTCGACAGCCTCGAGTCACTTTGACTGGCACTCGTTTGACATGTTTTATTTATGCGTACAAGTTGCGCATAAGTAATGAGACCACAGAGGCCGAGAAGGAATCGGACTCCTCGACCCTCTGTCTTTTGGCCAAACCTGAGCCGCAAGTCGTGCGCATGGAAATTAACCGCAGATGCGCCTAAAAGCATACAGCTGTGTCCTGTGTGTGTGTGTGTGTGTGCTGTTTCCTGGGTGCTGTGTCCTTCGTCTTATTGCCTCGGAATGCCAAATTGTGCTGGTTGGCTCTGCTCCTGATATATATAATTGTAGATTTTAAATGAATTGTGCAACGTGTTTTCATTACATTTGCTTTTGGGTTTACGTAACTGTGAATAGATTTCATTTCGTTTTATTTCGCTCGATTCCTGCGCGTTTTTTATTGCCAACGTCAAGGATGGGGGCAGGGCTCTGGACTTGTTTGTTGCTTAATTGGAAGGAAATTAAAAAATAAACAAGCAACGTTGAAAGTAAATACTACACGTTTGCGATTACCTGAGACTGGACCAGGACCTGAACTCCTCACTGAACACCACTAGCATGTTGGCCAGGCCCAAGGGCAGTTTGGAATTTAATTTTCATTTCGCTGGCCTCGCGTTAATTTCATCTTCGTCTTTGGGTGGTTTTTTTTTTATTTTATTTTATTTTATTTTATTTTTTATGGCAAGCACTTTGGCCCCTTAACTGTGCAAATAGATTTCAGAGCTCTTGTTGATATTTGTTTTGGACTTTTACCTTGGTTTTGCAGTTAAAAACTTTCAATTGTTGTAACACAATATTTGGCCTGAATTAATTAAAAGTCATTGACGCTTATCAATTGACAGTTGAGATAAGCGGCTAATTGCAGTGCTCCACCACAGAGACCAGACCTATAACGTTCTATTGCCACTGTTAAATAACCTCAAGTGTTACAATCTACCAACAACTGGCACAATTCAATCAATGAATGGCGAAAAATGCTATATTGACACAAAATAATTGCTATATATATGTTGGTATACAAATCTAAACCTTGTTATTTATTCCCAACTACCCTAACATATATTCGTAGTCTCCTTCTGTCCATCAACTTTCCCAATTTCAGTTATTGTTTTTTTTCTTTTCCATCTTGTCAGCTATGAAATTAATATTGCTTTAGTAGTTATTATATATTAAGTTATTTATGAAAAAATACAAAAGAGGATTTAATATAGTGAAAGCAGTCAGCACTGGCATGCACTTGCCCGTTTATCATTCAAGAAGTCATTGAGTTGTGTAAATAAAATGTTCTATTCAAATTTTGGCCTGGTCACATGGAAATTGTCACTGATTCTACATGGCTGCGATTCAGGCACGTGATGCCTTGGCTCTAGTTGGTCTAGGTGCACCCAGAAACTAATCGTAGTAGTAACTGAATCGTAATGTTGCTGCTGTTGGTGCTGTTTCTGGCATAACTAATAAGACACTTATTATGCAGTGGGGGTCTGGTAACGTTATTGCAGAGTTTAACGATATCACGTACATACGTTAACTAACGCTAACTACGTCGTTAAGTGTGTTGCGGTGGGTTGCGGCGACTGCCTTTCGCCTTTCGCCTAGTTTCCGACGACCGAGCAGGGACAACGCCAACGCAGCAGCCTGGCCTAATCAGGGTAGCCAGCCAGCGAGACCGTGGGCCAACGGGGCGGCCAGGAGTTGCACAGTGCTAGTGAAAGAGGCACCATGCTGCGCGGACAACGTGTAAGCAATGGGCCGCCAGTGGCGCCTGTCGAGGTACTCAGCTCAAATTTACATTTTGCTGGCGACCAACAACTACAGAGAAAGAAAAAAGTATATATTGTATTATAATTAAATAAACATTCGGAAAATTCTAGACGAAAAATCGTAAGGACTCTATTGGGGCAAGTTTGGTACGACTGTAGTGATAATAAAGCAGTTACTTCAAATCGAAAAAAATCACTATAAACAAAACTGTAACCTGATTATTCAAATTTAGATATTTAGCTATTTGAACAACCCAAGTTTTTAGATAAATTCTATTGTCTTTCTAAAATAAACATAATTCAAATTCTTAAATATATTCTGTCCAAATTTCAATATACATTTGTGAATTTCAATAGAGGATTTAAGTTTTATAAGCATCTATTTTAAATACGAAAATTCTTTTGCTCTCATTTATGTATGCTGAAAGGTAAATCTTACATCAAGGTTGAGACTTAGTCCTATTTAAAATAATCTCAACAGTGCACTTAAATAGTTCGAAGAAAATCAGTTGAAATTCCTTGGCAGTTGTAGTTGATTTTGCAAGATGTCCTTTTCTGCAAGTGTACCAAATACAAAAGGTAGAAACACGCTCAGGATGTGGCCGTATGTGCTCCATGTGCTATTGTTGTTTTAATAACCACGATCACGTCGCATTAAAAGCACACACAAACACACAAAGCACAGAAAATAAAAGCCAAATAATGCTGTGAGGCTTAGTTAAACGCTGCTAATTAGGCTTTTCTGCACATAACTTAGGCACAGAAGTAGGCTATTAAAAACTGAGCTCAAATATTTGCGCAACCATAAAAAACCGTTAATCAGGCAAGAAGCAACAGCAAACGTGGCACGCAACAATATAGCTGGCAAAATTATGCGAGCTATGCCAAACCAACGAACAACTTGCCACAAAATGAGCCACTAAAACCATGTAAGTACTAACAGCAGGTAAAATAAGCTAATAACCAGCTGATATGTAGATGATATACAGAAAATGGCATTTTGTGAAATGCCATCGCTTTTAATTATGCCTGGACAGCTGCCAAAACGGAAATGCCACAACAATTTGCCAGCATTTGCCAGCCAAAAAATCTATTTCAATTGAAAATTGCCAAAGACAGTCGACTGGCGACACAGTCCAGGCGACAGCACAACTTGTCTACTTGTCTGCTTGTATGCGATATGTAGAGAAAACAATAAACATAATGGCCATATTTTATATTTTAGTGACAATATGCGCAGAGCGTGCAACAAGAAACAGCGGGCAATTGTCAGCAGAGAGTGTAACACAAAAGCCATAAAACTATAAGCCAAACTGTGGGCAAACAATTGTTGGCATTGAATTCAGCGGAGTTTGAGTTGATGTTGCAATCGCTCTGTTTACTGCCAAAATGAGTGGGGCTCCGGAATTGAATATTGGCTGGCATTACGATAACGATATGCTTTAAACAATTTTTGGGAGCTGCTCATGAATAATCCTTTTCAGCCTAATCACAAAACAGGCTCTGTTTCGCTTCCTCGCAATATGCAAATGTTGCAAAACGAGAAGTGCCCCCAAAAGCCAAATGAAATGTGCGTGAGAAGGAGTGTTGCCCTCCTGGTTTCTTGTCACCTATGAAATCGATTAGGCCCAAATGGAAATTTCGGAAGAGAAAGTCGCTTTTATCATCAGAAAGGTTTTGCAAATTGAATTTATATGGGCTGTTAAAAGCGGCAAAAGTTTGCTCAGCATAAAAATGTCAATTACAAATAGTAATAAAACAAAGCCGGATTTTAGCAACGTTTTGAAACAATGTTGAATGCTGGGCCTTTGTTGCAATGCCCTGAATGGGTTTACGGCTTAAAGCTTATAACAAACTATCAAACTTGAATTAAAAGCAAACACACACACACACACACACACAGAGAGGGACTTCAGAGGTGTGAGAAGTGTGCTTTGTATAATTATGCAAATGCGTTTGATTGTGAATATTGTGCGCCAGCAACGCCAACAAGTAGGCAACACTTTCAAATGCGCCACTTTGAATGCCCGAAAAACAACACATTTGCATAATTATGCAATCTACTAGGCCAAATGCCACACCCACACCTAACACACACACACACACACACACACACACACACACACACCACCACCACCACAACACACACACAGCAAAGTAAAATTTTTGGCTAATTCACCGCAAAGTTTCGGCCACTCGAGCAAAAGTTTCGATATTTCGTTTAGGTTTTTGCACCAAAATTTATTGCACAGTGCTTGAGCTTTATAACAAAATTTGCATATGTAGCACATAGCACCACCTCGGTTACCCCTTCGCACCACTCAAAACAAAAAACTCTTCCCTTCAACATTCAACAAAAAATGAAATAATGAAAACGCTTCTAACAGCAACTTGAACGTGAAACTCCACTCAAATATTCAGTCACCTCTCTTGAGTCGACTCAGTAGTTTGGCGATCTCCTTCTTCATGGTAATGGCTCGTTGGGCGAGCAACTTGACCAGCATGGTATGCTTTTCAATCTGAGCGCCCAGATCCTCCGATTGTAGGGTCTGCTTGGCCAGCTTTTGGGCCGACACCAAGGCCATTTGGGCTTGGTACAGTGCCTGGCTTACTTTGTGCTCGGCGGCTCTGTAAGCAGATTCGATGCCCTCGATGGGCTTTTCACTTTGCGCCTTCTCGATGATCATTTTGGCTTCTGTAAGCAAGGTGGCAGCACCGGTTGCCATTTCGAAAACGACTTTAGCCAGCTGTTCGGTATTTAATTTGTCTAAATTCGCATCTTGTAAATCGGTGCCATCTTTTTTGCTCGTATTTAAAACGTTGGATTTGATAAACTTTGTGTTCGGCGCATCCGAAAAAATGTTCGAGTCACCTTTATTGAAATCGTCTTTTGAAGAGTTAATTGTATCATTTGTATTTCCCATCTTAGGCGAGAATTTGTCAAGCATTTCCATTTCAGTTCGCTTTGCGTATAATGGCTGACCTTTTAGTTCAACGAGGTTGCCAATCGTTCCTTTCGATTCACATTCGGGCGCATCTTTTGTTGGCTTATCAGAAGTGAAACGACGTCTACAGGGATCCTCATCTCGTTGTGGCTCCTTGCATATATCCTCACAGTCTGGAACGATCTCTTCGCATATGTCCGCACATCGTGAATCGGACTCTTCTTCTGCCTCCGGACAGACTTGTTCATCCTCTTCTTCTGGGCATTTTGTCTTGCGGCTACAGTCAGCCTTCTCCTCTTCCTCGCATTCTGTTTTACATTCTCTTTGATCAGGCTCCTCGCAGTCTACTTTGTGTTCAATATCCAAATCGACGTGATGAGGCTTTACATCCGCCTCTGCGGTATCCTCGCCTCGAATTATCGTCTTGTTGCATATGTTTGACAGGCTCTCCCGCTGAAGAAAGCTATCCTCCTCCTTGTCTTCCGGCTTGCGGAGATCTTCATGTTTCTCCTTTTGTACAGATGCGTTCTGTAATCTTGCGGCATTTGCCGTCTCTGCGACTTGTTTTCTCTTTTCGCCGAGTTTCTCCCAGATGACCTTCATTAGGGTGATAACTCTAGCAGTCAAATCTTTCGCTAACTGGACACCTTTTGCTGCCAATTGAGCAGCTGCCTCTACGGCCTGGCTTTCAGTGTCTGATTTTAGATTCGCTTTTGCATCATCCTTTGGGGAAATGGCTTTCTTTTCATCCAAATCCTTTGTCTTGACGTCCTTTGCGGCATTTATTGCAGCATCCTTTGGGCCTTCCTTTGCTGTAGGACCATTAGGACTACCACCAGTTGGTGCATCTCCAGGAGGTGGTGCTTTTGGTGGCGGCTTTTTAGATTCTAGCTGGCCATTTTTTGACTTTGGCTTTGGAGCCTCCACCGGCTCATGCACCACTTCCTGTGATGGTCCCGGCTTCTGTTCCTCGGGTGTGTGTGGCCAAAAGGTGGGCTTGTTTATGAAATCTGGTGCCTCATTGGGATGTGCTAGGCAAAACTCCTCCATTGTCATTTCCGTGTACGGTCGAAGGCTTTTCAGTTGCTCCATTTTGGCCTGCAGTTTCTTGATTCGCTCGTTGGATTCCTCCTTGAACTTTTTGATATCCTTCACAACCTCATTCGACTGCTCAGTTACTTCGCCAAAATACTTGGAGTGATCAATCAGATTATGCCGATTGGCAAACATGCTGTCCAGTTTGTCGTATTTATACTGAAATTCCTCAACCCAACCCACCATATCTGTTCGCACGTTCTCCTTATAAAACTGCCAATCGATGCGAGGCAGATCCGGCGGATATTTTTGTAGACGGCTTTTGGAAGGACAGATTGAATTATGCATGGCAATAGCTGTTAAAGAAAAAAACACTTACATTTTGTATTCCTCATTTTTTTTGGCAAACACCCTAAACTGGTTGTGCTGATTGGGAGGCACTCGATTATATAGGTCAGTTAGGCTGACCTTATTACAGACCTTGGGCTTGCTGCCTTTGGTAAAGCAATTCATAAAATTTTCCCACATCCTTTAAGGAAGATACTAATATTTTAATAAAATTGTATAAAATAATGCGCGTGTGTGTGTTTTAATGTGACTAGTGAGTGCTTGTGAATATTGAGTATGCGTATATAATGTTAGTCAGCTAAATCAAGGGTAAGTTGATCTTCCCTCTTGTTTGCCCACAAAATACACATACGGAGCCATTAAACATACAGTTTTGAGCACTGCCAACCCAACCAGTTGAGAGGGGAAGTAATAAAATCCAAGCATTTACGAGCTTGGCTGCCTAAAAATTGCATATTCATGCATTTTCAATTAAATCAAAGTCAGGCGCAACAGCAGCAGCAGCAGCAACAGCAACAGCAGCAGGAGCAGGAGCAGCTTCGAGCTAAGCAGTTGACAAGCTGACAATAAAATCGAAAATTAATTCCATGTCACAGACAACTTCAGACTTCAGAGACGCCAAAACTTAAATGTAATTGCATAAGCAGCATGCGGGGAAAGGGGTAATAACGTGGTGGTCGTAATCGAACGAAATGAAAGTCATAGAATACACCCTGAAGGCGCACAATGTATACAGCAGTTGCTGACAGAAATGGGAGCAACATCAACACCACCAGCAGCATCATCATCCACATCGATGCCAATGCCATACGGTCGTCTAGAACGCTCCAAAGTGACAATCGCAATTTATAACGCATCGAAAATGGGCTAATGCCAATTCCCCAGGTAATTTTCGTTGGGGTATCGGTGCAAGAGGTTGGCGATGGCAGGGGTGCAACAACATCAGCATCACCATCAGTATCAAGCAACCCTTGAAAGCCATCCAAAACACAACGTCCTTTTGCCAGTTCAGTTTTCGCATTTTTAGGTAACGGAACGCAAAGGCAATGAAACAGGATGCGAAAGAGTGGAAGAGAAGGAGAAAGAGAGAGAGAAAGAAAGAGAGCGGCGCCTGCGCAACGCATAAATACACAAACCCTTAGGTCAGCTGTCAGTTTGACAGATGCCAAATACCTCTACCCACCCCCGAGCAGCACCGTCTGCTCGCAGGAAACAGCTGCACTGTGCTCTCTCCCACTCTCGCTCTCTCGGACAGGACGAAATGCTGCGGAATGGAACGGCAATGGAACGTGAAATGAGAGAGCGCATTGACATCTCCGTCTGTCAAATGAAATTGAGTGCGGTTGTGAAATTTTCGTGTATATTGTTTTTAAGCTAATAACCAAATAAAACATTACAAATTCGCTAAAAGTTAAACAAGTTGATGCTGCTGCATGCGTAAACTATGAAATTGTGTGGCTAAAAGTGTTTAAAGTGCTCAAATCGGTTCTCGTTTGAACTGGGCCCAGGACCTAATTCCCAGAGAGACGCTCCGCGCGCTCTGCGCGTCTCTTTGTGGATTTTCTATTTGTGTATCATATAAATAAGTGTTTACATTTTTTCTGCACTGCCCAAAACATTACCGAAATAAGCGCTAATTTGAGCGATTTATTAGATTGAATTGTTACTGAATACATCAAATCCACGTCGAGTAAGTCGCATATTGTCATTAAGTTGATTTTCAGTTTAAATCAGAGCAGCTCCTGTGTAAATATTGCCTGTATATGTGTTGATGTTTGTGTGTGTGTGTGTGTGTATGCCTACACATCCACATGTGTGTATATGTGTGTGTGTGTGTGTGTGTTTGCCTTTATTATTGTACACATCTGTAACTGTATTTGTGTGCATTGCTGTAGATGAAACCGTGAATGTCCTAAAAATAATAAATCCTAAAATAATACAATTTCAGCAAAACTGACTTTAATGATTTGTCTGCTAATGTCAAACAAAAACCAAATTCATAAAATTTTATTTTGGATTTATTAAGACTTAAGACAAGATTTACTTTTTACAAAATATTGAACTCATAATTTTTAGATTTTGATGAGTGCAGTCATTAAAAGGATATTTCCAAGTGATTTTCTTGGGGATAGATTTTTTACATGCATTTGGACCCGAAAATCGGATTAGTTTTGACGAAGTTATGGCATTGGAAAGTGTGAATCAGTCCTGAAGTGATTTTTTAGACAGAATTTCAAAATGAATTTTGAGCCAGTTTCGTGTATTGATATTTAAATGCAGTATTAATCTAGATGCCAAGCCATTACTAAAAACATAATACTTTGAAAAATCGGTTTAGTTTCCAAGAAGTTATGGCATTTTAAAATTGGGAACCTTCCCAAGTGGATTTTTTGGGGATAGAATCTTAACTCGAACTTGGACCGAAAATTGCATCTTAAAATTTGAACGCCGTAGCAATGTAGATGCCAAACCATGACATAAAAAATAAAAAAAGTAACGTAAGTTTTGACTCAAATATGACTATCTTAAAAGCAACCTCAGTTCGATTTTTGCGGATAGCATTTTAACATGAATTTCGACTCGGAAACATGTTTCCAAATTAAACTGCAGAATTAATCTTGGATGATTTTAAGGGTTCTTGGCACTTGGATACAATTCCTTGTTTAATCTACACCCCGACAAATCGCACAATTAAATAAATAACTTGTGATTTAGTGCTCTGCCAAGCTTTCCGTATTCCGTATTCCGTATTCAAGCAGACTTTTATTAAGCTGAGAGGCATTCACCCAAATTTGCTTGATATACAAGTGTTAAATTTACGCAGAAACTTAATGGAACGCATTAAAATTCCAAGATCCTAAATGAAATGAAATTGTACAAATAAACTAATTGCCTTGAAGGATACTTTACAACTTTGGTCAGTTGGAGCAGCAACAACAACAACAACTACAACAAAAAACAACAGTTCGAGTTTGAGTAACTGCCACTAAAACGTCAGCAGCTGCTTTTGTTGTTATTGTTGCTGTGCATTTTGTTTTGTCTGCTTTTTTTTACGCTTTTGGTTATTTTATTTTGCTGCGAGCGTTTGGCGCCGACTGCGGAATAAATACAATTTGCGGCAAGCGGATAATGTGCAAAAATAAATTTTCACAGCGGCTGATGGCTTAGAATTTTAATGTAATTTATTTTGTGGAAACAACACAAACAGCGCACAGAGCGCACCAGCAGCAAATAAAGTATGACCAACATAAAAATTTATGCAGAAAATTTTAAAATATATACGCCAAAGAACACTCGGGACCAAAATCGCCGCATAGGCACAGCAACAACTTCCTACTGGGCGTGTTCTTCTTTATATATATATATATATATATATATATACATGCAATACGTATGTATAGCCTTGTGTCGATTTGCAGAGGGTTCGCTTCGTTAAGCCTTTCACGCTCGTCCAAAAACTTTAAAGTACGCAATTTAAATGAACATTTTGCTGGAGACCCTCAAGCGTGTAATGCAACGCCAACAGACTAACCAAGTAGTAACACACACTCTCACACACACACACACCCAGCAAGGTTGCCGCCAACTATTTATGAGGCAATGGATGCGGGGCATGCGGCATGCGGCATGTGGCGCTTTCTTCTTAGCCCTCGCCTGGCAGCCAAGTGATTTTATGCTAATATTATGGGTCATTGGGATTTGCGCACAGCAAAGTGCTTGTTAAACATTTCATTAGACTTAGTGTAAATACCCGCGGTTAACAGGCGCTCGTAAAACTTGCCACACACACACACACACACCCGTACACACACACGTGGTTTTAGACCAACACAAAAGAGAGTTTAACATTCGATATTAGCGAAAGTTTCGAGCTGCTTACGAGTAGTTTGTGAAAATGAAAGTGGCTTTTATGTGCGGATTAGTATGATAGCATATGGAATACCCCTACACCTACCCCTACCCTTGCCCAAGACAACCATCTCAAATTCAATCAATATTCGCCAGTTTGCAGTACATACATGAAATATATATAATTACGCAGCATATGCTGCTGCGGGGCCATAAAGTGCAAAATAGCGCAAAATGAAAATTTCAAAATGTATACTATTTATCAAAATTCCGAGCCTGACCCACGCAACCAGATGGAAATGGCAAAGGCGAGCTGTGGCCCCAATTCATTACTTTCGCTACAATACACAGTAAAACATTTAACTTATAATAAAAACAAGAAAAATTGTTTAGAGGAATTTTGCATAGCGCTTTTTGTTTGTCTTGCAAAAACACCTGCCTAAAATTTCAATAAACTTATTCAGGCATTACTTTTGAAGCATACACAAATCCCTTTCAATTTGTTTGAAAAGTGAAATTTGTTTGAGTGTAAATGCGATACATATTCGGTACAGTTCAGTGAGTGGGATAATGCCAAATCATGTCAGTCGCACATGTGGCCACATTACGTATATTAAAATCGTGCCTGCTGACGCTGACACAGTCAAAATGCGTTTTTGATCAACTGCCACGTCACCAAAAAACGAGAAGCGAAAAACCTAAACTGAAACCGGATAGCTGAAAACCGGGCAAAAATGGCAAACTGGCTTCAAGCCAAAGCATGCAGCTAGAGCTGAACAAGTAATTCAAGTTGTGGATACGCAGATAGATATTGAAAACTTGACAAATGATTTGCTTTCTAGCTGGAAATTCGGATTTCAACAAAACGCGCATGAATAATGTGCAAAATGGATGGCGGCACTTTTAAAGCGTTAAATTTACGTTGCGGCCTCCGGTCCCTTCGGTGGCTGAGTGTCTGCAATAATTGGAAAATTTTCATTTGTCCTTTTGCCCTTGCGGATGACATAAGGCCAAGCAGACGAATCGCATTCGCACTCGAACTCGAACTCGCATTCACATTCGCATTCGCATTCTGACTCTGACTCTGACTCGGAGATCGGGGCAACAAACGAGCTGTAGGCGCATTTGCCATCTGTCACTCTGGCACTCGTGATGAATGTGTTTGACGTGTAGCCCAGCGCGCCCACGAGCATTGCTAACGGTGATGTTGCCAGTTGCTCGCTTGTCGGTTGTCCGTTGCTCCTTGTCCGCCCTGCCTGCCTGCCCGCCTGCCCGCCCGCCTGTATGCCTGCCTGCCTGTTGCCAGCTGCTCCTGGTTGCCTACACGCAGAAAAAAGTGCTTTACTTTCCACCTTCGAATATCGCTTTGGGAACCAAAAATCCTTTTTGATTTTTTTAATTTTCACATTTTCCAGATATTTTCTTAGTTTGTGAAACAAAAATTCTTTAGAAATTAATGTTTGCATTTATTAAGAATATATTCTGAATATGATATATAAATATTATTACGATACTTGATAAGCAAAATCTTTCGAAATTATTGTTTGCATTTATTTATTTTATAATAAATGCTGAAATTTTACATTTTAAATTATTTCTAATAATTTCTTAGTTCATGAAATTAATTTTTACATTTATCTAGAAAAGTATTTAATAAAAGTTACATTTTTTCTTGCACATAAGATAAGAGATAAGAAACACAATCTACAAAAAAATTAGGCCTGTCAGCAGTCACCAACTTTAAGGCATATATTTGTTCGAGTGTAGCCAGGTCCATTCCCATTCCAATCCAATGCCTCATGATGAAACGCACCGCAGCGCCGCATGACGTTGCATACTTTGCGGCGCGCGGCTACTGTGACTGATGTGGCTGCCTGACCTGACCGGGACTGATTTTGTGCACGACAGACAAAACGACGACGCCGTCAATATAGTCGACGTTGAAAATATTATTAATGGTTTGACTTCATTTACCACGGGTCAAATTGTCCCAACAAATGCCGATTATTTTTTAGCTAATAGCAACGGGTGTCTGATTGCTTTCTTTAACAATGCACTCTCTTCATTTTCATTTACAGCCCAAAGCACAAAACAAGAGATAGTGACACTATTGACATATACAAAGGTGTGTTGCATATAGATATAAGCCTGTATTAAACGACCACCCAGATATACACATTAAAGGAAAGCAAACAGTGTCAGGACTCCTGCATCAGCAGCAGCAGCAGCAGCAGCAGCAATGCAAACAACTCGGACTCGAACACGCCGACAAGTGCAACAGCAACAAATGAAGCAGCAGCAACAGCAGCAGCAACAGCAGCAGCATATGCCACACATGTGGCAGCAACGTCAATGGCTGCTGCTCGCCAGCTTGCTCATGTTGACACTGTTCACTCGCACTATTCAAGGGATTACCGAGGAGCTGTCACCAGGTAAGTGTTGCCAGGTGTGATTACAAAAACAAATGCGACCAAGTAGTACTCGGCAAGTCACAACACACATTACGTTCCATGCAACCAACAATAGATTCCCACTTATTGAAGCAAACCACTCACCTGCCCCGTGGCAGATTGGCCAACACCGTTGCAAAAGAAAAAAACTCTAAGCAACAACAAACAACATACAATAAACAACTCCCATTGTATGCACTACTTTAATAGTGTTATCGAAATGGGTCACAAAATAATATTCAATTTCTTTGATAAATATCAGTAATACATACATATGCATTGAAAGGAATGACAGGCAATATCAATATGTGAAACTCAATACTTTTGAGTTTGCTTAGAATCAGACAAGGCTTATTAAACAAAAGCGTTTGCTGTTTCCTCAATTTGTTTTCATTCAAAGGCAGAATATAGTAATATTTGCTCAGTCGTAGACCATTTCATCAAGAATTGATACTTCAATTAAATTCACCCTCAAATGCATTTTGAATATTTTAAATATTTATATTTGAACTTTCACAACACAGTAGACTTTGTAAAAGTGTGATTTGTGAGTTGATTGATGAGCTGTTTGCCTATAATTAAGAGTAAAAATGTTCACAGCTTAATTTTCCTTATAATACATATAATAAAAACACTTCATTTCGTATGCATTAAATTGGTTTCATTAAAGTTTAGGATTAATTATACAAGTAGATGGTTAAGTGTACCAGCATTCGCATTGCAAATTGCACACACTTACTGAAATCGAGCTCTAAGTACTTATATTCTGTTTTGACGATGTGGTTGATAATTGATTATTTGAAATGCATTGATACGTAACTGTGAAATTGTTTAACAATTGAGTATTGTTGCATTAGACAACAATAGTCATAAAGACACTTATATTCCAGTTGCTTCATCGTCGTCACTCAAGGCTTGCCACTTGAAAATCGTTTAAGTATGTATTTCACAAATGTGTGTATCTATCAAGTTGCATCCATCTATCGCATGGGCAGACAGGGAATTGTACTCACAATTCGATGTCTGTTCAGTCAGTATTATAATAAGCAAAGAGCTCTGGCACAGTTGCTCCTATTTATCTATCAATAATGTATATGCTTACGATATGGCAAACTTCAATCAGGTGAATGTTGCTCGAATTAGCAGTCGTACAATAAATAAACAATGTCGAAAACAACGGGCTCTCCGGAGCCCAACTAGAACATAAGTACATCAATATTAATTATGCAAATGATTGCTCGAGACTCACTCGGCTCGCTCAGCCCAGTTCCCCAGTAGTATTTAGACGCAGACGAGGCAGACGAGGCAGTCGAGTCGCTGGCATTCGGGTAGCTTAAGCTCATTATAAGTGCATTAGCCAAAAGTGTCAGTCTGGCTTACTGGTTTCGTGTGTTAGCCCAACCGACTCCATTAAAATGCCACCGAGCCGAAGACGACCATTTCGAAAATTTTCAATTTTCCTGCCCAGCTGGCACAGTGGGAGCCCTAAAAAAAAAAAAAACATAATAAAAAAAAGGCGAAAGCGAAAGCAAATTATGATGAATGCGCCACGCTTTGACCCAAATAAATTTGTCAATTTATCATTTGGCCCAAAGACGAGAGATGCCGCTGCCCGGATTTATGCCACTCGATTCGCACAACAAGCAACAATTGGCGGCTTGTGGGTGGGTGGTGCTGTTGGATGGTTGTCTCAGATTGTTGAAGAGCCACTCAAAAATGCTGCCGTCTTATGATAATTTAAGCTACCCCCAGCATATATAGGATACTTCTTTGTGTCGTTTCTGTTTCTGTTGCTTTGAGCCGGGTTCTTGCCACAAAACTTCTACACAACAGCAACAAAAGCGACAGCAACAACAAACGTATCTTTTGGGTCGGATAAGTGTCGGCTTATGCACTTATTAAACAATAATAATTGCAAATCATTTTACTTGACTTGTGTGCTGCTGTTCCTGATGCCACTTGAGTGTCGAGTTTTTGAGTGTGTGTGAGTATGTGTGTGGTTTGATTTTGGTTTGAATTAGACAACTTGTCTGGGGCAGGCTAATCAAATAAACGCTCACATGCATAACTTTGTTAAGGGGTTGTGGGGCTTCACATGTGTTAGATGGTTTTGTACATTTTTGAATTGTATGCTGAAGGCTGCCAGCTGCAAGTGAAAATAATTCACTTGCCTCAAGTTTTCTAATTGAACAATGAAAATTCGTTAAAGTTTTACGATACAAAAAAAAAAAACTTAAAGTTTTGAGTTTTCCATTTTGTGGCAAACAATTAAGTTTGAAAATGGTTGGAAAACACTTAACTCACTTGACAGCACTTTTGCGCCGAGCATCATGGTGGGGCATTAATATTACTTGCCGTCATTGTGGAATTTATATTAATGATCTATGCTGTACGGTATTAAAAAATGAGCAGAGAGCCGAGCGGGAGTCAGGCTCAACAAATGACAGGACACTCGGATATGCTTGAGATGATTAACTTTAAAGGCGAAACCAAAATGAGGATGAATGGCATTAAGCGGTTTTTTTTTTATTTATTTTCATTATTTGCCTTAACAGCATCACAGACAATGCCACAGATAAGCACTCCACAAAACAGCGAGGTGTGTGGCAGCGGGGCCATTCAGAAGGGTCACCCTCTAAGACTTATTATTATTATTAATGAGCGGAGCATAAAAAAATAAATAAAATAAAGCAGAGAGTAGAAATTAAGAGCCAAAAAAGGTGCGCATAAAATGCGTACGCGGCACCTTTACAGCTAGAAATTATAAATGTCGAATAATGAGGGAAATAATCATGGGGCAGCAGTACAAATTATATATATCTATATATATATATATATATGGGTTTTGGCGTGGTAATGGTGAAAATAATAAAAGGGAATTATTAATATGACAAAAGACAAATGACTGATGCTGGCAAACGGTAATACAAACCAAAGGATGCTCTCCACACACACACACACCCAAGTACGTTGATACCCTCACCCACGCACACACACACACACACACCCAACCACACACAGATTGGCCTAACCACAGACAGGAAGCGCTACAAAGACAAACGGCTGGGCCATGGCCTGTGACAGGGTTGAGGGATGGTTGGCTGTCCTTTGACTTTACTGTCCTGTGGCGAATTGAAAATGTGGTTTAACTCCACTTCTATACATATAGATATGTATATATGAATATATATATATATATATATATAAATATAGTGTGCGTTTTGGTTGGGCAAATGTTGCGACTGCTGGTCCCTTTTTCTGTGACTGGCAAAAGGTCAGAGGCAGAAAATACATTATGTGCTAATGCAAAGTCCATGTTAATAAATGTTTATTGAAATAATGATGATTAATATTTTGCATTTTGACATTTTGGCTTCTTAACCGGAACTCAACAATAGTCGCAATGTTGAACCTTCTCGCAAATTCTTCCGGCTTTCGTTTTGTATTTGTTTTTTTTTTTTTTTTGGTCAGATGTGCTCTTTTGTTGGCAATTTTCGCTACTCAAGTTGATTTATTGTTTACTGTATTGTGTTGCTACTGACACCCCCCTCTCTCTCTCTCTCTCTCTCTCTCTATGTTCTGTGCACTTACATTGTGACAACAATTTATAGCTGAAATTCTTGTCAAGCACACACACGCACACACACACACACACACACACACACAGATACACCTGCCACACGTGCCTTTGCTCACATGCCCGATTTGCAGCTATTTCATGTTTTATTTAGTGCATTTTCTTGCCTCACTGAAATTGGCCCCCTTTGGGGCACTCCAATCACCTGGCTTCCAGCATTCTGGCCAATAATTCCTAAGTTGTGTGCGCTGCATTGGCATTTTTTTCGATTATTGGTTTTCTTTCATTTGATTGCACATTTACACAATTTTTTGCACCTTTTCAGCATTGCTTGCACCACAAATTTTTACACGCTTTGCCATTTTTTCCATCTCACTCTCTCTCTCTCTCTCTCTCTCTCTCTCTCTCTCTCACTCTTTCGCTCCCATTGCAAATAGATGTGATTTTAGTTGTGTTTGTTTTTCGTTTTTCTCGCTTAACTTTTTTATTTTGTTTTCTGTGAGCGACATTTTTTGGCTCGATTTTTGGTGCTTTTCCTTGGGTTGCTGACGCTGTCAAGTGTTTTGTCGCTTGTCAACGATTTTTCACAACTTCCGTAGCCGAAATGGTTGCCAAATAGTTTGCGTGTGTGTTTGCCAATTGCAATTTTGGATATTTATTGCAAAATGCACTGACTGTAAAAAAATCGCGAATGGAGCAGAAACCTTAGTTGCTGCAGAGATGACGCGGGCCGCCTTTTTTATTTTTGCTGGAATGTCAGCGTTCTGCCAGTGCTTAAATTATTTAATTGGACACTTTGTAGTACTGGTCGACAGCCCGCAACAAATTTTGACTCTTGCTCTCTGGCATAATGCTGCATTTTATTAAATTAGCGACACAGACACAAAGTGCTTTGCATATGAAAAGTGACAGTAAGTGCACAATTTTCCACAATCTTCCCGCACCATGAAAAAAATCGGAAAAAGATGAAGTCGCAATCGCATGGATGTTAGTACACCCTTATGCATAGAGAAAATCAAGGGAACACATTGCACAACAACTGGTCCCTCAACTCGAACAGGTCCCAGACCCCGTCCTCGCCTCCGCACCCGCCTCCAACCAAACCAGACAAGCCCCATTTCACGTAGTTAAATGTTTTTGGCTCTTGCTCCCGTATGAGCCAAATGAGAGTTGGCTGGCGCAATAAACTTAAAAGCCTTGTCATGTTTACTTAACATTCGTTTTTCACAGCGCGCCACATAATTGCGTTAGTAAACGTTTTTATACCCTGTACCAAAGAGCTAACAAAAAGTGTGTATTTTCGCTGTGTGAAATTGTGGGCAAGGGAATCTCAAAGAAGAAAGATTATAAAACATTGATTTGACAGACAACGAGCAATCACAGCAACTTAAAGTCTATGGCATAAATATCCAGATATATTTAACAAATAAAACATAATACTGCAGTTTAGTCCAGCTTATATATCTATCATAAGTATTTAGATAAACGATCTACTTGTAGCACTAAGCAGACAACACTTAGTGATAGTAGTCACTTTATTTCAGTATTTATTTTAATGTTAATAGAAGACTAGAACTGGGTTCAGGGTATTTCCTAGTGTTGTTTATTGCGTTCTTGAAAGCAGAACAATAATTAAAATAATTTACTTTAGCACATTTGTGTATATATATTAGATTTAATGCAGTATTATACAAATAAGCAAGGCTCGAGCAGAAAGGAAGACAGAAAATACATTTTTGGCGAATTCTATTAACTAGCGCAAATTTTTGTTCTTATTTTTTTTTGAATTCATTTACCAATTCCTCGGAATATGCAACAAATATTTCTTGTTGTACACAATTAATTGCCACATTTTTTACATTTGCCTGCAATTTGTCTGCAATTTATTACAAATAGTATATAATTTTGTGTGGCAGAATAAAATATAACGCTTATTCGAATAGCTGCGAACGGCAACTTTTTGTTCGCATTGCCTGCGGCTCGAATTTCAGGTAGGAAATAAAATAACTTTCGGATTGCCGCCAGCTGTGCACAGATAGGACCGTCCCGGATCCGGGTGTACTTCAAAGGGGACGCCACGTTTTTCGATTTCAACTTTTTAGCGCTGCCGGTCAAATTGTGGCCCAAATAATTAATTTTTGTAGCTGTCATATTTACGCACAGTCTGTGACGTAATTATAGCCACGTCCCACAGCTGTACCGCTGCCGCAATCAAATCGACTTTAGCGTATTGAATATATGTGTATATTTTAGATAGCAATTTTAAAGCTAAATTGCTTTGGAGAAAATCGCTGAGAAAAGGGAGGCGATAGAAAGAGAGGGAGCTGGGCACAAAAGCTTATACAAGCTCAAACATGCATTTTGCATAAGGGCGCCCCCAAAAGTTGCATCCGTGCCCTGGTAACAAATACGCCAAATAAACAAAGAGACAGCCAGATGGACAGATGGGAAAGAGACGGAGTGCGGGGGCCCCAGCAGGGGAGCGGAGCTAGACAGCTCGGCTCTAGAGTTTGATGTAAAATGCTAGGCAAGAGCAATAACAATAGACAAACACGCTGGGGAATCAACACCAAGCAAACAGGCAACAGCAGCAACAACAACAACTACAATAATTGGACAAAGAATGGACATATGCAAAGCGTCTGTTCTAGGCCAAGGCAGCAGGCACAGCGCCGGACAGGGGGCATGGAGGTAAAAAGGAAAATTAGAGTAGCAATCGTAGCATTCGTTGCATACTCAAAAACCGGGCAAATGAGCCCAGGCTTGAGATGGAGTAGGGGAATATGGCCCTAGCATCAGTTGAAGATACTCTCACACACACACACACACACACTCGCTTTCGAGCACACTCTCACACAGTCAGTGTTGGTTAGCACGTCAATTGCAGAGGCATGTGAAGGATATGTGCTCCCAAGTGGCAGCTGCATGACGTAACGAGTCCAAGCTGAAGCGAATCCAGTCAATGGCACAAACAAAAAGGCTTATTTTCCAAATATATGTATAATGCATACATATCCATTCTATATATGCACTGAGAGAAAAGACAGAAACACAGAATCAAAATTAACGTCGAATTTCTAATAGTAAAACTGAATTCTTTAAAAATTTAAATTAAACTATAAATGAAAAATAAAATAGTAGTAAAATAGTAGGTAAATTATATAACTTTAATTTAATTATCTATCAAATATATTCCATTCACCAAATAGCAAAGCAAAACATGACCCAAACTACAACTGGTCAACTGACTTATTGCATATAATACATATATATTTATATATAAAAAAAACCTGGCAGATTTCTCAATTAGTTCGGTTCCCAAATCTTTTGCACAGTGCTTACACAGATATCCTTTCTGCTGCATGGATAACATGCTTTGGTGGTTGGACTCCAAGTAGCAAAAGTTCTGTTGAGCACAATTATATGTAGATATATGTATATGCATATGTGTGTATATGTGTATTTGTGTGCGTGTGTGTGTGTGTGTGTGTGTGTGTATGGATGCATAGAAGCGCATAATGGACAACTAAAACAAGTGCACTGTGAGCTCAAGTAGCCAATGGCCATAATACAACATCCCCAAGTGATGTTTGCATGTGCGACCAAAGTTTCCGTGTGCTTTTCTTCTTTACCGGGGGTAGGTGGATAGGGTGTTAAAGAGTGGAAGGCTGGTCGGTGACAGAGTGTTCTTCTGGTCAACTGTACATTGTAGTAGTTGACGGTAGTTAAAGCAAAATTGAAAATGTCAAATGATTTACACACTCGACGCCTTATTGCTTATTTGCACTTGAGTCGAGTATACTGTCTCTCTCTCTCTCTCTCTCTCTATATATATATATATATATATATATATATATATATATCCCTTTTGCTCTTTGTGATTCTGTTTGTGTTTTTGTGGCTTTGTCCTGCCGATTGCAGGTGAAATCAGCAAGCGCGCAGACAGGTTTTCTACTCAAAGTGCACGAATCGCAGTCGACTAAAAGGACATTAATTTAACAATCGTATCCAGCGCTTTCATACAAAATATATCCTTTCAACTGTGGTATATATATGCAGTGCAGCGTTAGCTTGCTTTGTTTATTTATTTAATAATACAACTAAATTATTTAAGCAAAGCCTTTTTCATATCATTAATCGTTTCTTCTGATTGAATATTCATTAATAAAAAGATAATACAGTAATTGCTGAGATTTGTAGTCCTTTTAATTGTGGCAAATTTCTTTGTTGTAGTTAGAAATATCAGCAGGAAATGAGATATTCTTGAAGTAGTTGTGGTACTAAATAAACAGATTTAAATATTAACTATAAATATTTACCTGAAGTTTGCGAAAAACATATTAATAAGAAAACACCTCCTCATTTAACCAATATGCTGTCACAGTTACAGCGTACACAGAAAGAGTATATATGTTTATATATATGTGTATATATATAAAGCGATTCGCAGTTTCCAACAATTGTAATGCGCTTAAAATTTGAATAATGAATTGCTGCGGCAGCTGCAACTTAGTAAGCCTACTTACTTAATGGCAACAAAAGCACAGTCTATTGTTTGTGCTGCATAATCAGACAGACAGACGGACGGACGGACAGACGGAGAGACAGACAGATAGACTGACGGCAACAATAGCAGCGACAAATACTCCATTGGCTTGGAGTCTGTGCAATTAATAATGCGATGTCGGCATTTACAATACCCAGAAAGGAAACTCTGTTGAATTCTAAGTTATCTAAAAAATGTTCATATTTTTTAAATCTTTTTTTTTTTGCTAATGATGCATTGCTTTTCATTCGTATTATTGTCTTGTCTACTTCTCGACTTCTTTTCAACCGAACAAAAGAAACTTACCCTCAAAGAGAAACTTCTTTGGTTGCAAAAACAAAAAGGAGAGCAACAAATTTCAATAAAACATATTTCCATCATTTGAGAGCATTTCAAATATGCTGAAAAATACGTTTTAATTGCCGGTTAGACTTCATAGTTCAAGTTTCAAATTTGTGAAGTTTGCCAATACATATATATGAAATAGAGCACAAATCTGACATAATGAATATGAAGTGGTAAGCAGGAGGAACGCCAAACAAGGTGCTCCTTTGTCCGGTGCGCCAGCTCCTCAATCAATTATGGCCAAATGCATGTGTGTGTTCCTGTTTTGTTTGTTATTTGCATAAATGCAAAGTCGACGCATGTTTGAAGAGGGCCAACTGCAACAGGAACTGTTGTAGTGCAACGGAAACGGAAATACAAATGGCTTACAAGAGCGGAAATCTATTTCAATAAACTTGCGACAATGATAAATTAATAATCAGACATTTTGTGGCAACTCCATTTTGCACGCTAGCACTAGGCTGCAATTGCATTCAACAAACATCTCAACAAGTCTGTGCAACATTTTGCCACACTGACTTTTTCCTGTCATTGTCGTTTTGGGTTTGAAATTCAATTAATATCCAATGCCACAAGACATGGGCATATGGGGCAACAATTGCAAAGCGTACCTGCGAACAGGACGAGGACTCTATGCACACACACACACACACACACACACGCACGCACACACACGCACAATACGATCAAACGAGTAATTTGAATACCAAAATGTCAGAACCAAAAATTGAAGCCAAAAACTCCCCATAGAACCCATTGGATGCAATATGGTAGATGATTGTGACGTTGCCTTTGCCTTTGCCTTTGTTATGTCAGTTTGACATTCGGAATTAAAATTCTGCCAGATGATTTATGCATCAGATGTCTGTGTGTATAGATGCATAGCTACACACTATCTCCGTATCTCTAGGTGCAGCTGACAATCTACCTGTGCCTCTATCTGCATTTTTGAAATCTGTTAATTGTTTTGCTGTTGTTGCAATTGTGGCCATGTGAAAATCCAAACATAAATACGTCTGAAGTCCACTTCTGTTTTTAGACCCGATAAAAAGCAGCTCGGTTTTGTTGTTGCTGGCACTTTTGCTGATGTTGCAATTACCCTTGCTACTCCACCCGACTCCCAGCCCGCTGTCAAACTGCCAACTAATTTTCAGGCAGGCCGCCGTCAAGCACAGTTTTTGGCTCAAACTGCTAGCTTGTTAGCGTGCGGTTTGGCTTTGGCTTTTCTCAACCTCATACTGCGTTCAACTTCGGCTTCTGCTTCTGCTTCTGCGTCTGATTCTGATTCAGCTTCAGTTTCTGGACGTCGCCTTTGAAGCTGTGGCTGCGGCTGGGGCTGAGGCTTTTGCGCTTAAGTGACAAACCGAAGTTGGGTTGGGTTGGGTGCATGCAACACACACAGCACGAGCTAACACACACACACACACACACACACACACACACACACACACAGTTTGAGTGGCAAACGGCGCCTTGCTGCGGTAAATGTTGTCATCTTTGCTGCACTTTCAGCTTTTGATATTATTCAGTTAAGCGTTGAAATTTTCTAATTTTTGCCACACGTACTAAAGTGCCTTTGCTACTGCTAGTTAATACTTGCCACTGCCACTGCCACTGACAGCCAAACAAAACCCTTCAAAGCTTAGCTGCGTAACACAACAAAATAAAAATAGCTTTAAGATTTCATTTGTGAGATTAATTGAAAGCAAAATCTAAAGGCGTACAATCTACTCAAGGATTTTAATCAAATTGTTTAAGCAGCAACAAAAATAACAATTTATATTATTACAATTTAATATTATTCAATAATAAATATTTTGCTTCTTAGATAATTTTATGGAATATTTGTAGACACTTAGAATGTAATGCTTTAATTCATTCTCAATCATCTCTCATCCGAATATTTCTTCACTGCATTTTTCACAAGAATTGTAAAAATAACACGGCAATAATTCTTTTTTCTCAGTTACATTCCGAGATAAAATTCTTGAAAAGCAAATTGTTATTTTAAAGCGATCGCTGGATATTTGTTTGTTTACTGATTGAATGTCGAGTTTGGAGGCCTTCTTTGTCCAACTAACATTTATCAGCCGGCAGCTGGCAAAGTTTTTGCCAACACTTCTTCTAGTCTGTTGACTCTTTTCAATCTTTTTTCAATGCAACGCGTAGCTCTTTTTTTTGTTTTTTGTTGCTGCTGTTCTTTTTTTTTTTTTGTATTTGCTGGCGACGCATTTGAAATGCAACGAATTTTACACCGTCTGCTGAATTTGCATTGAGTGACACAATATAAATCCGAAAGTAGTTGAACCACGTCGCCCAAATGCTTTTTTAATTATGCACCAAACACAACAACAAATGCAGCAACTTTTGTTTAAGCAAGGCACCAGTTATACTTGCCAGTCGGCTCCTAACTCAAGACTCATTGCCACCCATCTCTTTCTGTTTGTCAGACATTCTCTGTCTCTGTCTCTGTCTTCTGTGTGTATTTTGTACTTGCTTCTTTGTACGATGAATTCGAGATTGTGCTCAGCTCAGACGGCAGCTAGACAAGATTTGCCATCTGACTTTTGTTGTTGCCAGACTGCCAGACTATTGTTGCTGTTGCTGTTGCTGTTATTGTTGCTTGTGTTGCTCTTGTTGTTCTTGTGGTGGCACTGACAGACGCCGGCACCAAGAGGACGACTGTATGGCATGCAACTTGACATTGCTGCATAGGCCGCCCAGTGTCTGAGTGAGTGCTTCAACGCTAAATGTCATGTTGGCTGACATTAATCCTTGTCGCGTGCATGCACTGTCTGTCACACACACACACACACACAACACTTAACACACACACACACTCACACACAATCTGGTTTTACATTTTTAAGCTGCTACTTTAAGGCGCAAAGAAATGTGGTTTTCGGCTTGCAACAAAAAAATGTAAATCGAATAGTTATGCAACATTCATTGTTTGCCATTGAGCAAAAACTATATCGAATAAAAACTGGCACAACCACTTCTGGCGGTAAACAGTTGCTTAATGAATTTTTAACTGTAACCAAATACCGTTGCAACAATTGCATTTGTTTGTTTTGTTTTATTTTTTTATATTGTGCTTTATTCAAAGTATTGCATTCAAATCGAATTGTGTGCTAGAATAAATAAACTTTGAAAGTTTGTGTTTATTCCGCAAAGCGTATTAAACACATTCAAAGAACTCTTGATTTCTGCTATTATTCACAATAATTTTGTTATTGTTACATGTTTGTGCATAAATTCGTTTGAGCCTCGGATTATCTCCAGTTTTATAATAATATTTGAGCGGAAATCGGAATAATAAAAGTGTATCAAATTCAGATAAAGATTTTATGTAACGATTAAACTATGAACACAAAATCTCGTCGAGATTGAAAATCATTTCAGTATTGACAAAAGACAAAAGAGTTTAAAGACCTGGGAAATAAGAAGACTAGACTGATAAATATCTGAACACAGGCCAGAAAATGATTAAACAATATAGAAGAATTACTTTGACTTACTTTGAATAAATAAATATATATATAATAAAAGAGTAATCAATAAAAAGGTCGCCTTTTCTAAAAAAAAACAGTGTCCCAAGGAACATTATTTTAAATTTCGAATTATTTAAAATTTTCAGGGTGGTTTTAGTTTTTCAGTTTTTAATAAATATATGTCAGGAAAATATACAAAAAAGCCTTTTTAATTTTAAGACATTTTTTAACGCACAAAATCAAGAACATTTTTCTAGTTTTCTGGGCGACTTTCTAAATTGCAATGCCAATTTTTGTTGTAGCTAATTGTAGCAAACTGGCTGTGTTCTTAAGACCTTTATGTATACCCTTCTTAAGTGCCTGGCTTCTAAATAAGCAGTCATTATATTGGTTGACTTTGGGGCATGCCACGCCGATCTGTGTCCACTCGACCTGCCTATTTGCATGTGGAGGAGGTTTTTAACGAGCTTCGACAAGGTTTTTTTTAAGTTTATGCAGCGCTAGTTTGTTTGTTTGGGGGCAAGTCGCACGCACAGCGAAATGCTTGCCGCATATGTGGCATGCAATTAGGCAACAAATAAGTGTATAGCCCGGCATCGATGTATTGTTGTGTGCCGAAAGTTGTCATTATGCAAAATATGTTGCATTATTTATAGCATAAATACAGGCGCTGACATTGCATGTCCGCCTGGCACAAGGTTTGTGGCAAACGCACACACACACAGACACAGACTTAGACACAGACACTGAAGTAAACAAACAAGCTGAAAACCGCAAAGCCAACAACAACAACAACAACAGCGTGCAACACAATGGCCGCCGCACTTAAAATTAATTGAACTTGAAATAAGTGCCGCTCCACAGTTTGTTTGTAGCTCATGAGAAATTCTGTGGCCAAGCCAAAAGGCAAAAACTTTGGCAACACCAACACACACACACCAACACACACACACACACACACACACACACACAGAGAGAGAGAGAGAGAAAGCTTTCATTAGTTTTTTGAAGTCGGGGCAAGTTTAATGCTGTCGCATGTCCTGTGTTCTGTGTGTGTCCTGAGTGTTCTGCCCAGCCGTTTATTTCTGCTGCTGCTGCTGCTGCTGCTGCTGCTGCTACTGCTGCTGATGCTGCTGCCTTCTTCCAGTTTGCTGGTCAAGTTGCAAAAGGCAAACTTAATATTTAGTGCCATTTGCTTGCTCTGACAGTTTGCCGAAGTCAAATTGTTGTTGTTGCTGCTGCTCCTGCTGTGGTTTCTTCTTTTTCTTCTACTTTTTTGCTTCTTTTTAAGCAGCAGCAGCAGAAGTTGCGAGCGAGTAAAGTGCATTGAAATCTTGGCAAGTAAGTTGAGTAAGCCAACTTGCCACAACAACGACAACAACAACAACAATAGGCAGGCAGCGAACAACAAGGACACAACACGACAAATGGTTTTTATCGCTTTTTTGATGTAGTTGTTGTTGTTGTTGTTGCTGCTCTATTCTTGGGCTATTTTTGTGCAACTTTTTATACATAATGCATAAAAGTTGCCACGCCGCTGACAGTTTGAGTGACCACAGCGCACAATAATAACACACAACAACTAAGAAACAAGAAGCAACAACAATGTTGGTCAAGCAACATCAGTTGAAACTTTTCGATGTTTTTATTTGGCATCATCAAAATGCGATTTGAGCAGCTTAAGTTATTAAACCTTCATGTAAATTATGCAAAAGAAAACTAACTGACAGCAACAACAACAACAACAACAAAACAGGGGTGTCTGTGTGTGTGTCTGTGTGTGTGTCTGTGTGTGTGCTTGTCATTTATCTATTGTTTGTCAAAAAGTAGTACGTGTCAAAGCGCCAGCTAAATTAAGCTGTCATTAAGGACTTAATTAAAGTCCTTTGTTGAAAGTTGACATTGTGTAAAGAAAACGTTTGCTGCTGCTGCGAAAAATACAAATGACAACAACAACAACAACAACTGCTGTTGCTGCTGCTGCTGCTGCTGCACTTGCAGATAGAGCGAGAAAGAGAGAGGAGAAAACATGTAAAGCAAAAAGGGATATGACATCAAAGCAGCTAACCAAATATGAGCGCGCGTGTGTGTGTGTGAGTGTGTGTGAGTGTGTGTGAGTGTGTGTGTGTTGAGCATGTGTCAAAATGTTCAACAGTATCATGACATATTCTGTGTGAGTGCGAGGGGGACGGCAAGAGTGCGGGCATAATGAGGCAAGGCGATGCTGCGAAAACTCATTAGCAGGCAAACAGACAAACAGACAGACAGACAACGAAAGATGCAGACAGAGTGACAGAGAATGAGAGAGAGTGAGACAGAGACAGAGTCGGGCTACTTCCCATTGGCAATTGCAGATGGTATTAAATAACACACGCAGCAGAAAACACTTGCCAAAAATGAATATATAAGCGACTTGTCTTTTAATTAAATACATATATAAATAAATGAAAACTAAATAAAATGTTCTGTTTTTATTTTTAAATAATTACAAAATGTTCGCTGAACCATTTTGTAAAATTAGCAAGCGTTTTTTTCTATTTTTTCATAAATATATTTCTAACTAATAATTAAGAATAATAAATAATAATTTGTCTAAAAAGTATTTGTCACACTGTCTAAGTCTGTCCATAAATTATTTAACAAAACTTGAAGCTGTTTTTCTTTTTATTTCAAATCTGTTTCTGCTGGGGCAGTCTTTAAATTAATTAAGAATACATTAATTGCTTTTATATATCAGTATATGTTTGTAATAGTCGAAAATATTTCCAAATTATTATATTTATCAGTGTTTGCTGCATTTGACAAGGCGACACGCATTTAACAAGCGGCACTCTCTTACTTTGTGGCGCCACAAGGCGGTATTCAATTGCAGCAACAGTGACTGCAAACTGTTTTTAATTGCCGCCCAAAGGTATGCAACAAGAAACAGCAGCAAAAGCTGCCTCGAAATGTCAGCATTGCCAGCACACCAGACAAAGCCACCTGCATTTCCGCATCCGTCCCTGTGTGTATGTGTGTGTGTGTGTGTGTGTGTGGCTGGGATTACAGGTGAAGCAAGCGTTTCGCTTTCAGTGTGTGTATCTGTCTGCTTAACAAAATGACTTTTATTTTGAGAGCTCCATTCAAAATTGTTGTCGTCGTCGTCAGCAGCAGTCGCCGGCAGCATTTAAAATAATCACATTTTGAGCATTGAGCATTAAGCACACACACACACATAGAGACACAGACAGGCAAATAACGGCACTTTAAAATAGCTGCACACAGAGAGAGCGAGAGGGAGATAGTGAAAGCATTCCCAAAAATTGAAACTGTGAATGGCAATGAGAAAACCAAGCACACTGCAATTTTTGCATACTTCTCCAACGTTTTGCAACGCTTTTGTTTAGGCCAATGTGTTCTCATCAATCTCCCTCTCTCTTTCGCTCTCTCTCTCTCTCTCTCTCCCTCTCCTCTCTCCTCCATCCAACACAATCCTACAAAAGTTGCAGTGCTGCCATTTGTTCTGCATTCTGCCACCCACTCCATTTTTGGAGATTCTTTGCAAGGTGTCCACTCAAAATTCCAACGGACCACCCTGTCTGGGAATTATGCGGAGCACAGCCTCAATTGTGGTTGACTTTGCGCCGCAAATCGGGCAAAACCAAATACTAGAAAACGTTGCGACAAATACCGACATACAATTCATTTACGGTCTTAAATTCTAATATGGGAACTTATATTCTACAATTTCATATAACTTTTAATTCTGCTTAAACCAAATTAACCAATTTATCGAAATAAGCATATCATTTTGCTTTTGTCAGCTAGCAGCCAGTATTTTCTAGTATATTATCTTGACTATCCAGCAAGTGTTCATCTTAGCTACACGTTATTCTTTGCCTTGGTCAGTTCGGTCACACCGGCGAGCGACGCAACCAGTGATCTTGTTGTTGTCTTTTCGTGAAGTTTGCGCGTTCGTATTTTGTTTGGTTTTCATTATTGGATTTTATTTGTGTGTGTAAACCGATCAGATATTCATCAATTGTAATACATTCGCGCAAACAATAAATATTTATATTGCATACCATACTCACACAACACACACATTGCTCAGCATTTTCGAGTTTTTTTATTTAGATTTTCAGTGTGTATGCATCTTGACCTATGTATGTGTACACACACACATGCACACGTATGTCAATGTGTGTGTGCAATTCTTGCATTCGCTGCAACTAAATCTGGGTTGCCAGACTCAGCTACTTTTCAAAACATTGAAATGAAATAGATTAGTTCATATTGACAATATGAGTAGCTAAATAACTTCATATATGTGTACCTAAATAATAATAGTAAATGAATAGAACAGTTTATTGACACGAGCAACTAAACATTATCAGCAAAGCGCGAAAAATAAACGCTGTGCGCCGACGCTGTGGCAACCTTGCTCAGTCAGCTTCACCTTGTTTACATGTTACACCGCTCGCACGCACGCACGCACCTATCGCTCTCGCCTCTCGCTCACACCTGTGCGATGGCTTAGCGGAAATGTGAAAGAATTTGTCGGCTAGCTCTTTGTTGTTGTATTTGTTGCGTGGGTTCGCAGCTGAAGAAAAACCAGTTTGTCGCCTCTTTTGTTTGTATAGTGTGTACCTACTTTTTTATATTATTGTTTTCATTCATTTTGGAGTGCTAAATGCTTCGAAAATTGAATGCAGACCAACGCGCCAAACTGTAAAATTGCAAAACTATAAATGTGTGTGAGTGTGTGCTGTGTATATGCATTTATCATTAACCAATTTTACCAACGCAGAGCAAGGAGGAAATTTATTTAAAATCCATTTGCTGCTGCAAAATCAATTTTGTGGAAATTGCGTTGCAAGTGTAAAAATATTGAACGACCATTAAAAATAATACAAGTTAAATGTGTTAACAGTTATTTAAAAGGAATTTTTTTTATTTTGTATATCTGACAAGTAAATTGCCAGCGGTTGCCAGTTGGATCAACAAACACAGTCGACAACATTTTCCCACAGCTATCTCCCTCCCTGTTTCTCTCTCTCCTGTGTGTGCAATTAAAAAAACACGCAATAATCCAATTGAGGTTTGGGCAGGCCAGTGTGCCCACACCCATAAAGGAAAAAAGAAAAACAACAAATAAAACGAGAGAATGCAATTGCTGCAATTGATTCCTTCGGTGCTTGCACTCCTGCTGCTCTGCTGCGGAGCACAACAAATTGCTGGCGACTACGAAAACACATGGAATTTCTACTATGAGCAACCCTGTTGCGCCGGCAACGAGCAATCGAACTATCCGAGGCATAAAAGAGGTAAACTTATCAGAGACATTACGGACTGCAATTAACACGCACTTCGATAACCGCATATCGATCAAATCAATTTAAAAAATATTTAAATGGTATTTATGCGGCAGCAATTTTCGATTAATCACTCTTTTTTTTTTTGCTAATTCTTAATTGTTTATTTATGAGTGCATCGCGTGAGAGTATTTTTAAAATAGCATAAATAATATTTTTAATCTGTACTCGGGGTATTGATATTAATTTTCAATTTACATGCAAACGCAAAAGAATATAAACAAAACAAAATGATACAATGTGTAATATAAATAAAATAATATGCAATTGTAATTTATTTGCCCCAATATTGTTTTTGTTATTTATCTTATTGGTGGCGATATTAATTCAGCACGTTTTTGTCATTAAAAAAAAACGTTTTTGTATTGGCTACCGACTACTTTTTAATATGTTATTTGTTAACTTTTTTCTTCACCTTTTTTTGTTATTGTTGTTGTTATTTATATCATTTTTACAGCAGCGCATAATCTGCATATTAATATCGGAGCCCATTGTTATTCATCTGCATGTGTATGAAACAAACATACACACATTTATCAGTTTCATACAAATAGCCAAGTTAATACTATAACTAGCAGCAATTATTTATAGTTTATGCGTGCCTGTGACAAAGCGTAAGGGATAAAGGATAATAGAGTTGAGCAATAATAACTAAATCCGCTAAAAGTTCAAAGACCCATAAAAAATGTTTGCCTAAATACCATTTTTGGTTGTACATTCTATAATTTCAAATGGACAAAGAAAAGAAGAAATAAAAACGATTGTAAAACCGGTTAAATTGTGATTCGCTACCAGACAACATTATATAGTCATTTACATTTAGCCAAACCACCGAAAACGGCTGGGAAGCCGTTGTCTATTTGTCTAGCTTGCCCATCAAGCCAGTTTCCGACCAGGTTGTAAAGAAAAAAACCATTCATTAATCATTTTATCGGCCTAATTGTATATTTTTAACAAAGCTCTTTCCATCGATTTAATAGCATTTCCAAAATAAATTAGCAAACGCGTTTTTTAAATATTTCTTTTAATAACTCTCTTCGGTTTACTAACATCTATCATCATCTATCTAAAAATAAACAAATTAAAAATCACTATATTTAAATTTGACTTTCAGCATAAAATTATAAAAGAAGAATTCAATTATCTTTCTGTCAGCTGTTTGTTTCTCTTTGTGACAGCGACACAAAATTCTCCTGGTGAATTCCAAAAATTCTTTACGACTGTTGAATGGATAGCTACATCTTTACATTCTGTTAAAATTCGAGAATGTAAGAAAAGTTAAAAAGTGAAATCAGGCTATTATTGATATGTATTTCACATTTTGCACTCCATTCTATAAATATATATATGCATAAATGGGCATACGTGCAACGTTTAACATACATTTTCCACGTTGTCACATATTTAAATGGCAAGTAAATATTTTCTGATTGCGAGTCTTTTTATCTATCGTTTTGTTGTATAGCCTTTTAAATTTCTTTGGCATTTTCTTGCCAACATTTTTGCTGCAAGAAGCACGAAGAAGCATATGAAGATTGACAGAGTGGAAGTGGAGAGTGTCCTGTGGCAGCTTCATGTTGCATGTACATGTCCAGTAAACATGCTCTAATAGTTCACGTTCAAAAGATGCTGCCCAATGGGGTTAAATGGTTTGCCTGCATGTGTGCGTGTGTGTATGGGGCATACAACACACGGTTACTTTGGCAGCATCAGCTATAACCGTTGCATAAAAGTTCACGTGCCGAGCTGAAGCGAAAACAACAAAAATAACTATGAGTTGCACTTGTTGTTGCAGTTGCAATTGTTGTTGCTGTTGTTGGTCCTGCTTGACGCATATTGTAGTTAACTCGCCGGCTAAGCACTTGTAGCAGGAACGTGAGGCGATTAGAGAAAACGCTGCAAGTTGTTTGCGCATACTTTGAGCATAAAATGCATTGAGGTGTCCTCCTCCTGGAACAGTGTCCTATGTCTGTGTGTGTGTGTGTGTGTGTGTGGGTGTGTCTCTGTGCCCTGTATGTGTTTAGCCATTTCAAAAATGCAGCAGCTGCTTTTAGTCAATGTGTGTGTTTATGTTTTGAGCCATAAATTAAACGCAAAGCCACAAAAAGCTAAAAACTATACAAAATAAAATGTCAACTATAAATTTTAATGGACGTATAAAGTTGCTTGGCTTGCTTTTATTTGCTGCCCGCCTGCCTGCCTGCCACAAGCAATGAAAAATTGTTATTTTTATTTATTTAACGAAATTAATTGCATTTCAAGTTTGATCCACAATTTATGCCCAGCTGCAACACACTGCCATTGCACCCGAAACTGATGCACATTTACCCACAAATTTTTCATGTTATGCCTCGCTGCACTCTTGCCCCATCCCCATAATTGTGCCTTACAAATTTCGTCAGTTCATTTGTTGACTCAGTGCCGCAGACAGATGATTCGTGTCTTTATTTTTAAAAATTCCACGCCTCAAAAAGAGAATGAGAGAGAGAGAGAGTAGATAGATAGAAAGAGGTAAAGAGAGAGAGAGAGAGAGAGTTGTCCCTTTGTGTTTTTTTGCCTTTTGGTCTTTTTTTCTTATTATTCTGTTCTGTGTTTCTGGTGCTCTACGAAGCCCCGTTGTGTTGCTCATTATTGAAAAAAAGACATCATTCGGTAGTCGGCATATATACATATGTATATTATATATATTCAATAGAGGTTTATGCCTCAGGTAGCAGCCACATCGGAGCACTGAGACATGTTTTCATTTCCTAAAATTGCGAAATTTGTATGTAAGGAAAATAAATGATGCATGAGAAAGTAAAGTCAATTGCTTGAGATTTTTGTAAATTATATTTATTTTAGTAATATTTATTTAGATGGTTTATTTATATTAGATAACATTTCTTTTGTTAATAATATTTAATCTATTCATATATTCTTTTATATTTATTTAGTTATTGTGCAATTATTTATGACTGCAGCTTTTTAACTTTAATTTTTGATCATTTCTAGTTTTGCTATGCAATTTGCAATTTATCTGAAACGTGTTAGTCTCTTTTACACTATTTCCAATAAAAAGGTTAACTAAAATGTAGCTTTATTTAATTTTTTTTATTTGTGAGCTTAACTTAAAGTATGCTGCTGTTTAGTCAACAATTAAATGTCTACTCTTCCAAGCTACATTAAAAATTGAATATTTAATTCCAAACTGAACACAGCCACACAGTTTGAAATGCACTGCGTGCCGCATGCGAGCAATTCAAACTGTAGCTGGAATGCTTGACCCATTAAACGGTTTTTGTGATAAGTTGAAACAGCATAGGCGTTATCCAAACACTGACCACGCACAAAACTCACATAACAAACAGCAACAGCAATCTGAGTGTGTTTCTGTGTGTGTGTGTGTGTGTGTGTGTGTGTAAAGTTGGTGTGTGTATTTGTGTTGATGCTCACGCGCAATTAAAACTCAGTGACACGTTTCATTTAAGTGCTTAAGCATTTGTGTATGTGTGTGTGTGTGTGTGTGTGTGTGGCTGGGTCGACTTTTATGAGAGTCACATGTTACACAGGGCACATAATGAAAGTTCCTTGCCGCAAATTGAGTAACGAAGTGTGCAGGCGTTGCCACTCGCCTTGTTTTAGTTGTTCCTGTTGCCTTTGCCATTCTTGTTCTTGTTATACCCTATTGCCATTTGAAATTGCCACAAAAGGGTGGCACAAAGTTGTGCAAATTGTTGATCTGTAGAACAGAAAATATCCATATGAATTTTAGAAAATCGCTATACATTTGACGGCAAGTCTAACTCAACTTATTATGCAGAAAACATAATTCTACAAAGAATGGTTTTATCTTTAAAAAATTATTACTAAAAAACCAGACAAACTCTTAAAGAATTTAGATTTAATTAAATATCGTTTAGGGAACGGTGTTTTTATTGTCCACAAAATAAAATAGTAGTAATATAAGATATATAAGTATAATATCTAAAATACCTAACTACAATATTTAAAATGTATAAAAAAAATTTTAAAGGTTTAACTTTTTAAATACTTTTTTCCCCTTAAGATTAGAGTGTGTCTTTTTTTGTATTAAGCAATTTTCTTAGCTGGCTACAGGGTATCACCAACTCTGGCACTCTCAACTAGCACACTCTCGCACTTCTCGCTTCTTGTTGTTGTTTGTTTGTTGTGGCTGACAAGCTGGTTGAGCTGCGAGAACGCGTTTGTTGCCAACTGGCGTTAATGCAATGCCAAAAGCTGTTAGCTCAAAAGCTGAGAATGCAGGGCAGAAAAGCTGGTGCCAGAGTAGCCATGGCTAAGAGTCTCTATGTGTGTGTGTGTGTGTCTGCGCGTGTATGCGTGTGTGATTCCTGTCTGAATCCTGTGTCCCAGTTTCGCTTTGATCAGCCTCTTTGCTGTATTGTGGACGGCCCAAAGTGTGTTAACGCCAAAGTTTGCAGCAGCGCTCACCAAATTGAGTTTCAATCCAAACACCTGACACAAGAATTAATAATGTTAGTTCGCCAAGTGTGGCAGGAGAACAAAGCCAGGACAAAGGACATCATTAAAAACTAGGTTTTTCTCTTTTATATTTTGTTTAAGTAAGTATTCTGTCGGAAGTTTTAAGCGCCAGCAAAATCACGTTTCTTTGCACCAACAACAACTTTGAAGTTGAATTTATGAGCGAAATAACTTGGTTGCAACTAGCGCTTACCGAACTCTTTCTACTTGCCACACATTTCTTTCCGCCCCAACTTCCGCCCTGCAACTGCAGTTCATTGTCAGTGCGAATACCTTGCATCCCAACTGAATATTTCAGCTACAATATGCATTATTCTATAATTTAAATATGTTTGAAATTAAAAATGATTGTTTTGTTGTTTGTTTTGCAGCCTTGAAATATTATTAAAGAGTAAATTCTTTAATTTATTATTCATTTCGTATATACATATTTATAGATGTTTTTTAATATTATTGAATTAGAGGGTATTTAGCCTTCGTTGTGCTTGCTTGCGTTTTTTTCCTATTCTTGTTCTCTGTTCATATTTACAAATCATTAAGCTGCAAAGTTTGCTCAATGAGAGAAAGAATGCTTGCCAAAGTTGTATAAAACATTTGATTGATAAACTCAACTCGAGTCGAGTCGACTTGGAGCAGATTCCGTTTGCGGCTGATTAAAGCAGCTGATGCAGGAAGTTAAATAAATGGTTCTTATCAGTGAGCGCAGTGTGGGTGGAAACTATTAAATGTATTACACTTAATTAGAATAGCAGCAAAAGCGAGAAACAATCGTCAAACAACAATCGACATTTAACATTTAGCTGGGCAAATGGAATTATGTAATGCAAAATGCAATCAGTGACATATTAATCCAACATTACCATAACAACGAGGGCATAAAGAGCAGCTGGTTCACTTATTTTGTATGTCGTTAGCAAAACTTAATTATTAAAACTAAATGACGATATATAATTTGTGCACAACGAGTCGGGTCGAGGAGTGGCGGGACAAACAAGTCACTTAATGTCAATTTGCATTTGTAATTTTGACAGGATAGTATTGAAAGAGTTAGATACACACACACACGTGTATATAAATATACATATATATATATATATATATATATATATATATATATATATAAGCCCAGTTGATTGTGGATGCATTAGTTTTTGGCCACTTTAATTGAATTTCATTACGGACATAATTGATTTAGACAGAGCGTGTAGAAATTTGCCAGAAACTTGCTATTTGCTGTTATGCATTGTTAATCAAGTGTGTTGCAAGTGTGTGTGTGTGTGTGTGTGTGTGTGTTTGTGTGTACTTACATTATGCACTTAATTATGCAAGAGACTCACATTTAGCATGCACACTATTTAAGTATCGCAATGAGTGGCTCTCGCTCCACAGTTGCTTTGTATCTCTCTGTGCCACTGAAGGGCTCATTTTGTAGCGTCATTTTGCCTTGCCACTTGTCGGCGAATGCACGCGAAATTAAGCGGCACCGCAAAATGTTTATGTGCCCGCTGACTCTGAAGGTAACCCAATAGCTAAGCTGCTGCTGCTGCAACAAAAACACAAAAAAACAAAGAAGGAAAAACTTCAAATTGCTTGTCCTCGTTTATGATGCTCCAAATGGACACACACACATTTTGGCCAGTCCAAGGCTCTATTAACAAAACTACAAAAAACCACACACACATATGTGCACCCTCTCTCTCGCTCTCTCTCCCTCTCCCTCTCACTCTCTCTCTCTCTCTCTCTCGCTGTCTATCTGGCTGCAGCAGGCTCATCAAATGAAGTTGCAAAACACCAAAAATGAAACTGTTGCCACATTTGTTGAGTTTTTGTTGCAGTCTGCTGCTGCTGCAGTGCTTTGGCCAGCAGCAGCAAAGCGCATAAGTGCCAAGCCAGGCCAGTCTGCTTTCAGCTGCTCGTTTTTGTTGCTGCTTTTTATGAGTACTGTTTTTGCATTTGCTATTTGGCAACAAAATGAACTCAACTGCTGCTGCTGCTTTTGCTGCTGCCCGAACATAAAATGTACTAAATAGAGTTGAAAATGTTTCCCAGAGTCTGCCAGCAAAATGCAGTAGATGACTGCAGGCGGCTGCTTTAACATCTCTGAATTTTCAATATTGATGCGCAATTTGAGGTTCAGTCAACAGCACACAAAACTCCAAGAGACTGCAGTTTATACATACCCATTTTGTTAACAATGCTAGCCAAAATCAACTTGATACTTTATTGTTATTGACAACAACTTGATACTTTATTGTCATGTTAAAGAACTCAACTTAAAACGATGAATACTCAAACTTAGCTATAGAAAGTGAGCCAGAAATGTTCCTCAAACAAAACTATAATTTCCTGTTTTGTTTTTCAACTCTCTTATAGTCGAAATCACAAAGATAAATATCTAGTTCGTAATGTTATAGAACTGACTTTAAATACGATTTCAACTAGTTTAAATACTGAAATTTATCTATTGTAAATATCACTTAAACTTAGTTTACGTATAAATAGAAATAGAGAAATAGAGTTAGAAATGTAAAAAAATACTATACATTTCTGGTTTCATTTACATTATTTATTATTTCACAAAAAGTCGATTTTTTCTATATAAAGAATAGAAAAATTCTCAAATTTATTTATTGCTTAACTTAAATATTGAGTTGAAAATGTTCTTTAAATGAAACTCAAATTTCTTTATTCGTTTCATTTTTAATTCAAGTTACTCTCTTAAAATAGATTTTCACTATATCTAGAAAAGGATTAAAAGAAGTGCAAATATTTTAATATCAAGGTCGCATTTGGCATTTCATTTTAAAGGAATTTTTTTCCTGCGTGGAACAGATGAGCCGAGTCGCTGCTGATGCTGATGCGTTTTAATTATTTTCACATACAATTTCTCGGCAAATGAAATGGCAACCACTTGAAAGCGGTCTTGCAACCGGCAACCGGCAAGCGGCAAGTTGCTCCATTGGGGCTGCCGCAGGCCACGAATCAGCGCACAAGTGTGGATAACAACACGCCTAGACATCAGACGTCTAGACAGTTTTCGAGTGCTTTATGCTGACGTAGTGCACACACAACAAACACACATAATGCACACAACACACACAATACACACACCGAAAGAGTTGCCGACAAGCTGAAGCCATTGCTCATAATTAGCCAGCAAAATAATGGGAAATTTACATAGCATGCGTACTCAACAGAAATTAGAGACTGCTGCATATAGGAATGCATATGAAATGGCTGCGTTTTCAACATTTCATCATAAGACATCGCCAAATGATAAATGACAAGCAGTCAACTTGATTCTAAAAAGACATTAATTAATGCTGAAATTGTGAGAAAACTAATTCAAATTCACATTTATTTCATTTAAGCTTAAAATTTATAAATTAATGCGATGCCTACAAAGCAAAACAATTTCTTTACTTCCAAACGTTTGTCTTAAGCATTAAAGTCTTGAGAAAAAAGACATATTCTTATTATATATATTATATAATATTTGTAAAGGCATATGAAATAATTTAAAAATTAAAGTTCACATTTTGAAATACTTATGTAAATACTAAATACCTTCACACACGCAAAGATTAATTTATTACATAATAAAATGATTGCTTGTCTTGATTTATTTAAAGCACGTACTTTAAAATATGCCTGAAAAGAAGGGTTTCGTTTAAAGTTCAACAGTTAATCTTAAAGTCAAACAATCTTAACCACCGAACACTGCTTTTATGTGTAATCCTTGTATTTTAATTGCTCACACTTTCAAAAACACACAAAGAAATGAACACACAATTTTATAAACTGTTTTAAATGCCGTCATCAAACTTGTAAGCGCACCTTTTTGAGTTTTTGAACGCTGCTTGTGGCATCTATGGGAGCCTTTGGATCCTTTGGATACCCTTTGGAGCGTTGGCAATGCAAACATTTCAAAGGAAAACTGTCCTGTCACCAAAGACTTGCCACAGCCAGCTGCTTGTGGCCCTTGTGCCCGGTTGTGACAAGTCTGTGTGGCATGTTGGCCTGCGGTGCACAAGACAAATTTTGCAATATGTTCACTGCAATTGAGTCGCATTATTCATTTTTTTTTTTTGTATTTGATTTGATAATAACGTTTTTCCAAATAACATTTCCCTCATCCCAGGCGAGGGCGAGTTGAAGAAATTGATTTGACTGCCAGGACGCAGAGTCGTAAAGACGAACGGACATAAGGACGAAAAGACTTACGCATATTTATGAAGCGCATAAAAATTATTGACATATATGGAGTCATAAATACCGAGGCATATCTGTGTGTGTGTGTGTATTGGTACTCGCATAAGCACTGTATGGCCATAATAAAAAATATATATATGTGTATAAATCCCCCGACCGAAAATCTAAAGCAATTTGCTTTGCCAAAAAAGAAAAAACGAGTGAGTAAAAATGTTTGGCTGTCATAAAATTGTGCGAGCGCTTTGAAAGCCAGCTCGTAAATGCAATTTGATTTTGATTGGACTTGGATTAAAAGCAAATAAAGCCGAATCTCTCTCTTCCCCCCTCTATCTCTACCCCCACCTCTCTCTCCCTCCCCCTCTCTATCCGCGAGTAAAACACATTTACGACTGCTTTTTGGCTTAATGTTTGCAAGTCGCTCAGCTCAAACAAATTTTGCAGCTTCTTTCCACACACAATTGTCGCATGCGACACCTGCCACAAACTTTATAGCTGCAACACTTGTATGCATCGCAGCTCTGACAGTTTGGGGCCCTTCCGGCGTTGTTTCAAAAAACAATATGCCTACGATTAGCTTCCGTTCAATTTGCAATTTATTATCGTTCGGGCAAAAACAAAAAAAAACAGAAGAAAAAGAAGAATAGAAGAAGCCACTCACTTGATTTCCGCAGAAGGCAGTCGTAACAATTTATGCTGTCGCCGGCGCTCAGCATGTGAATAAACATAACATTCACAGACTATCCTATCTGCTGCATATCTCCTCCGCAGACCCAGCCAACCAACCAACCAACCAACACTTACAACATTTATGGCCCATATGTATAATATTTTTATAGACTTCGTTCGGAATGCGTGTCTTCTTAATGCCGTGCTAGACAATTGTAGACTGGAAATGGGTAAATGGCACTAGCAGCAAATATGTGTTGTGGATATTACCATTGTAAATATGCCGCAGATCGTTTAGCAGCCCGAGAAGCTGTTTTGCCCTCGATAAGCCCACATAAAGTATTTCAGTTTTTGCGCACATAAATTTAACTACAAATCGTATCGGGTATTGTTACATTATTGAGACAGCCAATTAATAAGTATATGCACATATTTTTGTCATATGTTTATGTTAACTCTGTTTATGGACTTGTTTATGTACCAAGGCGCCACAAAGTAGGCAATAGTTGCCTACAAGCTATCTAAACACAAACATTAAACATGATTTTGAAAGAAAAATACGTTTCGATTTCGAATACTTAGCTATGGAGTATGGTCATATTAATATTTTAGCCAGACTGGAATGGAATTCATGATTTTCTTCGCCTGCAAATTTAATCTGCTTACTTCAAAATTGGGTACGCTTCATAGGACTCCTATGGTTCTGTTTATTTCTCACTTGATTCCCTACTTTAAGCTTTCTAAATAAATATAATGTGTAAACCTAATTTTCAGCTTAAGTCATTGAGTTCTTATTTCAATCGAGGACTAACGTCTAAAGTTGTAGACTTAAAGAACGCAAAAAAAAAATGTCAGCAACAACGTGAAAAAGTGGCCAACAACTAACTAAAAGAAAAATACGATGAAAAAAAAAGCGGAAAAAGTTCGACGGCGAACGACAAACAAAATGCGAGTACACATTCGAAGGGGTTTGGGTTCGGGATCGCTAGAGGGGGAAAAGGAGTACGGGTACAATAACAATTCAAGCGTATACAAGTCGACTTCCGGTTTGGCAAGGACATTTACCCGAATTGTGAGCAATATATGCAAAAGCACACACACAGACACATATATGTATTGTATATAGATATGCATATGTATTTTGTAGTTGCTGTTGTTGTTTGTGTTGTTGTTGCAGTTGTTTCCCGTTGGCAAACAAAAGACGCAGAATCCTTTTTTTGCCTTTATTGACACTGCTACTTTTTGGGAAAGCTGAAAAAGCTTCAGTGTTTGCTTTTATCCAAAATGTACTTTAAATCGGAAATCAAAAATAGCTGTACTTGTGTGGCATGAGTGTGCCGGGTGGTGGGGGGCAGGGGTGGAGATGTACAAGAAAACATGGATGACATAGAAACGGGTATTATTTGCATTTTCCATTGTTGTGCACGAGCTAGTCATACATACATATATCTATTGATATATATATATATATATATATATACATATATAAATACAAGAATGTATGTTTATATTCTGCTTGCTACGCTTTTGCTGTGCTAAGCTGACTCGTTGCTTATTTTGATTTGACTTCTCTGCCTTTGAGGTCAAACTTAGCTGAAGACTCAATATAGAAATCATTAACATATGGGAATAATTATATATTTCTTTGTCAGCATATTATAATTATTTTTTTCAAGGCGACGCTGTTTAAATGCCAAATGTTAAAAGCAGCGGACAATTTGTTTCTGGTTGACATATGCAGGGAAATCCATGAATATGAATATGAGCGTCTCCATAATGACATAATTGTAAGAACTGTCCGCAAATTAATTGGGCGGCATATCGATAGCGCTGTTGAGAGTTTACTGTCTGACAGCCACATTAAATAACAATGCGTTTGTATGTGTTGGTATGTGTGTGTGTGTGTGTGTGTGTGTGTGTGTGTGGTATGTGTGTGTGGCCAGAACGTCAGGCACTCTAAGCAAATATTAATTAGTTTAATTAAGTAAATGCGTGCTCAGCGTTTTGCGCCTTAATCTCACACTCTCTCGCACACACACACACACACACACACACTCATGCAAAAGTGCAAACAACGCACAGACAGCGTGTCGTCAATGAAATTAACATAATAAGTGTGCACACTCACAAACACTCACACACACACACACATCCGACATATAATTAATCAGGCTTGTTCCAAATTCCAATGCTGCTCATAATTTACACAGTGTGGCAAAACACTGGCAACCCAAACCCAAAAGAATAAAAGGGAAATAAGTTAGAACTGCTATCTTAGGCATGCCAAAGTTTATATAGACCGAACTCAAATTGCCGACATCTAAATTTGGAAAGTCGATCGATTGTTCTTGCGAAAGCTATATGATATAGTAGTCTAATGCTGATAGTTTTGTATTCTAATTTTAGGAGCATATTATCAAGCATCACAGATGAGTTAGGATTAGGATTGCTTGTTGAACAAACATATTTTTAATTTGTCGACCGATTGTTCCTATGTCAGCTATATGATATAGTTCTATGTACAGCCTATATGCGGTCGGAGAAATCTGTCTGAATGCATTAACTATCAAACTTAAGGACAAAATTATAATGTAGAAAATTGAATAATAAATCCAAAGATAAAAACAATTCGCGCGAGTTTCAGTTTTCATAGCATACTTTTGTGCACTGGCTTTAATGCAATTTTCACGTATGAACTGTTTGCAAAGATTTGAACAATTTTCAATGCTTAACTTGCACTGCTTTGACGCTACCGTCGAGCACAAGAAGTTCACCAAAAAGTTTGTTCAATTGAAATAAGATATAAAGCTCCACTCGCAACGCAGCGGAGATCTTTGCGCTTAATACGCACTACTCGGTGCATTTTCCCTGTGTGTGTGCGGGTGTGTGCGTGTGTGTTTGGAGTATTTGTGTTGGCCAAAGTGAAAAGTAAATAAACAACATTTAAAGCTTGCACTTTGGCTACATTTGATGACGCCGGCGCTGGTTTGATAGTGTCTGAGACCGTGTCCGTGTCCGTGTCCTTTGCAAAGAGAGAAATGTCAAAATGTCATTTGATTGAAACGGGATATCTAACTTACAGGCGCCGGCTGAGTGTCCCTCGTTTTTCTCTCTCTCTCTCTCTCTCTCTCTCTCGTGTGTGTGTGTGTGTGTGTGTGTGGTCATCCTGTGGCTGTGTCCTAGCACATATCCTCCCCATGTCCACCCAGTATGTCCTGTCCCCCTGCAGACTATTTTGGAGTTTGTGTTTTGTGTTTGCGTTTTGTCAATGTCGCTGCATAAACTTTGTTGACAGGCGCTCATTTGTGCCGGACTTCAAGTTGGAGTCGGCGACGCTGTCGACTCGTATTCCTATTTGGGTTCGGGTTGGAGTTTGGGTTTGGTGCTGCCTGCCACTCACTTAAGAAAAAATTTGTTGTCTAAATATTGAGATTGGACTAAACAATGCTAACTATATTTGCTTATTTTTCGTCCACTTGCAGATCATGTGCGGGAATTCACATGCGGCAAACTCTACTATCGCACTTTCCATTTGAATGAGGAGCGCGATTCGCTTTATGTGGGCGCCATGTAAGTAATCAAATAATCCAGCAAATTACACTCAACTAAAACGCTTCACTCGTATAATTTGCAGGGATCGGGTGTTCCGTTTGAATTTGCAAAATATATCCTCATCGTATTGTGATGTAAGTATTTACTATTACTGCGTATTAATTTGTAATCAAACTGACAAAAGACAGCAACTATAGCAACTATGGTGAACAACAATAACAATAAGTATTCCTGCATAATCCGAACATTTGCTTTAAGGCTAAGCTCCCACGAGTTTCGTTTGGCGAGTGCTTCTTGTTATTATTATTCCCCCTTGGCAACAAATCGTGGCAAGCAGAGAGCAGAGAGCACATAAAACGTGTAGCAGGCTTTTAGGCAAACAAGCTGTATATGTGCCACAGTGCGGCACTATTTTAAAAATTCATTACGCGTCTCCCGCGCTACATATGCTATGCGTGTGTGTGTGTGTGTATATGTGTGTAGTTGCCAAATGTCCGCCACTGGCTTAAGCCTGTCCTTTTAGCTATATTTTTTTTATCGTCGGACGTTGTCAACACTCGGGCAACAAAACAAAGCACAACACAATACAACACAGGGATAAAGGACCAGGATAAGCCACCTTTTAGGCGCGCATCAAATGCGAGCCACAAATCTTCGATTCCCCGATGTAAACGAGTGAAAAAAAAATGTATATATATATATCAGTGTTTTAGTTACCCCAACCCCAACCCCAGCCGTGCCACATCCGGCACATCCTTTGGCAACGTGTCCCTGGCCTATACTACAACAAAGCCGGAACAAAAAGGTCCAAAAACATATTTAATATTCGCTCAGGGGGACTGCATTATGGCCATTTCGTTTTTGCCCTGCACACAGGGCCACCTTCCACGTTCCGTGGTAATTTGCTGAGAGTACCGCATAATTTATGTACACTGCGCGAAAATCATTAACCATAAAAAACAGCTTACATTTGGTTGCAGAACAAAACTTGTTAAAAATAAATGAGGCTGGTTAGTGGATAAGTAGGCATAAGATATCTTAATTTTTAGATTAATGCTGACTAAACACCTTTTCGAATTAAAGTGTAGTTTTTATATAGCACTAGTTCAGAAAATTGGATCAGCTTTAACGAAATTATGGCAGTGGAAAATGTGGTATGGTTCTTAAGAGGATTATTCTGTAAAGAATTTAAATGTTGATTTCAGAATTGTTGTTCGTTCAAATTTAAATGCACTTTTAATCTAGATGGCTATCCACAACCAAAAAATACATTTAATTTGAAAATTGGTTTAGTTTTCATAAAGTTATGGCAAATGGAAAAGAAGACTAATTAAAATAACAATCGGAAAACAAGTATTTATCATAATATGAGTTGAAACTATAGCCGATTTACATATTTGGCACAGTGTGCTGTTTGCCAGCAAGCAGAGAGGTGTGAATCTGTATGTGTGTGTGTGTGGATGTGTGTGGTGTGTGTGTGTGTGGGTGTGTGAGTGTGTGAGTAAATGCCAAACCTGTGAATTATCGAAATTCGTGAATGTCGATAACACGAACGCGAATCCATCTATTTATACCAAGTGAGTGTATATTAGGGTGTGTGTGTGTGTGTGTGTGTGTGTTGGTTGTGGGAGGCTGTTTATGAATTTATGTCATACAAAAGCTTGTTTTATGAGTGAAACGTTGTGTGGCAGCTTCGGCCTGCACCTGCAGCAGCTGAAACCTGGCCGCAAAAGTATCGTAAAACCGAAAGATGCCACGTTTTGTTGCCATTTCGAGACATTCAACCACCCCAGCACCACCCACTTATTCAGTCGGCTTTTGCCCAACCGGCATACGTCAATATATTTTATGTGTTATTTCACACACAGTGCGAGTAAAACTGCGTTCGCCGTGGGCATCATTTGCAAGCGCCTACGAGCCACGAGGCCTTGTGGCAAGGTGGCAAGGTGCTGCTTTGGCTGCTTTATGCGGCAAATGCAAATTTTACTAAATAATACATGAATTTGGTTTTATGTAGACGCGTAGTGTGCTCCCCACCACTCGCTACGGTGGTGCTGTGTGGTGCGTGCGCGCATTTCGCTTGAAAATATTTCGTATGTGCTCGTTACATTACGTGATTTATAAATCAATTTGCTTGAAAGCATGCCACACGAAGCTTTGCCCAAGTTCTGGCAGGACTTCTTTTTGCTGCCACTACCCAAACCCACCCCACCCCAACTCCGCCTGACAAGCAACAACTTCTAGTTGTAGTTTATGCGTGGCACCAAAAAATGTTACCACAAAAAAAAAATTAAGGAAAAAAATTCCGAAAACCATTTTCACCCAAGAAGCTGGCTGCAGCCATAAGCATAAGCAGCATCCTTCGGTATCGAGACTGCATACAAAATGTATTAATATTAAATTCTAAGTAGCGACTTGTGCCCAAATACCATTAATAAGCACCATATGACGCTCAATTGCAATTTGTGTTTGGCATTCAGTTGAATTTTCAATTAATCGACGAGTAGCTAAAAGAAATACAGAATAAAAATAAGTATCTTTGAGCACTAACAGCTGTGGATAATTTGTAAGCTTCCCCAAGATTTTCTGGGATAAAATTTGATTAAAATTATGTTTTCAAATTTAAATGCAGTATTAATCTAGAGGCTAAAGCATAACCAAAAATATATTTCAAAATCGGTTCAGTTTTGACAAAGTTGTGGCAATATAACATTTTTCGTATATAACTTTCTTTAAATTTCCATTTATCTATTTATGTTTTTGTTTTTCAGCGAGATGTTATCAATTTGGAACCCACACGCGACGATGTTGTGAGCTGTGTGTCAAAGGGAAAAAGTCAGGTAAGTCAACAACTCCCAAGCCTGCTAATCAGAAATAGAGATATATAAATATAAAAGTGAAGACTATTTCAATCAACGATTGCATTTGTATGGACGACATTCTATTTATGCCAAGTGCAAGACAACCTCATAAATCGGGTACATTTGTGGCATGCTGTTCCGCATTTGATTGATTTTTATATCATGTATATGGCATCGAGGTGGCATTTTCCTGATTACAACTTCACATGCATATGTACTCCATTCAGCGAGCAGCTGTAGCAGCTGTAACAGCAGCAGCAGCGTCTGGGACTGAATCAATTTTCTGGTTTTGAAGAACGCACGCGAAATGCTCCAATTTCAAAACCGCAACCGACTCCGATAAAGTTTGTAGCGCTGCGCTTTGTAAATGGAACGTTGCCTGTTATTGTAACTCGTTTATAATGTGACAGCAAATCCTTTCATTTGAAATCTTTTTCAATTTATTTGTGCCTTTTCAATTTGTAGCGAGTTTTTCGTGCGCCACACAGTTTCAGCTGCATGCCACAGACCGCCAAAGCTAGCTGACATATACACACATGTGTATACATATATATATATATATATACCTATAACAGATTCTGGCTGCCTTATATCTATATGTCAATTGTACTGTTTTTTGGTGCGCATTTGTGCTGCAGCTGTGTATGTGTGTGGCTTGCTTAAGTCATCATAATGCTGCCAGGGATTTTCCAATGTTGCATTGTTGCACAATTGATTTGGCGACAGTGGCTGCACTGACGCGTGCTATTACAAATTGTTCCATTTCTTTTTGATTTATTTTTTTATGTGTGTAGTAGTTTATAGCATACTTAGTAGCAAATTTGGTGCAACGCCACCCAAATGCGATATTATCTTTATACATTTGGCAGCAAATCAGAACCCATAATATATATCATTGGTGGAAATAAACAAAGAATCTATTAGCTGTTGTTTTATAGTATCTTTTAATGCACTACTGTCTCTTCGCTTCTAATAATATCTTTCTTCTTGCATCTTTTACAGGTCTTTGATTGCAAGAATCATGTACGTGTCATACAATCGATGCAGCAAGGCGATAGGCTCTACGTTTGTGGCACCAATGCTCACAATCCCAAGGATTACGTCATCTATGTAAGTACTCATAATAGCCCGCCTTTCTGGCCTCCTTTTTGTATGTCTGCTCAAGGACAAGTATTGTGTGTGTGCTGCTGTGTTGACTTTAGATCATAATCCCGGAAAAGGCAAAGAAAACGCATCTAGCCGCTTTTCAAATGTGCCCTGAATAGCGTAATTCTTCGTTTTCGACGACTTCTATGCGTTAGTTTTCATCTGCTTGGCATATATATGAAACTTGTACAAGTTTTGTAGCGCACAGGTCATGAAAATAGTCATTAGTGTGCAGCTGTAGCCACACACACACATCAGGTGCACAATTCAACCTTTGCTCTTTGCCCCCTCTCTCTCTACTCAGTCTGAGTATCTTTGGAAATACAACTTGGTTTGTATTAGGTGAAGTGCACAGCTGAGCAGTAAAGCATGATTTTGTGCCCGCAAAAACTTCAGCTTCACATATCAACAAAAACAAAAACAAAACCAAACCAAAAACCAAAAAAAAAACTACAAGCAACAAAGAAAACTAAAAGCAATATTTGAGAGCAAGGATTGGCAAGTTTTTGATCTTTGTATTCAGCATTTTCAGCAGCGGCAATCAGCCCAACAATTAGTAAAAAGTTTTTAGGTCTTACGTTCAACGTGCCTGGACTAATATTTCATATAAATTCCTGACACACATTTCATAATTAAATGCTAGAATCTGATCTGCTATTACCAATTTAAAATAAAATAATTGAATTTATTAGACCCATTTCATAATTAAATATAAGAAATGTCAAACTAAACTTTTATTTATTATTTATTTCCCATTTGATTTAACAGTCGAATTTGACGCACTTGCCACGCTCGGAGTATGTGATCGGTGTTGGTTTGGGTATTGCAAAGTGTCCCTACGATCCTTTGGACAATTCAACTGCCATTTACGTGGAGGACGGTAATCCCGGCGGATTGCCTGGTCTGGTAAGCAGCAAATGTATATACATAACATATATGTATATGTGTGAAAAAAAGAAGAAAAACAACCCAAGCAAAGCACTTCAATCAAGTTTATCGCACTCAATGCTTTGTATCTTTACCCACAGTACTCGGGCACCAATGCGGAATTCACAAAGGCGGATACTGTGATCTTTCGAACGGATTTATATAATACGTCAGCAAAGCGCTTGGAATACAAATTCAAGCGCACGCTCAAATATGATTCCAAGTGGTTGGACAGTAAGTAAAAAAAAAAAACAGAGCCAGCGAACTGCTTCGCTTCTGGCTCTAGATAAAAATTGAAAAGAAAAAAAATGAAATAGGAAAGGATTTAGAAATGATTTCGCGCATGAGTTTGTATTGTTTGTTTGTGTGTTTCGGCACGCGCAGACTACTAGAGAGCTGGCAGCTAAGCGGCTTATGGTACATCCAATTATGTAGATCGTTACTCACTCAGCGGCGGTCATCAATCTCACACATACACTTTTCTTTTTCTTTCTTTTTTTTTTTGCACATTTTCTTCATTTACAGAACCCAATTTCGTTGGCTCCTTTGACATTGGCGAGTACGTGTATTTCTTTTTCCGCGAAACGGCCGTGGAGTACATTAACTGTGGCAAGGCTGTCTATTCGCGCATCGCACGCGTCTGCAAGAAGGATGTGGGTGGCAAGAACTTGTTGGCGCACAATTGGGCCACATATCTGAAGGCACGGCTCAATTGCAGCATATCGGGCGAATTTCCATTCTACTTCAATGAGATCCAATCGGTTTATCAGCTGCCCAATGACAAGACTCGTTTCTATGCCACATTCACGACCAGCACCAATGGCCTGATTGGATCAGCCGTATGCAGTTTTCACATTAACGAGGTCCAGTCTGCCTTCAATGGTGAGTACCGAGTACATATATGTATGTATGTATGCATGTATGTGTGTACATACGCTTATATAGATCTTAACTGTTGTGTGCCAAATGTATGTGATGAACGAGACGTTATCGTGGCCACAATGTTGCCAACTGTCAACTCGCAACAGACGTGCAATTTTCTCTTTTGTTTTGTTTTGTTTCGTTTTTTTCTCGTTTTTTTGTCCCCCAACTAAATTGTGCTCAATCCCTCAAGTGCTTTGGGTGGAAATAGAAGTTGGAATAGAAAATAGCAAATAGAAAATGGAAAATGCAACTTATCGGCAAATTTTATTTGCAAACTGAAAACTGCATTGCTCGGTTTTAGCAGTCAGCTGCTGCTGGCCAAAGGGTCCAGTGTGATTGTCCCTCTCTCGCTCTCTCTCTCTCTCCACGGACTTGGGGACAGTAATAGTTCAGCGATAAATCCAATAGGTAGCACAGATCCAATACTGGTAACGTCAGCGTAGCACAGCAAAGTATTCACTGTGTGTGTTGAGTGTTTTGTAATTTCAGCGCTTCACTCGCCTTTGCCGTGGAGCAACATAAATCGTATTAGAAAATCCATTTGAATGGATTATTGCCACACACACGCTGACACACCCACGCTGACACACACACACACACACACGTACGTTGAGACGCTTAACAGCTGACACGTTGGGGGACTCTGATTTAAAACTTCATTGCAACACGACGTACACCTGAAATATATACATATATACATAGATACATATACATAGTAGCTTCCTGTTAGTGAATAACTCTTAACCATAATCCTTTTTGCCATTTTTTCACATTTTACCACGTATTTTTTGTTTGTCTGATTTTGTTTTTTTGGTTTTGCTCACTTGCAGGCAAATTTAAGGAGCAATCCTCTTCAAACTCCGCCTGGCTGCCGGTGCTCAACTCCCGTGTGCCCGATCCGCGACCCGGCACATGTGTCAACGATACCTCAAATCTGCCAGATACCGTCCTGAATTTCATACGCTCGCATCCACTTATGGACAAAGCCGTAAATCACGAACACAACAATCCGGTCTATTATAAAAGGGATTTGGTGTTCACAAAGCTCGTTGTTGACAAGTAAGTTTTATTTCTACTTGTTATCTCTCTGCCTTTCTCTCTGAATTGCTTTCATGCACATATGAACACATAAATACATATATGCATATACATACGCAACTACACTTGTATATATATATGTGTCATACATAGATCCAAACACACAGATTTCAAGTACAAACAGTGTCCAGTCAGTCGAGTGTGTGTTGTCGAACGCTTTTTGTTCGATTTTAATAATATATTTGCATTTTTCGATTTGTTTCTTTTTGTGGTTTTGTCTGTGTGGTCTGTTGAAAGTGCCAATCCATGTACGTAAATTTATTATTTGATTATTTGAGTGCTTTAAGTAACACAAGTATAAAGTGCTTGTTGCCAAATTGTACACAATATCAATTTTAAATTTCAGCTCATAGCCAGGTAGATTAAAAATAATCCCTCCCCCACTCTGAATCTCTGTGGTTCGTGCAACTTAAAATCCATCCTGCAATTTTCGTTTGTACATAAATAATGTATATTTTCTCACTTTCTCTCTCTCTGCTCTCTCTCTCTCTCTCTCTCTCTGGCCTAAATCTAAAGTTTGGATTTTGTCTTTGTGTTGCATTCGTAATCGTTTTAAGAGCAGCACTTTTATATTTCTCATGTAATCACTGAAAGTATTTTAAATTGTAACTATAAAAGTTGAGGTAAATTTATGAATATCAGCTTTAACAAATGGCAATCAAGTTTTGTAATTAATCAAATATTACATTCTCTTCATAATATATTTATTAATAAATTCTTAACAATTTTCTTTTGTATTTCCTAATTAAAAGTCAGACCAAACCTTTTTAAAAGCAATTTTTTGCAAGTTTGGTAAACATTTTAATTAAATTGCTCTCGCAAATAATATGCAAATAAAAAATCCACTTAAAAAATATGAACATTAAAATGTAATATTTTATTCACATAAGCGACCAACGAGTTTCTACATATTTGCATTAATTGCCCTGCGACTGTGTCTGAAAATGGCGAAATCATGTGACGAATTTTAATACCTTCATTTACAACACGCTGCAATAACAACAACAGCAACAGCAATATGCTCAGGTGTTGCAAACTTGTAGTTGAAAATAAAAAATACATAAAACACGGCCATAATGCACACAGATGCGACTATTTAATTCGTTAATATTCTGTCCATTTATCATATTAAATAGGCATTTAATTTCGATGACTGCAATTGCAACAAAAGGGTGGCAATAAGCCATTGATAGACATTTACATATGCATGATACATATTTAAATCTCAGCATATGCCCAGCAAAATGCCACATTTAAAGTAAACGAATGGGTTTTGTATTTTGTGCTTATCTTTTGGCAGAATCAAAATCGACATATTGAACCAGGAGTACACCGTTTATTATGTGGGCACCAATCTGGGTCGCATCTACAAAATCGTGCAGTATTATCGCAATGGCGAATCGCTGTCAAAGTTGCTGGACATATTTGAGGTGGCGACCAACGAGGCCATTCAGGTTATGGAAATCAGTCAGACACGTAAGTCCCTCTATGTGGGCACCGATCATCGCATCAAGCAAATCGATTTGGCCATGTGCAATCGACGTTATGACAATTGCTTCCGTTGTGTCCGTGATCCCTACTGCGGCTGGGACAAGGAGTCAAACACGTGTCGGCCATACGAATCGGAACTCTTGCAGGTAAGTGTGCCATTGCCAGGCACAGTTAACGATATGCAAACAAAATACTCAAATAAACACAATACGACAGGATGTGGCCAATGAGACGAGCGACATATGCGACTCCAGTGTGCTGAAGAAGAAAATCGTCGTCACATACGGCCAGAGTGTCCATCTGGGCTGCTTTGTCAAGATACCGGAGGTGCTGAAGAACGAACAGGTCACCTGGTACCATCACTCCAAGGACAGGGGACGGTGAGTCACAGCTCAACATGAAATCAGAAAGTAATTAACAATATGCACTCATATTCGAAACACTGCCAGCTATGAGATCAAATACAATCCCACCAAATACATTGAGACGACGGAACGCGGACTTGTTGTGGTGTCGGTGAATGAGGCCGATGGGGGACGCTACGATTGCCACCTGGGTGGTTCGCTGTTGTGCAGCTACAACATTACCGTCGATGCACATAGGTAAGTTACCCCTATAAAAAAAAAAAAGGAAAAAGAAAAAAAAATTTGGTTACCCCTCAATTGACTGTTAATTACGAATGGTTTTCTCCGTCCACCTTCGATGTAGATGCACGCCACCAAACAAAAGCAATGACTATCAGAAAATCTATTCGGATTGGTGTCACGAATTCGAGAAATATAAAACCGCCATGAAGTCCTGGGAAAAGAAGCAAGCGGTAAGTTATTATCCTGATTGAAATTATCACCCGCAGGCGGCGCTAATGAGCGCAACACACACACCCACAGAGTATCTGAGAGAGAGAGAGAGGCAAACTCTTGGGGGCAGACACATGCCATAATAAATGATTTGCCTGGCAATTATTTTAATAGCCTGCTGGCTAACTGACACCACAACGGTCAAATCACAAACAGTGTAAAGTAGTTAAGCTGTCATTATCCAAACACTGGCACCAGCGGCTACCAGGTAGGTTGTCAGTCTGCCAACCTGTCGGCCAATGTGGCTTAGAGCGATTCAGCAGCGGTCTCAACATGGTCGCGTCTCAATATGGTTCGATATATGTGCCCAGGTGGCTAGGTGCGACCTCAATGCCTGATAATTGCCTATATGCTAATGATGGTGGTATGATAGTTGTGTGTGAGGCATTCGCTGTCATGTGCCCGGAACAAGCAATTAAAATGCAATCATACAACTAATTGTCAGTCTGTCTGTCATATGCTCAAAACATAATATGTTTATAATGCTCATCGCAGCTGGTTACCACACGCATTTAATACAACATTTGTCAATTACAATTCTACGTTTCTTACAGCAATGCTCGACACGCCAGAACTTTAGCAGCAATCAGCACCCAAATGATATTTTCCGCAAGAATAATGTTTGATACGATGACGATAGTTTCATAGTCACCATGCCAACCATCCATGTCCATTAAACGTTTCTACTAATTCGTGAATGAAGTTCCCAGCATCAACATACCGCATACTGCATCAAATCGAATCAAATCAGAGCTGCACTCAATAGATCATCTATCTTCCACTTAAGATGCCGCATAGATCAATCAATCAATCATTCATCCATTGGCGCTAAACTGATAAATTTAAGCAATTGCATCAAGAGCGTAATCGAATCCTAGAAAACTGCATTTATACGAATATCGACGTACATATGTATAGTGAACCACTTCCAGTACAGTGCATTTATTCAACTCTACTCCAATAATCGTGAGAACTAATAAGGTTTATTAAACACAAAACACTTTGTCTACACAATATTATAAATACAGACCATTCAACAAATAGCTAGCTACAAACAATTAAAATAATAAAAAAAACTGCCGCTCGCATCGCAAACAATATAAATATAACAAGAACAAAAAGAAAAATAAAAAGAGAAAAATCACTTCATATCGTTAATATAAACATTTAAATCTAATAATAATAATTAAATTTTTAAGCATACTTACTGCAACTTAAAGTGACGCAATGTTTCAACATGTTAATATGTAATTCTATCAAATACAACTATAAAAGAAAAACAAACAAGTATTAAAAGTACATACATAAATACATAAGCAAAGGCAAACACACATTTCATGCATTTTAATGGATAATAAAATCAAATAATATAATATCGAATTGCATTAAATAAAACTATAAACTCTAAAGCGTATATTAACCTACATGTAATTGGAGAAGCAATGTGATGTTAAGTTTTGATAAATTTATTAATTGCCTATTTAAACGATATTCACACAAAATAATTAAACCATACTTAAAAAGCTAATCACACACAGAATGAATGGAAACCTGTATGTGTTAGCAGCCGCATTGAATACGCACACATTCATAAATGCATTTAAGTATAAATATTGATGAGCATTAAAACATTAGATCTGCTATTAAACTAACTAAGCAATACACTCGTATAAAAATCAGAAAGCAGAAAAACCCTTAAGCTGAATTATACATAATAATAAAATAATAAATATAGCAAACAATTTACATCAAATCGGTCCATAGTTTATATACGACATAATATAAATAATAAACAAAGATTAAATTCATAAATTCTTCAATTTCATGTTAATCATTAGTTTGACTCCTTAAAAATCTTCTTAGCTGGTTTATACTCGTATGTAAAATTGTTTGGTTGTGTTTTTACGAATTTTGATTTAAATGTGTTTCCATTTACTTGCCAAGGCATACAAAATGAGCAAAATATGAATTTTTAGCATACTTCTCGATCTGTACTTAAGTTAAATCGAAAACATTTTAGTTTCTAAGCGTTTAGTTGTAAAATAAAAATTAAATTTTAATAAAAAATTATCTATAAAGTAAAAACGTTGTGTTTTCTTTCGATTACTTTTCTGCGGTATTTAAGAAGGATTAAGATAATAATCATAATTTTTGATTACACTTCAAAATACTCTGTTACTCAAGGAAATGAAGAGTATATTTGGTTACAAGCTACTTGAACAATAAATGTAAATATTTTCTATGTCCACTTCCTTCCCCATAATTAACAATGACATTATTCATCTGGTTTTGTAATACTTTCACAATTAGAACAGAGTATAGCGCAGTCGAAGCTTCTTGTCTGGCCATCTACAAATTGTTATCACAAAAAACACCCCAAAAGTGTGCATAGTCATGGCTAACTACCCTGATTTGTGACTTCGCAACACTTGCACAGCAAAAATCAACAGTAGAATTATAAAGGCATAAGCGAAGGAGAGAAAAAGTTAAGTCGCAAATAACAATCACAAAAGAATTAGAAAAGTTGGGAAAAGAAAAATTAAATCAGTCCGTAAAAAAGAAATGAAGTGCAGAAGAAATATAATTTTACACGCAATGCTGAAAATGCTTCAAATAATTTGCTACAGGAAATTTCACGCCACCATAAGCTTGAAATAAGCCCCGAAAAAAAATCTATACATATTTTAATATGTCCTTAACATGTTTTAGCATTTGGGTCAAGAGCATTCTTTATGCTCTGTCGCTTGGTCTTAACCCACTTTCGTCTATATCAAATTAAAGGAATTTGAGCTTTTGCTAAAATTTTTAAAATAGATTTTACATACAAAGAAAGGTATCTGTATTAATAAAGCGCTTAACCCAGAGCCTTGGCCAGAGCTAATTAAAGCCAACAGCAATATTTGGCTTACACAAAGGTCGCGCTGGGGGGAAAAACTCAAAGAAATGAGAATATATATTTGGTGAGATATTCCCACTTTGGCCTTTTGCTCGGCAGGCTGGCTAAATTGCTGCGAAAATGTTCGTGTCTTTGTTCTTTAAAATTATCGCGCAGCAAATAAATTTTACTGGAATCTGCGCCTGTCATTGTCCTTGTTGCTGTTACGTCCCTGCCAGTCGTTGTAATTGTTTTAGCATCCTTTTGGCCCCGGCAGGGTGCCGGCATGGCACAGTGCCTGCCAGGCAGTGCCTGTCTGCCTGAGCATATTACCAAAATGGTTGTCAACACTTTGGCGCAAAAGCTTTTAGAATTCATTTGGCCGCCATCCACTCTGGACCCGGTTAATGGTGCTCGCGGCCATTTTTCCACGCTTTGTGTAATTTGGTGCTCATTATTTTATTGTGTCCATCGTTTCGGCCGTTGCACGTTGAATATCCAAATTGCAAATTTTAGGCGCCCCAAAGCAGTTAATCTTTTTGTGCTTTCTTTTTTTTTATTTTCTTTATATAATTTTTTTTTTTGTGTTATTTCGATTATACGGAAAATACCATCAAAAAACAATTTAAAGTTTAACGCACGCCATTTGACTGGCTATTTTGTGGCACTCAGTGCGCCAATGACAAAAACGCGGAAATAATTTTCATTTTCATTAAAGGGATTTATAATTTTTGATGTGGTTAGTTCGAACTATTGGTTGAACAAAATCATCATTAGATCAGTAAGGTAACTGATGGTTACAGTTCAAACAGGTGATGATTTGTTCACTGCCTTACTTACTTACTGCCCTCATTATAAAGTCTTCTTATTTTATCTCATTTCCTTTGGAATATTTTCAAGTGTTTGGGTGCTTAAAAGTAATAGTTTCTAGGCGTTTACTGTGTGCATAATATATACACATCTTAGATACGGTAGAAAAATAGTTCTAAGAGGTCTAAGAAGAGACAGCAGAGAAAGCTGTTTATATAGAGGATATGCGAAGAGTTTTGCTTTCGCCCAATTATCACTAGATTTAGAAAGCCATTGACCTATCAAACTGACATATCTTAACCAAACTCTAATCATTTTGACACAAGGAGATTAAGATCATTTGGACGCCAGTCTTCAGGGGTGGGTTACTTAACTATTTTCCTTCTGTTTTTGCCTTTTTGTCTGCTCTCGCATCAGGTACGATTAATTCGACAGCCACAGGATTGTTGGTTGGTTAGTTGGTTGGCTGCTAAACCATGACTAGCAACTGATGCGCAACAGACCGTAAGTGTTTGCCTGGCCCATATGTAGTACACTGAAATTTACTTAATGGGAACACACACGCAGACTTCCTACTTATACCAAATCAGCCTTAAGGCACACACACACACACACACCCAGAGTAGTCTGTGTCATATTGCGCATACGCAACGTGTCGTCTGTGTGTTGTATGTGCCGTGTGCAATGTTGTTGTTGTTGTTGTTGCTATTGCTGTTGGCTTGTACTCTTCGACTGCTGCCGTGCAGACAATTAAAATCTGGCAGCATTTTACTTGTAAGCCGCTTAATAGGATTGCGAACTCCTTTCGCACAGCCAGCTGCAGCACCAAATGCCCGACCCGAAAATGTGTTCATGCGTGAGCAACACACACACACACACACACACTCACGTATACGTACCAAGGGGGGTCACAGGCCAGGGGTCAGATGGGGGAGGGGGTTAAAGTCGGTTCTGTATGCGAGCGTGTTAACTGAAGCTAGACAAAGTGCATTGCCAAAAGTTGGCGCAAGCCTGGTTAAGTTATGGCTAATGCTTTGCTCTAATACCTGGCCTAAATGAGCAAATTAAAGCACGACTTGAAGAGCTGATTATATGGACACTTAGAACTATAGATACTATGGGCATTATAGCTGGCAACGTTAAACTAGCATGCTTTTACTTAAAACCAATTAAATGCTCTGCAAGCAAAAATGTTTTTCAAAAATCAAAGTAAGACAATATAATTTGAATATGAATTGCAGGACATGAAGACAGTCTTGCTGTAATGTGTGTGTGTGTGTGTTCACTGGAAATGTTCATGTATTATATATTATATTTATATATATACTTGAATACTGATGCAAAGGCCTGCGCAAATACAAGCACAGATTGCGCTTGGGTAAAACGCTTGAAATACGCTTATCGGCGACCACATTGCATAATTCCAGGCGAGTGAGCAAAGACAAATGTTAATTCAAAATGAAATACTTTGAACTATTCAACTTGCGCAAATATTTTATCATCCAACAAGGAGACATTTATGATTGTCGCACACATTGCCAAAACTGTCGGGCCAAAAGCTAAACCACAAGTATTCTGGCCAAAGCCTGGCCTTCAAGCTGTCTCTCAGTTGTCCTCTGTTTGCATTTGCACTGTGTGTCCTTATACGTGTGTGTGTGTGTGTGTGTGTGCTGTGTGTGTGTGTGTGGTATACGGCTGTAGGGCATTCATTTGCTGGATATTTGCTGCTGTTGCTCCATACCCGTCTCCGTTTCCGGGATGCATTGGTGTCTGTCTTGGTCGTTTCTGTGTTATCAAGCGAGCAGGTCAAGCGCAAAGGTGAGAAATAACAAAATTTCAAAATTTGGTTTCGGGGCATTTCAGCTGCTGCACTGCTGGATTATTGGGTTAATTTGCACACCTCACTCCATACCCCAAACTATCTATCTTTGCAACCCACAAGGCAAATACGTTGTAGCAAACACTGCACTGCTACACATTCGTATTTCCATTTGAACTCTTGTGCTTGTGGCAGTTGCCAGTTGCAAGTTTGCCCAGTTTTGCCATTTGACAGTCGTATATTCAAATTCAAACATTATGCCCAAGATAAGTTCACACTTTGCAGAACTTAAATTGAATTCCACTGGCAGTTTACAAATCGTAATTATTTGGGCATGTGCAGGAAGATAAGCATAATTAAAACAACAGATTTATGTGAATACAAAACGACGTTGGCAAAATTTTAATTGCGAATTTTCAACAATATATTTGTTCTCGCTGAATGGCATTTAATCGAAAAATATTAAAGTGTTACGTCAATCAAATTTAAGAGATTCGATAGCTTGCTAACGGTGTATTTCAATACTTCATCAATACTCGATGAAGCATATCTGAGGGAAATCAATTAATTACGGTTGGCCGAATCAATGTGCATCTATAAAATGTATCTTTAGCACACACATATTAAAAATTAAAATTAATATTCGTAGTAATAATGTGAATATAAAACCGGATTAACAGGAAATATGAAGCTCTTCACTAATCAGTTTTTGATTTGTCATCATTGCATTTATTTTAGCTACTTGTTTTTTATGTACTGAACCCATTAAAAATGGGTCTAAAGGTCATGATTGAAGATTGTCAGCCAGGGTATCAGCTAGTCGAGCTCTCTCTCCCGCTCTCCCTCGCTCTCTCTCCTGCTCATGATACATGTTTCATATATATTTCTTGTTTGAGCTTCTCATTTGCGCTTAAAACGCATTTTTTCACACCAAAAATTAAGCCCAATTATCCTTGATTCACTGGCTTGGAAAATTAATTATGTGCACCTATTGTGATTGTTGCTATTGTTGCTGCTGTTCTTGTGACTGTGCACTTGGCCAACCGATTCCGGCACATTCCGGCGACAAATTAAAAATCATACGATATGAAATATTTATATATATATATATTCATATATATATTTTCAGTTTTTATTGTTTTTATTGTTGTTGTTGAAGCTGCTGTGCAGTCTATAATTAAGTGCCAGTCCTTTTTTAATTTTGGCTAAGCGGCTTAAAGCTCACACAACGGATAAAAAGTGGCGCAGCTGCTGGCTCATAAGTAGCTTGTACTTATTTATGACTAGCAGGTATTTATTAACCGCAACCATGTTGCCTGGCAATTTATATTTAAATACGTATTAAGTAATTATTTATTTCGGGATTTCTGGCATGGGCTGCGAGCCCATCTAGCATAAATTAATATCCAACTAGTGTCCATTTTTCAATCCCATACTTATATAGGCATATAGGCGTTGCTTTATCTGTCACAGGAATGCCGATTTCTATTTTGTTTTGCTGGAGAGATTTCATTTTAAAGTTACTTGCCTTACTGAGCAAATGTGTTAGCTTCTGAAAATAGGAAATATTTGTTTCAAATTTATCTGTTTGTTTTTTCATTTTATATATATATCATATATATACACGGTAAATTTGTTGTAAAACTAAATCTAAATTTTCGTGAATTGTTTTCTTATTTTTGGATACTGAAATTTTGTGAAAATGCCTTTTCTTCGAGAAATCCGCATGTTGAAATCGGCTAAACGTCTGCTCAGAGCTCAGCAGCTTTATCGCACATTTTCCACCAGATGCGAAGCTCCAAAGGGCGTCGTCGTTGGCGTCTACCAGAAGGATGGCGACAAGCCGGTCAAATCATCGGATGGTGGCCAAATGCTGGACGATGATCTTGGCGGCACCATAATGAGCCTGATCCGTGATAGTGGCATGGACGGACGAGCCGGCAAGGGACTGCTGTTCGACGGGATCGATGGTGAGTTCTCGTCGGTGGCCGTTGTTGGCATGGGTCCGGCGGACGCCGGCTACAACGAGCTCGAGGAGCTGGACGAGGGCATGGAGAATATACGTATCGCAGCCGGAACCGGAGCACGTGCGTTACAGGTGCAGGGCATGGTCGAGGTGCATGTCGATGGCATGGACTATCCAGAGCAGGCGGCCGAAGGTGCCGCATTGGCCCTGTGGCGCTACAATATAAACAGGCTGAAGAAGGACCGGCTGGTCACACCCAAGCTGCAGATGTACGGCAAGGGCGACAACGACGCCTGGGTGCGTGGCTTGTTCAAGGCGGAATCACAGAATCTGGCACGTCGCCTATCCGATACTCCGGCCAATCAGATGACGCCCTCGATATTTGCGCAGGCCACAGTCGATGCACTGTGTCCCTGCGGCGTCTCTGTTGAAGTGCGCTCCATGGACTGGATCGAGGATATGAGTCTCAACTCATTCCTGATGATAGCCAAGGGCTCCTGTGAGCCACCCCTATTGCTCGAGTGCACCTATTGCGGTACATCACCGGAGGATAAGTCTGTGCTGCTCCTGGGCCAAGGATTGACCTTCCACAGCGGTGGTCTCTGCCTAAAGCCAAAGGCGGGCATGCACAAGTATCGTGGCGCCATGTCCGGTGCCGCACTCTGTGTGGGCGTACTCCGTGCCGCTGCAGCCCTATCCCTGCCCATGAACATAACGGCTGTGCTGCCGCTCTGCGAGCACATGCCATCCGGCATGGCTGTGAAGTGTGGAGATGTGGTGACGCTGCTCAATGGCGTCACGTTAGGCATTAAGGATGTGGGCAAGGCGCCAGTAGTTATGATGGCCGATCCGCTGCTCTATGCGCAGGCGAACTTCAAGCCCAAAATGGTCGTCAGCATTGGCAGTGTGGCCAAGGGTGTCAGCTATGGACTTGGCGGCAGTGCGACGGGTCTGTGGAGCAACTCCACGTATTTGGCCAAGCAATTCCGCAAGGCGGGCAGCATTACCGGTGATCGGATCTGGCGCATGCCACTGTTCCGCTACTTCAAACAGATCGTCAAAAATAATACCACCTATGACATGTCCAACTGTGGACGCGGACCGGCCACATCGTGCCTGGCGGCGGCCATTCTGCACTCGCTAGTGCCATGCCTGGATTGGGTGCATCTCGACATTCGTGGCACTGGAATGCTTACGCGTGTCAATCCGTTGCCCTACCTGCTGCGCGAATCCATGACGGGTCGTCCCACACGCACAGTCATCCAGACCTTGTTCCAGTTGGCCTGCTCCCAGTCTTAAAACAGTTTGTCCATGCTAAACGCGTGACGAGTAAGTGTTTGCTTGTTTGGCTGCACGAGTATTATTTGTATGAATCACAACACTGTCAAAAATCTGTAAAAATAAAATGCGATCTGTGAAATTTATTGTGGGGTATGCAATTTATTATTTTCAAATTTGTGTTTTTCCAGCGCTGCTGGTCTGGCTGTCATTTTCAAATTGCGGAGCCGAAGATGAAGTGAAAGATGTGTGCAGGTGTTGATTGAAGCGCAAATCGAATTTACGGCCCTAAACGGTTCAGCTTTTCTTAGACGATGTCTGCGACGCGCGCAAATGTATGCTATGCAAATTGTGTGTGATGTGTGTGTGCCTGGTGTGCGTGTGTGTGTGTGTGTGTGTGTCCAAGTGTGATTGGCAAGAGAGCACAGCTTGACAGCTCTATTTCTATTTTTGATTTGAAGTTGCAGCCATATAAATGTTGTCTGATTAGCGTGTGGCAGCAATTGATTTTCACATTTGATTGAGTGTCTTAAGCTGTGCCTGATCACACACACACACACACACACACACACTCACACACACAGACACACACAGACAGTTGTGTGTGTTCGACTGCCAGCTTACCTCTACTCTACATATTCAGCTCATCATGTTGGCAAAGCTGTCAATGCCATCCAGTCAATCACTTTTGAAATTTTTTATCAACGATTGATCTTTGATGTTAGCTGGTCTTATTATTTACCATAAATTGTATTGGAATTGGAATTGGAATTGGAGAATGAAATAAGCTTTAAGTCGAGCGTTCGAATCAATGGTTGTTTATTAGAGCGACTTGATTGCATTTATGAGATTCCCTCAGAGGTGTGTTTGTTTGTACGGCTCCACTATGCAGCCATGCACATAACATTAGGGCTAATCGCAGTCAGAGTCGGATTGGGAATGGTAGTCGGAGGCACACAAGCACCAAAAAGGCCAAATGCCTGGCTCAATATTTAATTTGCCCAAATACAAACAGAGGCATGATTGTGTTGCAGTTGCATGTAGTATTTGCTAATGCAGATTTGGGCGCACCGTATTTGACTGCGAAGCAACTGGCAATTGCCAAAAGGTTTACAAAGCCAAACGGAGCAGTTGGAGCGCGATGCTAAATACGTTGTCCTTGCCACCAACATTCTGTATGCCATGTGCCATATATGTCTGTGTGTGTGTGTGAGGCTGTGGCTGGTAGCATTTGTGCACAATCAAATTTAATCTCGCTCTCAAATGTCAAATCAGGAACGGCTTGATTACACATTGAATGAGCCCTGCTGCAGGAGAAGCTCCTACGGCTGCCCTGAACCACACAAGCAAAAACAAACTGATGGTTTTATTTATTTAATGACTTGGCTCCTGCTCACCTTGGACAAATCTGGCTTACAAATTCATTTGCTACATTGATTAATTAATGCTAATTTACGAAAATTCCATTTGGCCATTAGACGCAACACACACACTGGTTGCTTGGCTGCTCCTGCTGCTGCCGCTGCTGCTGCCTCCGTTATCCTGGCGTATTCTGTATTTAATTTAGTGCTTTGGCAAGGCCACAAACAACAGACAACAGACGACACATGTATCCAGTTATGTAGTTGTGCAATGCAAACAGTGCCATCTATGCCACAAATTTATGTCGAGCTCAAATGCGTCTAGATGACTGCTGCCAGATAACTCAATTTGAGAGCTATTGACCACTAAACTAATCAAGATTAAATGTTGCAAGCAGAAACAATTTTAATTTCAATATGCTTAATGTCGAACATTTCCCAAAAAGCTTACTTTGTGGTCATTAGCATTTGCAAACAAGTTTAAATGATGTTTATTATTATAAACACATTTAATATCGAGCATTGATTTCACATTGAGTTACTCCTTAGAAAAAACGTATGCTTGTTCACCCATTAAATTTTTAGCATAACTTAAATATATACATATTAAATACTATATTATTCTAAACATGTTTAGTATTAGTATTTTTTCCTATACTTGTATAAATTTAATTACTTCATAGTGATATCGAGAGTTATCTTTTAGCAAAGGAAAACTTATGCAAGTGTAGCCATTAAATATTTAATATCATTTATATAGATACTTATTTTGAATGGATTCGAGCGAATGTGTGTGTGTGTGTGTAAGGATTTTATTGGCCATTTGGTGTGCATAAGGATATCAATGAAGGCAAATTAAAAAACATGCTCCTTGCGAGCAACTCACAATTGGCTAAAATCGCAAACGGCAATTGGTTCAAGGCGCATAAACGGCTTCTTGGGCTGCTTGGGCTGCTTGGGCTGCTGCTTCTGTTACGGGTTGGCCGCTGAGAGAAATGTACGGATTTTATTGCTTATTTGTTAAATGACTTGAAAAAGTTAATCAAGCGTGATTTTGATACGCCCCAGAGATAACGAATTATTGTTGCTATAAGTGTGAGTATGTTGCTTGGCTTGGCTTGTTTTGTTTTGTTTTGTTTGTGTTTGTATTTGTATTTGCCGTGCATTGTTTCCACTGTTTGCCACTTGGCCATCACAGTTGTGTGATACTTATTTGCTAACAAAAATTTCAATTTTATTTGGTTTTTTCTTTTTGTAAAACATGCTGCGAGTATCTGGGCACACTTGGTCCCATAAAAGTAACAGTAAAGCACCAACATATAGCAAATCGTCGACGACACCTGTCGACGCCATTTTATGAATTAATAAAGGAAGCCATAGCCAGGACACCCAAATCTTCTAGATGTATGGTGGGGTAACTCGATTCGAGGGAAGGTTGAGGCCAATCTTAAAAGCAGCAACAAGGCGTCTGATTGTGCGTTGAGCTTATTAAACGCATTTTTACAGCACGCTTAACAAGAATTTTCACTTTATATGCAAACATGTGAAACACTATAAACAAAGGACGCCAATTTGCAAGAAAACACACACACAGCACACACCCACAACCATATAAAGTCACATGCGCCAGTTGTGCGAAAAATTTCCTTTCTATTAAATTTTACAGTAAACTGAATTTACATCCACGGAGCAACAACAACATAAACAATAACAACAACAAAAACAACAACAACAACAAAAACAAAAACAGCGCGTTATTAAACAGCATGAAAATTGCCAAAGCACTGAAATTGAAGGGGGAAGGAAGGAAGCATCCAGCTTGCTGCAGAGCTCTTTTCTGGTCTCTCATATTGCCAATGCCAGAGACTCTGTGTTATAAACAAAATGGCACAAAATGGCGACACCTGCTGTTGCAAATTAGAAAAATAAGATGTTTCATAAAAAATGAAATGTCAGAGGCGGAACGCACAACAACAACAACAACAACTAACAGCTACAACATGTACAACAGGTGAACCTGGCAGCGGTTGGGGTTGAAGGCAGGGCGACAGTGGAGTGGCATGAGTAAGGCAGCAGGGGTCTCTGCCGCATTAGCAAATAAACTCGAATCCAAAATATAAATATGAAAACCAGGCTGTCGACAGGGCTTCATTTTTGTTTGCTTTAATGCGTTGCCCTCAAATTATTAGTTGTTGCTCAAAATTGAACTACTTTCACAGAACTTAACTCAAACAGGCAGAAGCCATTGAATATAACTCAGCAGACCACAAAAATAGTAAAGATATTTGAAATGAAATTGATAAACAAACGATTTGGTAAATAAAATGAAATTGGATGTTCAACATTAATTTGTTTTTTCAACATGCTAATTTTATTTTCCCTTAAATATTTCGAATAATTCAAAAACTATTTGCTTTTATTGTGCATATTATATTACTAGTTGAATTTTAATTGTTTTTAGTTTAGATGGCATTTATTGCTACCCGAATAAACAAATATTTGAGTGTTAGGTGTCAGCTAGTGTCATTGACTGCAACATTGGAATACAAATCATGCTGAGCGCAGTCAACAACTGTGCTTGACCCCTGAACCTGAAGTCAGAGCAATGCTGCCTTATCAAGAATTGTGCTTACAGCGATTGGGCACAAAAGTCATTTAAAGTTAGCCAGATTTGTGTTACCGCTATTCACGTTCGTTGCCTCATTGCAGCAGCCACTGCCAAGAAGAACTCGGAAGTTGCAGGAACAGCAGCAGCAGTGGCAGCAGCAGCAGTGGCAGCAGCACCAGCGGCAGCAGCAGCAGCAACGGCAAACAAACAGAGCAAAGGAAACAAATCTAATAAAATCAGCAGATGATGGTCATTAGACCGAAAAGTAATTTCATTTATTCGCAAACTCGATTTGTTGCTTTGTAGACCGAAGAGCGCACGAGTGCGTCTTTCTCTCTCTCTCTCTCTCTCTCTCTCTCTCTCTCGTCTCTGTCTCTCTCTTTCTCGAGTTCGCTCTCTGTCCAAGTAGTAATCGGGAATTGGAAACGGGAGTCGCTGACGACCCAGGTCCCTGGGTCAGGCCAATGCCAAAGACACTGGGCAGAGGGCAAACTGGCAGCTGGAACGGGAACGGGAACGGGAACTGGAACTGAAACTGGCAAATCAAAGCAGCGAAGCGTTCAACCAACGGTCGCGCATAAAAACAAACAACGGCTGCAACAAAAGAAACCCGAGCCAGACAAAGTGAAAAGTCGCAAGGGAAACAGCAATACTCACACACGCACATCCACACACACACACACACACACACACACACACACACACACGCACACACAGGTTGCTTATAGATTCCTTAAGCAAATTGCGAAAGATGCGTCGTTAAAATTTTCGGCACTAAAAACACAGACGGATTAGTGTAGCAGGAAACGGATCAGAAGTCTGAGAGGCACGCTACGTTTGGGTCATAAAAATCGTTGGCAGCAACAACAGCAACAACAACAGCAACAACAACAACACACACAAACACACACCTGAAATAATGGCAAAACAATAAAATCGCTGGCAGTGCGCAACGTGAGCTGCTGCTCCTGATGTTGGCCAAAAAAGTTGTTAGCTCAAATTTCAATGGCAACATAAATGGACAAAATGTAAATGAAATGCTTTTAAAATGAAATTTACTGCTCAACTCCAATACTCGATGGGCACCAACTGCTCCATTGTTCTGCCTCGTGGACCAAAAGATGACCAGGTCGGGTGTGTGTGTGTGTGTGTGTGGGTGTTGTTGGGTGCATGCCATTTGTAACGGCACTTAAACGGAAATGAAATTAAGCGCAAAATGCGGCAGTTGCCAGTTGCCATTTGCCATTTGCCAGTTGGCAGTTGGCAGTTTGCTTTTTATACAGCTGCCCGTGTGTAATTGAAATATGCGCTTCATCAAATGCTTCTAGGATTCGCATCTGTCAATCTCTACACACACACACACACACACGCGCGCACGCGCACACACACACAGGCACAGGCACATTTGTGGTTGCTCATCAACTTTCACTTGGCTCATTCAAAATGCAACATGCACTCAGCATTTGAGGAAGTTCTGCTGTTGGTTTTTCATTTGCTCAAAAATCAAGCACAACAAAAATACTCACAGGTTGCCCACACACACACACACACGGCCGCACACACACACACACACTCCAGAGAGTGAATATTATTTATGGTCGTACACATGTTAAGTGAATTTGTCAAATATGCTTCACTGACTCTTTCAGTCTTCTGTCTTCTCTCTGTCGTTTTTCTGTAAAAGTTCTCAAGTGAAATTTGTCTTTGGTGCTTTCTACCTGCAACTTGTAGCATTCCCTTTTGCCTTGCACATGATTTGATTAGCAAGTTCTTATTTGATTTACAAGTGCTGCCCCATAAGCTGATGATCATTTAATGGGCCATAGGCAGCAGAGACAGTTATTAAAAGGACTCCATCAATATGGGACAGTACATTCATAAATAATTGTCTGCAAATGGAAAAAAAAGAAGAAGAATAATTGCATTACGCACACGAAAGCGTATCGTTAATGGCATAGCTCAAGTCTTTTGCCGATGACCGGAGACCACCCTCAGAAAAATATCACACTTTATGAACAATTCACGCTTGCAAACCAAAGAAAAGCGCAACGCAAAGGAAAAGCTTAGCCGCGCAGCTGGAACGGGAAATGAAGCTGAACAATGTTGAAGAGTGAAAAAAAACACGAACAATATCTTTTCTTTGTGGAACAGTTAAGAGTGCAGCAGCATCGGTTTGCTGGCATTGACATCCCCAAATACCCTTTACACATATTTCAATGAAACAGGTTGAAGAAAGTCTTGATCATAAATGAAAATATTTTGTATTTATTTTGTATTTTCCTTAAGAAATAGTTTTAATAAAATATTACTTACTTTGAAATTTCAAACTTATAATAATTACTAAAGCTGCTTATACTTTTAATTAATGCAAAGTAGAAAGATGAAATATGAGATAATGGTAATATCCTCTCAAAGCCTGCCCGAATCAAATATGCCCCACTAAAACAGCTGCACTTCTACTTTGTGCTCCTTGTTCGCTATTCACTATTCGCTATTCGCTGTTCGTTGTTCGCTGTTGCTATTTTGCCTCGTCGCCCGCACTTCTATTGGGGGCATCCTTTTGGTGCGCCTCGGTTCTTTTGCGGCGGCTCATTCATCCATTCGTTATGGTCGCGCGGCAACAAAGCGTGAATTACCGCCATTTTGTGCACTTTGAACGCCATGTTGCCGTTTTTATCGTCCCCGTCGCTTGCAAGGCATTCAGCAAAGTAATTGGCCGGTGCCAAAGCTGGCCTGCAGCATGCAGCATGCAGCAAGCAGCATACAACCAGCAACCCAGCTGAGTGTAGCGTCTTATTGAAACTGATAATTGATTTATGTACTTACTTATGCTCATTTTTATAATTAATTAATACGCTTAGCAGAAAACGTCGCCTGATGCAATTTTCCTACTCTGCCCGAGGATATTAAAATGTTGCACTATAAAAAAAGCCATAAATCAAAGAGCCACGATTGTGATTTTATGCGATTTTATTTCAAAAGCGTCGAGCACTTGACAAGCCAATAGACCAACATCGATGATTTGAAAAGCCACATATATACAAATGTGGCTGGCTGCACTCGAATATGCATGCATTTTAAATATTAACTAAATACGCGGTCGGGCAAACAGCACCAAAATGGACAATAAAGAACACTACTAACCAAAGAAACAACAACAGTAGTAGCAACATCAGCAGCAGCAACATCAGCAACATCAGCAACAGCAGCAGCTGCGTTGCGAAAACAAGTGCTGCAGCAGAAATGTACTCATCAAATTTTCATTATTCATAATTAACAAACCGCAGTCGCAGCCAAGAGCCAGCCAAATGAAACGACACAAAAAGAAGTGCAACAAATCCAGAAACGAAACAAAACCACCAAAATCCAATTATAGCTATGCTTTGCGGATGTGATTAAAATACAGCCAGTGTGACCAGATAAACCAAATATTCATTGTTTTATGCATAATGCGAAAGAATTTTCTAAAATTTAATTAATTTCGGACAAATGCAAATTTAGAAAATTATTGTGCTGATTTTTATGTCAAAAACTAAAAATCACAATTTATATAAACTTTAATAATATTAATTTACGATTCATGAACATTTTTTAATATGACAAAATGAAAAAAACTACGATTGAATCAATTTAAATATCATTATATTAAAAGTCCTAATATGTATAATAATATTATTTTCCAAAAAAGTATCTAATTTAAAAAATTTAAATATATCTTTCGCTGGCTCCAGATCAGGTGTGTTTTATATTTTATACTAAAATATATTTCGAATCCCAGAGTTTGAAATATTTTCTTTCTTAAACCAACAGAGTTCTTTCAAATTTATGATATTCTAGCACAAAAGCTAAGCGAAAATTTGATGCAAAGAGATACAAAATCCACTGATTAGTGGTGTTAGCTAGTTTCAAAATGAATCTGCAATAATTTTGGATTGCGAGCGATTGCCAACTGCGTTGACAGCGAATTGTTGGATGTTGCTGCTAATGAATACAGTTGAAATACAACGCTGAAAATCAGTTGCAAAAATATTTGCGTACAATTCAGCGGCATAATGCGGTCAGCTGGACCGGATACGGCAAACGACAGTCTGACAAGATGGACATACGGACGGGGTCAGATGGCCGTAGTTGAACTGTTACAGTTATGGGCGCATTGTTCGATGCTGACTAACGAATGTGCACATAAACCTCCATTAGTAAGGCTTTCACTCTTCTACGGAAAATCATTTGTACTTGTCCACTACTACCATATGTATGGCTCCATATATATATACATAAACATATATACATACATATATATATATATGAATATACATCATATCGCGTATGTTATCGTTGTGTTTGTTATTGTTTCTACCCGTGGCGTGTGTATGAAAATTAAAATGGTTGGCAATTGTCATTTCTGGTTTGTTGTTGTTGCTGTTGTTGCATTTGCTGCTATTGTTGTTGCTGTTCGTTGTGTTGTCAGCGCTGTTTTACTGCGGTCTCGGTTTTTGCTGCAGTTGCTGTTGTTTTTGTTGCTGTTGCCCGATGCCACACGCAACTAACCGCATTTTGATTGCCATGCATTCGCCCGAATCGTGCTCCACGACAAATTGAATGCATTTTCCGTGCAGCGGATTCCAAAAAAAATAATGTCGCCCGGCATTGCATGTGCGGCATCAGGACTGCTGTTGCTGCTGCAGCTGATGTTGTTGTTGTTGTTGTTGTTGTTGGCACACGCACGCAGTTCCTGGCAGTAGTCTTCAACTTCAAACTCAGCCTTTGGCTTGTGCTCTGGCTGCTAATTCTTGCAGCTTATTCGATTTGTTGCCGCGCTTTGCACTTTCTCATATCACACACAAAAAAAATACAAAAAACATGCTCAGCACTATTCGGTTCAATTAAAATCAAAGCCAGTAAGCATTTGTGAGGCTTATTGCAATTATGCTCATCAATTTGCAAAATTGTCGAAAGATGACGACAAAAAATAAACATTTTGCAAATGAATTACTATGGCTTTTTGTGGTTTTTGTTGTTGTTTGTGTGTCTGTACGTGATTTATGGCGTCTGGCCACCAACAAACACTTCCCACACCGATGAACGTTAGCCCGAACGTTGGCCAGCTCATTACACATTACACATTTTTGGGCACTGACTGCATAAAATACCTAAATAATGCCATTTGCATAGGGTGCCCGCTTCTGGTCAAATATTTTGATAGCAGTGGACGTGCTGCGGGCCAGCATTGTGGTTGCACAATCAAAATATGTACATTCATTCGGGTTTGCGGTGCCACTTTGGCCTCAAAACATCAAAGCGTTTATATAATTTACTGTGAATTTATTAGGTGCTTAGCTGCCAAACCAATACCAATCACTGCCAATTGAAAATCACAATTATTCATGATGTCGCTTGGCTAACTCAATTGATTTCCATACCAAACTTCAATGAAGCGTAGCTCGGACGTAATTACATTATTCTATGTGCTACATCAAGCATACTTTTTTAGAATATGAAATATCGGATAGAAAATGCCGCTGGACATAGTCTTTTTTCCAGAGTGCAAATATCTTAAGGAAACCCCTGCAGGAAAGTTGATAATGTGAGCAGAAAAACCTGAAATTGACATGATATTTATATTTATAGGGCTAAAAATCACAGAAACGTTATTTTTCTGCTTCATATAATTAAAAATAACAAAAAATGTGAGTCGAACTGTGCAGAATATTCATATCTATATATAGACTATTGTTAAAGGAGATTTCTTTAATAACTATTGTATTTTTTTTCTGAATATCTTGCTTAAGCTGAATAGGAGAAAAAGAGTGTAAAATCTGGTGCTTTTTTCATGCTTATGTTTTCCCGCTGGGAAGGTGAATAGGAAAGCCTGGCCACAGATATAGTGGAGAACGTCACGATACGTTGAGGCTGGCAGAGAGCGCTGTTAAGTTCATTAGGACCACAGAATATAACATAATTATTCACTTACAATTTACGCCACGACGCCTTAGTTTCAGCTTGTTTACGTATATGGCGTATACGTAATTTTATTTAGATGCCTGTGAGTTTTACCTCTGAAAAGATTGGAGCACACGAACGAAGAGTGAAGAGTGCATTTTGGCTTTAAGGATGACGCATTTGCAAAGTCAATAACAGTCTCAACAAAGTCAACAGACAGACTGCTAATGCCATTAAAAGACCTCAAACCACCCGGAAAATTCGCATAGAGCGAGTGAGAAGGCGAGGGGGGTGCGGCTGAGATAAAGACAAAGAAACAAAAATGGTGAAATGGATGAAACGTTGGCTTGTTAAACCGCAGCTCATTGCTAGCAAAAATAAAACCAACATTGGCTCAGGACCCAGCACAGGCCCATAAATTCCAACATTTGCCAATAAGTTGAAAGGCTAAAGTTTTACATTGGTAACCGAAAAATATGCAAAGCAGTCATAATTTTACTTTGCAACGAAATATTTTTTGTATAAAATTGTTAGCAAACAAACTTTTTTATGCTTCAACTAATTTCAATCAGCTAACAAAAATGTGGTGTGCCTCGTCTCTAACTCCTCAATCCCAAACCGTGCCCCTGCCGTGAACCGCCCGCCCAAAACTCACAAAAACACAGGACGCACAACTTTTGTCAATAATGCCGACGCCTTAAACCTAAAAACCCCCAACCAGACCAACCAGAGTGCCAGTGTCAAGACAAAGGCACAAACACAAAGAGCACAAGCCAGAAATGATCCATGCACCTGTCGGGCTGCTCTGGCTACTTTCTGCTACCCCTGGCCAGCTGCTCCTGCTCCAGCTCCCAGCTCCTTGGTAGAGTTTATTAAGTTGGATGTCACCTTTTTTGGTGAACTTCTCTCTCAGCGCATTGCAGCCCTCGGGCATTTTTTTTTTTTGTTGTATTTTTGTATGTTTGCAACTTTGTCTGCTTGTTTTCGTTGTCACTTCATCAGCACGTTGCCTCCGCTCGAGGGTGTCGTCAAATTCTCACAAATATCCCTAAGACAGATGGTAACAAGTATTTCTGAATGCCAACAACTTAGTATATGCGAAATGTGAATGCGAATGTGAAAACGGGATCATTTCAAGTTTTGTGTCACCTTTGCATATTTTTTTTATATATTTTTTTATATTTTGGTCGTTTTGCATAATTGTCAATTGCCATCAATAAAGTGTTTATTAAAAAGTTTTCCCGTCCAAATTCATTGTTCATTTCATGTGTGTTGCCTAGTCCAATTTCAGTGTCTGCCCGTCTGCATATGTAAATGTGTTTGTAATGCTCAATCTTTTGAAACTTGTGCCAGTCTCTGTGCTAACTCATTAATTAACTTTGCCGCCATTGTTTGCGAATGCTATTTATTCTTGGCTTATCACTTGGCCCAAAGTGCCCGTTGTGCCAAAAAGAGAAAATGCTTCCCTGGCTCTGGCCCAATAACGAAAACAATAACAAGTGCGGGGGCCGCTGCTTCGAAATCCCAAAGTTTTAATGAGCAGAGAGTGTGTCTGTCTTACCTACAGGTAAGTAGGCTCACCTTCTAATTAACATTTAACGAAAATTCATTTAACTTTTCACATGCCCATATAACATTGAGAAATGGTGTTCTCATTACTAGATGGCTCATCAACTGCTAAACTTATGTATACACAAATAGATTAGCGCAGTGATAAGCAACCCGGATCAATGAGAAAGTATCTAGTATCTTATTTTCTGTTCATTAAAGTATTCAGTAATTTATTACGTTCAAAAATAGTAAGCGCCATCTGTGTGCTCATTCTGGTAGCTTAAGCAAGGAACTTAGCCTTTGCCCAAAAGCGCTTCTATCCAATTTTCTTTGCTCACCCTTAAACTATATATTTTTTTGATTTCTTTGCCTTGTGATTATTTATATTGTCTCAGACTGGTTCAAAAATAGTACACCTCAAATAGAAAAAATGTCAAAAAAACTCAAGTCATTCTGAAAAATAAATAGCTTTAATTACAACGACAAAATTTGGTACTAAAAAATGGTAATATCATTGTATTTAAAAGCTTTTGCCATAGCTTTCATAAGTCCCAAAGCTTTGAAAAAAGAACCCTGCGCAAAATCTTTAGTGCCAAAGCTTTAAGCAGCAGTACTTTTAGCACGGCAATCAATGGGACTTTTATCGGGCAGGCATGTACAACGCTTCGTGCGTTGTACAAAGTTATTTTTCTCATACAATTAATAATTTAGTGCATAATTATAAAACAAAACATAAGACAATTGTGAAATTATTAATTGACTACAATAACAAATAAACTTTTATAATTAAGCCCAAATATCGGATGTGCTAACAAGGTGGCAACGCCGTTACTACTAAGCATGTGTGTTATGTGCATGGCCTGACATGTGTTTGTGATTGTGTATGTGTGGGTGGGTGAGCGAACCAACGAGCGAATGAGAGAGAGAGAGGGAGAGTTTTTGCTTGAATTGCTCTCTTGGCACGCATTTGACTTTACTTACAATTGAATTTCAGTGCGTTCTCGAACAGCCTTTCAAAACGTTGTGCTATCAGCCAAAGCGGATGGCAGACAACAAATCAAGCTAAAGAGAAGTGAGGAAAACAGAGAAGGAGAACAGCAAGGAAAACAGTGACAAACTAAAAATGTTAGCATACTTTTTCGAGTTGTTGCTTACTGATTAGCAGATTTAGTTTAACATTTGCAAGCTGGCAATCAAAGACTAAATAAAACTAGCTTGCAAAAATGTGACCCAATTTGACATTTGTGATTGAAAGAGAAAAAAAAACAAAAAAGAAAATAAACGCCATAAATGCATTATTTGCATTCTCGTGCTTAAATAAAAATATTTGCGACACACAACAAATAAAAATAACAATAAAAATGTATAATTTTCACGTGCTGTGTGCTGTACGTGAATTGCTCAACTTTGTGCATTTGTCGCATTTCAACAATTAAAAAAAAACATAAATACCCCAACTATACGTGTGTGTGTGTGTGTGTGTGTATGTTTGTGTGTTTGTGTATGTTTGTGTGTGTGCGAGTCGAGCAGCACCCCCAAAGTTTCCTTTGCCTGGCTGCTCTTTTAACCAACCAGCTAGCAGCACAGCTGATTGTCAACGGTACTCTGACTGAGAGCCAGCTTGTTTGGCTTAAGAGTCACAGAGAGAGAGAGAGAGATAAAGAGAGAGAGAGAGCGACTAACACCATCCTGCACTGGCCTGCACCACCCCGCATCAGCCTTAATCGCATATAGTGAGTTTCGCCTGCTGACTAACGTAACGGGTTTCGAGACACGCACGCCACACGACAAAGTACAAAGTACACGTAATATAGCCATAATCAAAGGTAGCCCTCGACAAAGCCGTAGCCGCTGCCATCGCCATCGCTATCGCCATCGCCATAGCCCAGGTCAACAGCTCGAAGCTCTCGGATTGGCACGCACGTGTGTCTGTGTGTCTGTGTGCCTGTGTCTGAGTCTGTGTGCGTGTGTGTTTTAGTGTGTGTGTGTGTTTGTCTGTGGTAAGTGCATAAATTGTATCATCTCTTGATGGTACTTTGCAAGTTTTACAGGCCAGCGAATGAGCTCAAATGAAATATTTATGCGTTTGGGGTAGCGTATCTCGGAACCACAACTCTCGTCACAGCTTCCCATAAGACACTGCACTTGGCAAAACATATATAAATTCGATTCTAGAATTCAGAAACTTGAAAACACACACATTTTTCAATTAGCAAACGAACTCAACTTGAAAACGATCTAAAAGACAGAACAGGATTTTTACTTGAGATATAATAATGATTTAAACTCTTATTCTTTATCAACAGTCCCAAAAATCAATAAAGTCAGTTCCAGAATTTAGAATTTTTGATTTTAGAAATAATTTAAACACTGGTTCTTAACAATCCCAAAAATATTGTGCTTCACTCAACTTCAACACGTTTAATATCAATCTAAGATTAAGATGCAAATAATAAATAAATTCGGATACATTTTTGATTTTAGAAATAACTTGAACCAGTGTTCCAACAATATCGTAGTTAATTCATCTTCTCAAATCAATCTATTACGAACGTCCAGACATCTGCTAAGTAGAAATAAAAAACCTTATTTCAAAACATTCAAACTGCATTAAGTGCCACAATTCTTCCACTTTTTAAGCATTACAGGCTAATATAAAGTGTGATTAAATGCCTTGTGTTCTCTGGTTTAAGCCCGGTTGTCAGGTATTATTGAATAGATAACAATCATGGTTACTGGGTAACCATTGTTATACATACATATACAGTTTGTAGAAGGTCAATTCTATGAAATTGAAAAATCATATTGCCATTGCATAAACATTCACATTTGTTCATTCATATTTACATTTAATAGCGGCTTGTGTTCAGCATACACCTGTTTTCCCCATAAATGCTTTTGTACACAGGCACTCAAATAGATTGAGGGGATCTGCTTTCATGCTCAATACGAATATGCGCCACTGTGGGGGTGTGTGTGTGTGTGTGAGTGTGTGTGAGGGTAGTGAAAGTGGTGTGCCCATACGGCAACCTCATACACATCAACCAACACCTCTTAGCCATACACCACTATGCAAACATGCGAGCATGGACATATGCACATACATACATACATACACACATACATACACACATATGTATATTTATGTATTTATGTCGGCACTTGTGCTGATGTTGCTCTTGTTATTGATGTTGTTATTTTTGTTGTTGTTGTTGTTGTTGTATTATTCATTCAACCCAACCAGCTGCAGCCAGACTCCAAGCAGAGCACTTAAAGAGCTGTGCTGTGTGTATGCCTTCAGTCATTTGTAATACTTTTAACATTTTCCGGTTGCATATTTATATTTCGTTTTAATTGAAAACATATGCACATATTTATGAATACGTATCGATATATTTCTAAAAATACACATTCATAATTTTAAACATTTATTATATTTGTTGGCCACATTGTGTCAACTTTTGGTTGAAACCTTAGAGCACATACAACTTACATAATCTATATAACACACAACAACATACATATATGTAACAGAACATAAGAACTGACAATATATAGATAAAACAAGCAACTTATCGCATGGCATGTAGGATGTCATGTACTTAAGCACACACACAAGGCACACACACACAACACACAATACGTGATGTGCTTGTGTGTCTTGTTAACTGGGTCGAGCCATAAATTGCAAGTCGACATTCGCAACAAATTAAAATCTCAGCCAATCGGCTTCCAAAGCACAGGATTAGTTTGAAAATTCAATAATTGCAAATGGCAAAGGATTTGACGACAATCAGATTTCAGTTGCCTTAGTTGTTGTAACTGTTGCCGTGGCAATCAAAAAGTAAATAATAACTGCCAGGTGTGAATGTCTTAAGTGTCTCTGCCTCACCCGTGAGATGCCCTGTAACACTTAAATATCCATTATTATAAACATAACCATTTCAGCCCCCATTTCATTGTCTATTTGTGTCTGTTACACACATTTGTACAACCTCATCATAATCTTTAACATATGTTATGTGTATAGGGTATATATAAACGGATACCCTTTGAGCATTCAAATTACTGTACTCTTACGATAATTATACTTTATGCTGGTCCCAAAAGTAAGCATTTTGATAATGTTTGCTTGACTTGTAGGCAACTTTGGTAAACAACGAAATATGAAGCTCTCGGACACAATGGCGACGCCGATTGAGGAAAAACTCGATCAAAATTTAAAGGTACGCCAAAAAGCACTTCAAGACTCATTTCAATGCACATTAATCATCCCTTTCGCCCAACCCAAACAAAACCCGAAAAAAAAAACTACGCAACAGGTGCGCTCGGGCATGGTACATGTCAGCGATGGCAAATGTAGACCAGAACCACTCCGACTTAGCCTAACAATGGAATTGTTGACCTTGCAAAAGTTGGAAATTGTTACGCCAACAAGCTCCCAGCTAAATGGACCACCAATGGAATCCAAGGTATGCTAATAAACTTTGTATGCGTTAATTAAGATGAAGAAGTGGAATACTCGAGCCAGAAACACTTGCGTATTTCAGGAGCGCATGGTCCAAATAACGAGACAGAAACAAGGCGGATTGGGTCTGAGCATAAAGGGTGGCGCCGAACACAAATTGCCCATATTAATATCGCGCATCTACAAGGATCAGGCGGCCGACATCACAGGTCAACTGTTTGTGGGTGATGCGATTATAAAAGTGAACGGTGAATATATAACGGCATGCCCCCACGATGATGCTGTCAACATTCTGCGCAATGCCGGCGACATTGTTGTACTCACTGTGAAGCACTATCGCGCCGCAACGCCGTTCCTGCAAAAGCAATGTGAGCAGCGCCCCACAAATGACAACATGACACAACATTCACATCAAACAAGACAAGACATGACACAACATGACTAACGAATTTTATTAAAACCAATCACTCATTCGTTGTTTTGGTTCCATTTTTAGTAACAAAAGATACTCCAGACTCGGACAACGATGTCACTTGTGCCGAGCTCAAGGCAGATGAAGGATACAAGTCCTCAGTTAATAGCGGCACCATTAGTCGTAGCTGCAGTCGACCAATGTCAATTTGCTCGGAGCCAGAGAAACGCTGGGCCGACGTTGTGGCAGGTATATATATACATATATATATATCTCTCATCTCAAGTGTCGCAGCTTAGTTATTTTTGACATTTGCAGTGCCGCTAATGATGGCCTATGTTACACGCTACATTTACGGCACGGACAAGTTGCGTCCGAATGCATTCGAGGTGCGTGGCTTGAATGGCCTCAGCACCGGGGTCATACACTGTGATGAGCTGGCGATACTCAGTCAGTGGCTCAAGCTGATAACCGATAATGTTGTGGGTCTCACACATCTGCAGGTTGGCATCCATCTAATATAATATTAACTAATTTTACAGCTGCCTGAAACCATATTGAATATATTTTAATTGCTGTGCTTATCTTTCTTAACAGATGAAACTGTACAATCGCAATTTCGCTGTGGGCGAACGCATCGAGTATATGGGCTGGGTGAACGAGGGTGTTATCAACAACAACATATCCTGGCAGAGCTATAAGCCCAGATTTTTACTACTCAAAGGCACCGAAGTGATGCTCTTTGAAACGCCACCAGTAAGTTGCAAATTTAATAAGCCTTTTTGGGAAACTGTGAACGCTTTCCTAAAGTAAAACAGCATTAGTAATTTCGTAGAAATATTTCTCTAACTCTTTACTCTTTACAAAACATTATTAACTTAGAGTTATTCCTCAATGGCCAACGTCAAATTTGAGACGTACAGTCTTAAATTAAAGAAAATTAGATTGACACCCCTATTTTGTGGCACGTATGTAATTGGATATAAAAGAATTTGCAGCAGTGTCTGTGTGTTCATTTCGCCCGAAGTTGTTCAAAGCAACTGCAGTTGCTATGCTGCGCTAATTTTATGTGTCAAGATTTAACCCGACATGAGTTAGATGCGACCCACAACCAACCCCAACACACCCCAACACACACACACAGACTAATGCCACACACACAGTCGCAAATACATGTGCAAAAATATAAAAATTTGTACTTTTTGCTCTAATGAGCAGTCTTTGCATAGCAAATGGAACTTGGCTGCAATGTTGGCCAACGGGCTTATGAGTTGATTCTGCATAGATGCACTGCACCACTCCACTTCACCTCTCCTCTTAACCCACCTGTCAGTGAAGAGTTGCCACGCGCTTTGATATTATGAAGTGGCCCTTGTGTTTTTGTTAATCTTATTTAAAATCGGACTCTGTTGCCAATTGTGCAAATCGCTAATCTCATTGCAGCTAAATGTGGCTGGCATAAGCAAGGCCTTGGTGGTCTATAAGGTGTACCAGACCATGTTTCGCATTGTGAAGGAATCGGAGACGGTGGACAGTCGACAGCATTGCTTCTTGTTGCAGAGTTCTGGACACGAGCCTCGATATTTGAGCGTGGAGACCCGACAGGAGTTGCTGCGCATTGAGAACAGTTGGAATGCGGCCATAGTAACCAGTGTTATTAAATTGGGCGTAAGTATGCCACACACACACACACACACACACACTCACACACAAACACACATTAATACACACACACACATACAAATGCATAGTTTTTGTATCTGTGTGAATTGCTTTCCGAATTTCGCATGTTTGTTTGTAATTAGTCGCACGACTGGTCGCAATGCATACGACGAGTATCGTGATTGCCAATTGCTTGTTAATTTATAAGCATACACAGCCCACTCCCTCAGGCAGCCTTGAATTGAAAGGTCATGGCTGCTGACCTAAGTATGAAATCGATATGCCGTCCTTTGAAAGCCACGATTGAAGTATTCTACATTTTTGGCTTGCAGACAAATATAAGAATTTGCAACAAGTTGTTTTCACACCTTGACTTCGAGTTTTTATATTTATGAGTTCGAGTTTTTATATTTATGTAAATATTAGACAAAGAGCATTGACTTTTCATTTAAACATTAGATCCTACGCAAACACAATTTGCGATAATAGATGCCTCTCAAATATTTCCCTAAAAATCGATTTCCGAATCCCTAGGTAGATAATGATAAAGCAACCACACAGGATATATATAAATGTCTCCCCAAATTTGAAAGAATTGCAAACTGGCCACATGGGTCATAAGAAAATTGAACACCCAAGAAGACCTTTCACTGAACTCTTATCACCAATCAAATCGCATATTATTTTGAGAAATTCGCATTAAACACAAACTCTCAAGCAAAGTTTTGGTATCCGTTCGGAGACACTGCCCAAAAGTGTGTAACTTTTGTTTACACACACACATATACAAGTTGTATATAGTAGCAATATATATATATATATACTTTTATATGTGTACACAGTGCTGGCAAGCTGTTTAAAAGTCACAGCCAAGCCAATGACCGACATAAATGGCGCACAGAAAGGAATTTTGCCCATGCTACGAATCGATTCGAATTTGGTGTGCAATTTGGAACATTTAGTCGAGCATACAAAGACACAAAGAGATTATTGAACTTTTGTGTCAGCTATATTAGTTGATGGTAGATGGTTGATATTGACGTTGCAGTTGTGTCAGCTACTAGACATATCGCGTATACGTAATAAATATTAAAAGTCGATTTCAATCAACGTTGTCTGCCCCTCATAAGTGTCTAGTGTTAATAAATAAGTTCAGTTACACATGCAACCTAAGTTGATATACGTCTATCTATATTTATATCTATCTAACTCACAACATAGCGCAAGACCTTTGCCGTTTCGCATCAAGGCAAGAGTGGCGGACTGACACTTGATTGGCAGGCGGGTTTCTCACTGACAGAGGGAGCCGATGCCACAATGGTATGGCAGTATAAGTTCTCACAGTTGCGCGGCTCCAGCGATGATGGCAAATCCAAGTTGAAACTACACTTTCAGGACAGCGAGTCGCGTGCCATCGAGACAAAGGCAAGTTGTGGTTATATTTTTAGAAAATGTAATTACATTATATATATGTATATATAAATATTAATTATGCGCATCTCACATCAAATAGGAATTGGAATGCCAAGTCCTGCAGAGTTTACTTTTTTGCATGCATGCGTTTCTCACCGCCAAGGTTGCTTCAGTGGATCCAGCATTCTTGAGTTCAATACAGCAGACCTAAGCCTGGCTAGCAAACGCATACTGAGAATCAAAAATTTTATAGGCTAAGTGAACTAATAGTTGTATTTCAAAAATACGCAACAATTACATAAGTAATTTACCAGCTATAATAATTAAGCAAGTTACAGATACAACATTATTACATTATATAAGTACAATGCGAATGTATGTAAGTAAATGGTATTAGTTAAATTTGAATAGCTTAAAATACGGAGTTAGATTTGATATACTTATATACTACTTATTAAATGTATACATCAACTTGCATACACACATAAATAACATTATATGCATATACATATATATATATATATGAAATGTCGAACGAAACTGAATGATAAACTTAAAGTGAAATCTCTTGGTGCAACACATGTAAATTTAAGCGTGCTCTAGGCTTCTTTTCCTATATAATCAGATCAAGTTGTCGATATAATTGAACGTACTATCTACATATATGTACATATATATATATATATATATATATATATATGTATTGAGCAATTAGACAATTACACTTGGATACGTATGTATTTATTTTATCAAAAACTTAGGCATTATGCAATTACTAATCACAAAACGAAAGCTACTACGTCATCTGACATCGAGTAAATTTGAAATGAGCAAAAGCCCATTATAATTGTCAACTACAACATTATAAATGAATGTAAACGATGTGCATTATAGTGAAAATTTAATTTTCAATTTTAATGAAGATGCTATTGTTAAAACTAGGTATTTATTCGAATGAATGTTGCGCTTTTTAAATTCAAATCTTTTATTTATTTACTATCTAAGGATGTCAGACAAACAAGTTTAAGTTTCAATATAATCGCTATTTAATTACCAACATTTAATCATTCTCAACAAACAAAAAAAAACACAAAAACAGCCACCGAAATTTGCATTCATATTTTTATTCGATTTTACATAAGGATCGTGTCAACTTTCCGACTATATTGTAAATACATATACTCGTACATGTAAGCATATGTCATGCGTCAATTCAAATGTGTCTTTCCATTGAGCGATCACACCAACAAACAACACACAACAAACATAATAACATTTTGCTCATATACATAAGGGATTTCTAATGGAACAAATGGTTGATTTATTGTACGTATATGTATACACAAATCAGCTAAAACATATTTCATCAGCTTAATAAAATATTAAAATGTACTCAAATATGTATGTATATTCAACGTCGTTCTTGTAATTCTTGTAAGTTGCAAGGACGCACACAGGCCAGAAACTGTTAACGCAACTCATCAACGCAATCATATCAAATATATCAATTATCAAGCCCACGTAATCACTTGTAGATGTACACGCTTATATATATATGTGTATATATATTTGAACCAAAAACAAAGCTAAATGTGACGCAATATTACACAAGATTAACAGAAATAATTCATGTGACTACTATTTGTAAAACAGGATACACCAGCAACAAAAATCTTCGGTCTGCCGAAGACTTAATACCATTGCAGATCATTCACATTTTTCCAATTGACGTACTCGAATAACATGATCGAGAGTGTTAATAATTATATCTCTCATTTATGTGTGGAGTCTATTTGCTTATGTTTATTTGCATTGACTAACTTTTTGATTTGTCCGACTCTCTTTCCGAATGTCAAAGTCGATCTCAAGGATTAAATGAGCTTCAAATAAAATTGTATAAATGAAACATAAACATTGATTAAGTGGCACATAATAATGTAATTAGTGTAACCCTCTCGAGCTAGGCATTTATGGCTAGTCTCTGGTCCGTCCTCTGCTGATATTCCCAAATGATCACCAAACACAAAAATGTCCGTAAAATAGTCTAAGTTTCTTAGCACATTTCTGCACAGGTATTTAACTAAAATAAACTCACTAATTATACATTCATTCATACAGGCAATATAGAGTATTTACGTAGAATGCAATTTACAAATACAAAACCAGCGATTAAACCTTGCAACACAAACGAACAATGTATAAGCGCTATCTGAACGATCAGATATAATAATAAACTACATACATATTTACAAAATAATTGTACTACTGTATACCAAGTTACATCAGTATATATATACATATATCTATATATACATATGCATAAGCATAAATATCTAACAGACCACATTCAGACACTCAACTGCTGCTTTAATAAGCGCCAAAAAATTTAGAAGGCCATTGAATTCACAGGGATTGGAACTCAATCGAAGTAGCTGTGGACTCCAAGGAGCTTTAAAAGAAATTCTGTCGATTTGTGTATTTGTTTACCACTTCAAGGCACCTAAACAGACCAAAATACGTAAAATGCACTACAAATAATACATAAACAATTAATCCAAAAAACTAACCAAAGCAAACTATTTTTTAAAAGCATACGCAATGAAATAAAATATTCCATCTTCGGAATGCCGATGATTAAATACTCTTGCAGACATTTGACAGATGTTCGATAAACTCATGCGTATTCAACCAATCTTGAAATTCTTTATAATTATAAGAAAAAAGAATCCTCTGCAAGGGTATAAAAACACAACCCATACGAATACCAAAAGAAATAAATAAATCTGTGTATAGCATATACATAAATCCATAGGATCATACATATATAGCGCACATATTATTGCTGTCTAACTGAATAATCAAAAGTGCATTGCTGGATACGCAAATGATGAGTTTACAGCTATATAATATCTATCTCAGAAATGTATTGTTCATATTCAATGTAACGCACAGCAACAATGAAATACATCAGAATCAGATACATTTACATTTACACACATCAACATACGATAAGCTTTAAATATGTACACATTTAACTACATCTTATGTAGCACTTATATTTCTGTTAAAAAAACAGCATTGCCACCCATTTCCAATTACTTTATATACTTAGCATTTATAATTGATTTGCAGTTTTTATATTCCAAATATATTATATATATATTTATATATGTATTCGTTTGAAATAAAGTTAGGCAAAAACAAATACAAAATAATAACAATAAAAATAATGCCCTTAAATATGCAAACTGATCAAATTGTTGTCATTATTGGTGAAAAGTGGAATGGGACAAAAATCTACTAAAGGGCCATACTCGAGCTTATATTAGCTTAATCATATAATATATATATATCATTAATTTTGAAAAAATTGAGCAATTTTTAGGTTCACAATAAATTGTTCAACAAACTTATCCTTTCGTTTTCCTCAGGAAACCAACTCCAAATGCATGATCCATTCAAATCCACTTGGTTAATTAAGGTATTCAAATTTTAAGTTTACCAAAAATGTTGCTTTGGAATATTCCCATCTTCCTGCCCAAGTAAAAACACATTTTTCTTGTAATACCAACTTAAAATACAATCGTTTAATCAAATATATAACAACTGAATAAAATAGTTATTTTGTTTTTCTTTTCTTCTGATATTTTGATATTTGTTCATCTCATTGCACTTTTACATGGCTGAGTAAAAATGCATTGAAACTCACTACTTAAACGACAAGTTGTTCAATTCAATAATAATAATAAAAACGTTGAAGCAAAGTTGATGGCTGACAACTTTGCTTTAGTTTATATTTTGTAACGGTAACACTTAAGATTTAGATGGCAAAAAGTATACAAATTGAAAATGATTCACAGTTTGAATATTGAAGAGTTTAAATATTGGCTGGTTTAAACCCTTCATTGTTTTGGATTACAACATATAAATGTAAAATTATTAAAATTCTATAGCAGTGTCAAAATCTTTTTATGGCTGGATGAAAAAGATTTTGATTGCCCCGAGTTCGGCAAGGGATTTATTTTTGAATAGTTTTGACAATACTGCAAACTGGTAACACTGGCTATTGATTGCTTAACTTTATATACATAACACATTCCGGTTAAAGCTTCTGCTAGACAGATATTCTAGATACGCACTATATAATAAAGCTATGTAAGTATGTACATATACAAGCTCCCATATCCATTTAACGGTCTTGAGAGTTAATCGTACCTTAAATTCCCTGTTGCATATGCGCACACAAATTACGATTACGATTTTGGTTTTGGTTTTGGTTTTTGGTTGAAAGTTGGCCTAGTGAGATACCAATTACCACTTACCAACTACAAATATTTTACTTAAATATTTCTGTATTATCTACACAGCGTTTGGTAAATATACAAACATACTTGTCTGTATGTGTATCATAGTATATATGTACGTATGTATGTATTTATGTAAGTAGATTGTGTTATTAGTATTAGTATTAATATTTGTATTACGGTAAATGCATTGCATTATGAAACTACTGGCTAGCCTTAACTGTAGACTTATGGTTTTGAGCTACAACATGATTTTTCTTTAGTGTCGAAACCTAAGTATGTACGTTGTATGCGAAATTTGCATTAGTTTCCTAAGGGCCCTTGATGCCTTAGAGCTAAGCTAAAAGTTTTTTTTTTTATTTTAACATAAAACAATTATATCTGCAGGCCAAACTACCAAAAAGCACACATTCAATTTAATGTTGATGTTGAAGTTATTTTTGCAAAACTTCTCAATACTATACGTAATATATTTGAAAACGGGCCATCGGTCGAACTCAGACATCGGTTGCATCGGTTGCCTCGGCGTCAGCCAGGCGGACGAGGGTCACCGTCGCCTCGGTGGCGACTCCGTTGACAGCCAACTGCTGATCCCGCCACGGAGTCGTCAGTGTTCGTATACGCTGCTTAAAGCTGCCGGGTGTAACAATTAGCTTGTAAGTAGCCACTCCCGGTATCATAATGATCGAGGAGCCAGCTATGCACCAGCCCAATGCGTTCGCCCAATTGGGATACACGTAATCCCCATACGTTAACGGTTCATAGCCCAGCAGTCCGTAAACCGTGATGAAGAGCAGAAATAGAGGCGCCACAAATCGCCAGCAGACCACCCAATAGCGACCCGGTGGAAAGCCAATCATATCGCGTATATCGTCACTAAAACGCTTGGTGCCATATATCCAGGATACAGCTATCGCCTCGAAGAACACCGCCACCAGTATGGAGTAGCCGGCAGCATAGCGATCCAGCAGATGGAAGAAATAGAAGCCACCTTGGGTGCAGCTGGCCAGGCCAACGACAAAGTACAGCGAGAAGAGTCCGGCCACAAAGAGTTCGCGGTTCCTTTTGATCTTGGGGAACTCGTCGCTTAAAGCCGTGATTATCGCCTCCGAGCCGCCAAACTGCCAAAATAAAAAAAAAAGTAGAATTATAATATTGCAGATTTATAATCTATTGTTCATTTAGAAGTGGGATTTTTTTAAGAAACAAAATTTAAAAAGAAGACGTTTTTTAACTCAGAGACAATATAAACTGCTCAACAACAACAAATGTTTACCGAGCTGTCCAATCCGAGAGTTAGCAGCATCATGAAGAAGATTAGCGCCCAGAAAATGCTGCCCGGCATGGTGGCAATGGCCGCTGGATAGACAACAAACACTAGACCCGGTCCCTCGGTGGCCACATCCTCGATCCTGACGCCGGAAGTGTGTGCCATGTAGCCCAGTACGGAGAATATCACAAAGCCCGCCACAAAACTCGTTGCAGAGTTTATAAAACTTGTAAGCAGGGCATCTCTGTAATATGCACAGTTAATCAATAAGCCATTCAAATCAAAAAACCAAAAGTTCTTCAAGAATTCAGATTAAGTTGGAAAACATCTATTGTTACAAATAATTTCTGTCTCTTTTCTTCAATAACTGTATATATTATATATATTAATTTTACTTACTTGTAGACATTGTTGTGATATTTGTTATACGAGGCATAGGCGAGCAACACACCAAATCCGGGACCCAATGAAAAGAATACCTGTGTGGCGGCATCGACCCACACTTCCGCCTTGAAGATGGCATCGAAGTTTGGACTCAAGTAATATTGAATACCCATCGCAGAGCCTGGCAAGGTGATGCCGCGTATCAGCAGAATAAGCAGCACTGCATAGGGAAAGAGTGCCGTGAACCAAACCACTTTACCCGATGTGCTGATGCCCTTCCACAACGAGAAGTAGCAAATCAGATAAACCATCAGCAGGCACAGCGCCATATCCCAGCGTATGTGGCCCAGATCATGAATGCCCTCGCTATGGTTTAGCTCAAGTATATAGCGACTGGGAATAGATAATATAAATTTATATGTAACACATATGCATACACTCAGAGAAAAACGCAGTTAATTAAAAGCAAAATGAATTGCATATAAATCAAATTTATAATATCACATTCAATATAAATGACCTTGTGGCACTTACTTAAAGTATTCGGATGCCGCCGACTGGAATCTCTCCACAGGCACAACTGGTGCGATGCTGGCAAATGTTAGATTCGTATAGGATTCATTGGCAAAGAAGAGACTCTGATTGTTGAACGCATAGAAATCGCTCAGATTGCCAACAACAGGACGTGTATTCTGACCCTCAAACTGTGAGTGGTAACAATTATTAATAATAAGATTGATGTTTAGTGGAAGGCTGCCTCAATTGGCATTTACCGGCTTGCAGTTTGGCGTATTCCATGCATTGTTGCACGACGTCCAGGGCAGCACATTGGTGAAGGAAGCGAAGAAGAAACGCAGTGACCACGCAATAATCACATTGTAGTAAAAGTCCACATAGAAAGCGATAAGCACCACCGCATATCCAATGCCTAAAATTTCACCCATTGCATCATATAACATATAACATTCACAACTAGACCATTTTCTGTACTTACCCTTAAAAAGCGGTACCAAACGACCCCAGCATGTAATTGCGCCCTTACGATTGTGCTGTCCCAGGGCCAGTTCCATATAGAACAGAGGTATGCCGCCCACAACCAACATAATGCAGTAGGGCACAAGAAAAGCGCCTGCAAAAATATATATATTTGTGGGTTTTCTGATTTAGATTTGTGATTTATAAAGTTCATTAGCAGCTATATGCTATATATTATGCGATTTGGCCGACTTCTTTGTAAAAGCTGCTTACGCTTGCTCTTCAAATTTTTCCTCTTAATAACAGTTTTAATTCTAATAATACTCCAATCAGATTGCAATTGCTGATCCTTGGAATAGGGGCCAATAATCTTATCAATAAGCGCTGCATTGCCTACTAGAAGCAATTTGCCTGCTGCTAACTAATGAGTGGCCAGTGTCGTTATGATTAAAGCGCAATCAAGCTTTATAATATTTAAAAACACCCGAAGCACTATAAATATTATGAAAAAACAATGTGTGCTGGGTGCTTCTAAGCGATTGGCTGTGTGTGTGTGTGTGTGTGTGTGTGTGTGTGTGTGTGATTGACCCGTGTCAGTGTCTGTTTTTGTCGGTCTATGGCTTGCACATAGACATTGGCACACACACACACAGATACACACAAAATCAAATTGTTTCACAAGTGCCACTCTAAGGACATTTTAAAAACATTAACAGCATCGCATCCCGGGCTGGCAATGGGACAAGCATACATACATAAGGACATAGAGACGTAGACAGACACTGGGACACAGGGACACAGGGACATAGAGAGAAGCCATGGACCGCTCTGCTCCGGTTCAGGCTCGGCTGTCTCATGCAGTCGTCGACGTCGGTTAGCTTCCTTCTCCTTTGTTCTCTGCTCCCTGCTCCCTGCTCCCTGTTCCCTGCTCCGGCAATTGCTAAAGTGCCATCGATACTTTGTTGAGTGACAGCGGGGCGTTTTATGATTTGATTATGTCTATTAGCAGGCAAAGTGGGCGACAAAGTCGTTGACAACTACGACGACGACTACAGTGACAACGGCCATTATGCATACTAGTACACACACACACACACACACACACTCACACATAAATTGGTAAAAAAAAATCAAAAATTGGTATAAAAAAATCAACAAAAAAGGCTCTTGAACACTGTGCTGTCAATGATGTTGTAAAATGTAAAACAAAAAACGGCCAATGATAATACCAGACGAGATAAGGATCTTAAAATCAAGTGCAGCTCTGGTGCTGAAGCTGTAATTTCCGTTCCTTTGCCCCAACTCATTTCCGGTTTGTCACTGTCTATTTATAGCACAAAGTGCTATGGCAAATTATTATTTCAAAGCGCATATTTATCAAGCCAATTAAACAGCTGGCATATTTAAGAATTGTCAAATCTCAATTAAGCCCTAAAATCTTTTTTATTGCCCAATAATACACTAATGATAATTGCCAAGTGGATTTCAAACGAAAAGAGTACGTTTTGTGTTTTTTAAAACAATTTTAAACCATTTAAATTTTAATACTCACCTTAAAACAAATCAAATTTTGATATCTTTATACTTGTACTTAAACTGTTACTATAATATTAGATTTATATTAAATATACAATATAAACAATGCATTTGCAAGCAGAAATAGACCTTAACTTATAATTTATACAGTCACATAAGTCGAGGAATTTCATTTATTCAGTAGCTGGGAATAAGAAGAAAAAATGGGAGAGAGAGGGAAATTAAATGCCCACTAAGCTGTGGGGGGCATTAAAAGCTAATAATCGCAACCTGTGGTAACTGTCACAACGTTGACTCTAACGGTAAAGTTAAGCCTGGCAACGCCAGTAGTCAGCCGCACAAAATGATATAAAATGAAAACTAAGCTGTCACTGATTGAGTGCAATGAAGCGTATGAAATAACAATTTATTTTTTAAGACCACAGAGAAAAAAAAAAGTTGTGGCAAAGGCCAGCACGACAGCAACAACGACAAAATAGTCATAAAACTATAAAGGAAAAGGCAACCAGCACACACACACGCATACACACACACACACACACACACACATCCTGATTTACGAATGAAAATTCATATCAACGCCTAAGTGCCGCCGTCAAAAAACGTGTGCCGCACATGAATTTCAACACAATACGTATAAGGATATACATACATACATGCATACATACATACATACAGACATACATATACAGAAATATGTCTTGATTCTGATGTGCATAGCCCAGTAACAATAAAAGCCTAGAAAGCGTTTCATACACTCTTCCCCCGCATCCCTCCACACCCCTTGCGGAGCGATGCTTACTCACTCGCTGTCAGATTGTGGCAAAGGAGGTAAAGGAGGCCAAATGCGATTATGACTGCCAGATTTAGTTGTCATACAAAAGCACTTAACTTTGAAATTGTTTTGAATGATGGCGTTGCCAACAAAGATCACAAGTCCTAAGCATATGTATCAACTTATACATCTATATGTGTATGTGTGTGTGTGAAGTCGCACGTCTGGACTCTGGGTAATTTCGTATAGGAAGTACGCACTTAGAGCCGCAAGATTTGTGCCCCACCTCACTCACTGCCCAGTTAATGGCAGCACTTCGCACGCATTTTAGCCAGCACTTGTCAAAGTGTTAACAAGGCCAAGTCACTTGTTATGCGGCAACTTGAGTGAGTTTCTTGGGCGCTCAATGATGTGTAAAGCTTTATAAATGCCACAAGAATTCTTGTGGCATTGTGTCTCTAATTGGCACGCAACATTCCCCCAGCCCCCAATCAGCAACAGATAAAGAAAAGATATTTGTTTTCTAGTTAGTTACTTACCACCGCCATTTTTGTAGCACAAATAGGGAAATCTCCAGACGTTTGCTAAATCGACGGCGAATCCAATAACCGATAATAAAAAATCCACCTTGCCGCTCCATGTTTCACGCTGATCGTTAATGCTGCTATTATCGTTGGTGTCGTGTGGTGTGGACGTCTTTGCTATTTGTCCTGTAGGTGACATCGCCGTTGCGACGATGCCCGTGTCCTTGGCCAAAACGTCGTCGTTTTAGTTGCCAACACGCCAATCAAGTCTACAAAATTATATATATATATATATATATATGTATATTATATAGATGATTTTACTTATTAATTGCAATGTAGCATGCATTAACCTCCTTCAGTTCAAACAGTTCAACATATTGCATGTTTGTGGCATACGACAGTTTTGATGCGCTGCTTGAGGGCTTAAGCCGACACTTGATGCCCAATTGAGAGATTAACGTGTGTGTGGGTGTGTGTGTGTGTGTTGGTGTGTCACTGAAATGTCCATAACACTTGAATTCTGTTTGGCCACGACATGCTCTCTAGCCCTTCGAGTGTTTGTCCGTGTATTACGTATACGACGTGTGGTGACAAACACTTGACAATTACAGCACAAAAACCATACGTTGTGGTTTGCCCATCGACAAAATCTGAATTTCCTTTTATTTATTGTTACACAGCAAATAAATATACACATGCATACACATATATATTGTTTCTTTGTTTCTCTCATATGCGGGTAACATAATTAATTGCTCCACTTTAAAATGTTTCTCGCATTAGCTTAATTTAACCCGAGAGATGTGCTCAATTAAAAGCGCAGTGCTCAAGCAATGCTCAAGATTCAATTAAATAATTAAACTGCGTGAAGCTCAGTGAAGATCTCAGTGCAAACTAAATTAGCTTTTCATGTGCTACTTGATTTACATACAATTCAAGACTTTGTCTCATTTCAAAAAATTTCTTTATACTGTTAAGAAAAAAATATTTTTTTTTGGTTGATTAAATGTTTGGTTTTTATATTATAGCATTATTTATGGACTGAACTACAACGAATAATCATTATAGATTCAAAGCACCTTGTCTTGAATATACAAGCTATATTTTCATAGATTAAAAAATGATCTTAAGTATCTTGTCTGGTGACTTTTGACTATTGACTATTTATAATTTAAATATGTCTTTCGCTGGATCCAAGTCCAGCTTTTTTACGTATAAATTTACGTGTTTATATTTTATTAAATAAGACAAGTCATATTATATGTATTATCCAACTAAATATTTATCTGCAGCGCCATTAAATCCCACAAGTTGTAATATTCTTATTCATTTATAGAATGTGAAAAATTGTATGCAATAAGTAGTGCCATTAGAATATTAAGTGGGTGCTGAAAAGTGTGTACACTTACAAAAATTCACATGTGTCGAAAACAATTGAAAACTATTATATTATTTGTATAAAATACCATGGAAAAACTGAGTATATTTTAAGCTGCGTCTTTTTCTTAATATAATAAACTTTTTAAGCTTTGTAAAAATTGGTGAATTGAGAACCAATTGGATTTTTTGTGTGTAAATAATCACTATTTAGATTGTGCATACATACCTGCTATATTCCAATAACCTAGATCACAAACTTTTGCCAATCCATTTTAAAGAATTCACAAATAAATTATGCCAAAAATGTGGATTAACAGCTCTCTCTCTCTCTCTCTCTCTCACACACACTCTCTATAAGCGCCAACAGCCCAAAACTTGTGTCACTTTAATTAGGACTTGCACAAGCCACACATACTTTCACTTGCCTTAGAACAGTTGGCCTAATGTCTCAATATTAACTAAAGATTTGGGCAACACCAAAAAATTCAGTTGTTGCGCTAACGGTAACATTCAAACGTATGCAGGCAATTTCTTTATGCCAGTGACTTTTATAGCCAGCGACAAGTGGTTGACTGCACCTGCACCCTCCCAACAGACACACACACACACATACACAACCCTCTGTGTGTGTGTGTGTGTCAAACGCAGCAACTGCTGAAGTTTAACGTCGCATGCGCCAAGGAAACGTCGTCCAAACGGAAGTGACCAATTACAGTTGCCTTTGTGCGTATGTACGCATGTCTATATATGTGCATGTGGCTGTGTATGTGTGTATATGTTCACTTTATATACTCGTGCATACGTATGTGTGTCACAGTAAGCTTTTTCTACATAATGTTAAGCAACGAACTTGTGCCTGCTTGCAGCTGAGCTTTTTTGTACAGCGCTCTGTTAACCATGTCTTTTGCATTTTATTGCCATGTTAAACTAAATTCAATGAATGAAAATAAATAGATAAACACACAAAATAAACAATATAAATTGCAGTCGCAATTAACAAAATGCTCATCTCATACAATTCAAATGCTGAATAAATGTTGACTTTACAACTGAAAGCAAACACAAATATTTTGGTCAATGTGTAACACTTTCAGGTACATTTGATTATATCAAAAGTTTGGCAAGATCATTTTATATATATCAACGAAAGTAAGGCGGCAAGAGAACTATTTATGCTAAACTCTCTCTCTCTCTCTCTGAATATTCTCAAGAAGCTCTCGAATATGTTTCGAAAACTTGAAAATATATATTTCGAAAATGCACACAGACAAATGAAAACAGCGTAAACAAAATGTCTTATTTTAAACATCTTCAATACAATTTTCCTGGCCAGCGACAAAAATCGCGAGAGTCGAGAGCAGTTGCCAACGGGTTTTCATCGAATACGGCCACGGGGCAACATGCAGTGCTAAGAAGAATAAATAGAAACGCATTGTGACCAGTGCAACGCATCTCACAAAAAGAAAATTAAAGAAAATTCGGAGAGTGACAGAATATCAATGTGCTCGCCGATCCTATAACTGCAGCTATAACTATAGTTAACCCGCTATAAATAACAGTTAGTGGAATAATCAAATGCACACTTGTATCTTGTGTAAAATATTATATATTCTCGAGTCGGTTTATGTTTTTATATAAGAGGCAACGAGCATTATTTTTAATTTCGCTGTTGATAATATGCAAATGTGTAGGCAAAAGAATAGAAAAGAATTGAGAATTTGTACGAAAACCGAGAAAAAAATAAACCTAGGCAAAAACACAATCTGAACTAAACAAACTAAATAAAATATTTGCAAGCTTTACAAATTCTACAACATTTTGTGTGTGAGTGTGTGTGTGTGTGTGTGTGTAGAAGTGTATGTGTATGCGTGCAGACAGCTAGACGGCTCAATTAAATATTTGTTTGACAACAAGAACAAGAACTATAGCGAACAGGAGCTGAACTAATTATATACTACACCGAAATGCGAAATAACATTGAACTTAAGCCGATTGGCACTTAAAGCAATCGCAATCGGTATTTTCGGATACGGCGAACAATGTGTTTTGTGGTGCATCTCAATGCAGAGTTTATAAATTCAATTAATTGGCGTATTTGTCGACCATTTTCCAGGAAGTGAACAATAACAATGAAAACACATTTGCGCCAGCGAGTGAAATGAAATATGTGAGACCAAAGTTGCCGAGATATTTACATATATTTTGCATTTTTTTAAAACAGATGCAGATGTAGCTGCAGATGCAGACGCGTGAATAAAGATACAAAAAACACATGTAAAATAGGCCGACAAAGATACATACACATACACATATACATATTCACATACATATACACATACATATACACACCAAAAACATGTATTTATGTACAGATTGCCTTTGTGCAGCCCGCTATAAATATTTACAACGCTGCTGCTGCTGTTGCCGCTTGTACGGACAGCCAAAATACACATTTCAACGATTTACGATTAATACAGAATTCTATTTATCTAGTGCATAAGTCGTGCATATGTTTTTAGCTGTGCAATGATTTAAACAAGAACTGATGTGAATTAACTTAACCGTATCACAGACACTCCAAGAACATTCTCAATAATAATAATAGCAAATTATTCAACACATGTAAAACGCAACTCAACGGCAAATTAAACCTTTGAAAAATGTCGAAAAAACCGCGAGGGCATATACATAAAATTCGTGAATTCGAATTGGAAAAGGTAATTCCCAGAATTTTTCAAAAATTGCACGTAGTTAATGATAAATGAATAATCGACCCCCCACAAACATTTTTATGGTTGCAGCTGGAAAATCATAAAATAAGAGACAACGGCAACAATTGCTATTTTGTCGAATTTCACATTTGATTAGTATTACTTATGTGTATTTGTTATGCATATTTGTTCATATATTGCACGCCTTTGCCAGCATGAACGTCCTTATGTATTTTGCGGTTCTTAGAAACAGAGCATTAGATAGATTTCTAGGTAGATTTCTATCTAGAAAAGATGAACTGTAAGCAGGCGCAACGATTCATCAACATGATTTTATCGGGCTAAAAAAAACACTTTTGCTTCTTCGTCTCATTTTTATGGGATCATACAGGCCCTTTTCGAATACCCTCTGTCTGAGTAGAACATCATCTTGTACGAAATCGACCCAATCAAATAGAATAATTAATTCTTTGGTCACGCGTGTTCCGACTCACATTTTCCAAATATTTATGTCTATTATTTTGTTGAAAAATCGGTAAGAATGTTTTTGTGTCAGAACAATGATTATTCAATACAAAGAACTCGTGTTGAGAAAATCAACAATAAATCTAAATTATAGAAACAAAAATAATTTCACGAATTTTTATAGTCATGATTATTTTCGATGTAAAGGCATGTCAGCTTATGCTTGCCGCTTACTTGATTATATAGTTATATACATTTTACACTTTATTTAACTCAATAAATATCTAGGGTATTTGAACTTCGGTCAGGCAATTATTTTAAGTTATTTTCAGTTGGCATAAGTCCAAAAATCTCTTCGCTAAGCTAATAGTTAACGCTAACGTAAAGAAACAAAAAAAACCTCATTTTATTGGACAGCAATCAGGGGCTGGGCATTATGTCAAAAATAGAGTAACATTCAATACGCTTATCCATATTTAATATTTATATACACATGTGGATGAGGTTGGTGTTTATAAAACAAATCCAAAATAATAAATATTGTTCACCAAAACAGATTCAACTTGTGGATGAGTTTGATATCATTCAAATTGTCGGTGAAGGATGGTTTGGCAAGATATTGCTGGTTGAGCATCGGGGATCTCAAACAGAAATGGTACTGAAGGCGGTTCCTAAACCATACGTGACTCTGCGCGATTTCTATCGCGAATTTCATTATGGACTCCATTTGGGTGTGCATCGGCATATTGTAACCACATATGATGTGGCCTTTGAGACGGCTGGTTTCTATGTATTCACACAGGAATACGCACCACTGGGTATGTGTACAATGTTTACTTATTTAGCCATAAAATATATTATTCATTCCGTTGATTTTAGGGGATCTTACATCAAATGTGACTGAAACTGGGGTGGGTGAAGTTTACAGCAAGCGCATAGCTAAACAATTGGCATCCGCCATAGATTATATGCATTCAAAGTAAGTAACAAGAACAGATCTTAAATGTTATCTTAGTGAGTAATGAATTTATTATTGAACTGAAAATCGCATTGATAAGAGATCTATAATGCAAATATTGTGTTGGCGGAGGTAAAATAGTAAAATATTAGGCATTATTGTAGAAATAATTTATATAACTTAAAGAAGCCTGATTGTGTACCACAATTACTCAGATCACTGAATTAAACATCAATCGCTGCGGGCCCTACTTGAAACTTTAAAAATCGCAAAAAATTCCTTTAATAAATGATAAGAATAAAGTTAATTTACATTTTCACTCCCTCTAAATCTCTCTCACTCTCTGCTTGTATGATTATATCTTTATATTTGTATATTTTACGCAACTATTCAGATCAGTGAAATAATCATTAAACTCTGCAAGGCTTAATTGAAATTTGTATATTATTAAATAAACAAAAATTAAATTTCTCGCTTCTGTTCCTCGCACACCATCTCTCTGTTTTTATTTGTATCATTATATGTTTATAATTTGTATACCTTATGCCTCATTAACACGGTTTTTATTACAGAGACATTGTGCATCGGGACATTAAACTAGATAATGTGCTCATATATCGTTCGGATTTTCAACGCGTCAAACTTTGTGATTTCGGCGAATCATTTCAAACTGGTACTACAGTGGAGCGTCGCAATGAATGGTTGCCTTACAGTCCGCCCGAAGTATTAGAAGTGAAGCCAGAAGGCACCTACAAGTAAGATAGCTAAAAAAAAATCAATTTCAAACATACAAATATAAATTCAATGAAATATTCTCAAAGAGCCGATCCCAGTCACGATGTCTGGCAGTTTGGCATTGTTATATTCGTCTGCCTGACTGGCTGTCTGCCCTGGCAAAAGGCATCCTCCGAGGATCCGCGCTATGTACGCTATATGGTCTGGCAAGGCAGCATAATGATGATGCCGCTCCGACGAACACCCAAACTATTTAAGGTAAACCCTTCGTTGTAAATAGAGTAAGACATATATTTGTATGGATATATATCTTTTATATAGCTGCTCACATCGCGCGCTCAGCGTATGTTTAAGCGGTTTCTGGAGCCACGCAGCGGGAGCAGGCCAAAGAGTTTGGGTGACTTAACCAGGTTTATGGATGATCGCTGGCTGGCCAAAACGGCGGAGAAAGAAATGGCCGAATATGAGACAGACGAACTGTGCCCCTCAATGTATTCCTTTCACAGCAGCCCCGACGAGAAGAATCGCCTGCTGTACACATTGGCGGATTGTGGCATCGAAACCAATGTCGATCGCCAGCTGAAAAAGAATCGCATAAAAGACTGGATCGAGTCGTCCATAATTACGGAAGAGGATGAAGTAAGCAACATAAATGTTGAACTCTAGATATTCATCTATATAGTAACCGATCATACCAATTTGTAATAATAACTTACCTTGACTCTTTTAGGAGGAGAATGAAGAAACCAACTCGGCATCGCCGTCTTCATCGATATCACGCGAACCAGTGCCCGGACACATCTCCTCCATTCGACAGCCACAGAAACCACAGCCGGATAAGCTCAAAGAGATAAAGGGCACATTGAAGGACGCGACACAGAAGCACTTTGATCCCCGAACGGGTGCACTGCAGCAGGGGCCCAGCGAAATGGGCACGGCCATGCATTCGGCACGATCAACGACCATCGCTTCCACATCGACGCTGAACAATGCCGATAGTATGCTGACCTTGGGCTCCCGCCAAGATATGCTGGCGAGCAATTTGACCATTTATAATTCAATGGAAATGGAGCTGAATCGCTTAGGTAAGGATCGGATGTCACTTCTGCAAGTCGGTGGCTTTTTAAATCAGACACAGAGCAGCAGCAGCCTACTAACCGCACTCGATGTGCCGCCGCCACCGATGCACGCCGTCCACTCTTCCACCAACTCCATCGCACCTGTCAAGAACTCGATTGGCGTCGGCACACGCGGTCCCACCAAGAGCATCCTGCAACGCTCCAAGTCCGATTCACTACAGTCGGCCATGTACAACAGCATGCCGACCATTGACAACGCCCACTCCTCCTATGCAGCCGCTTTTAACACCAACAATAATATTAATCTTAATCTAAATCAGGGCCTGCAACCATTGCAGACCAGCTATGCGCCAAATGGCAGCGCCTTCTTTAAAAGTGGTAATAATAATCCAATTGGTAACCGAACTAATCCAAACAACAAAACTGTGACTTTTACGGGCCTAACTAATGCCTTTCAATCGCTTGCTCAACTCCCAATGCTGGCTAACAATTTTGTCCCGGCACCGACATCATCGATGGTGCCAGCTGTTAATTATTTTAATCGCTCCCACAATGATTCTCAAGTCAAAGACAGCGCTTACGGATCGACGGACGTGAACGAGACGTCGATGAGCCATCTACTGCCATCGCCACAACATGGCACCACAACGCCCAGACAGATGGTTTACAATGGCACTCGAGAAACATCACATCAAACAAATATGAAAGATACGGCCTACGACCGGACGGTGGTAACCAATAGCAACAGTGCGCGAAAGCGAAGATAGCTTCTGTCCACATCCACAATAAACTACATAATATACAATTTGCAAGTTCCAATAAATATTAAACGTACAATTTGTTAACATTTTTTCTGCTGGTGGTTTTACTTAATTGAAAAAGGCAACTTTATGTTCTTAAAAAATTACGTTTCCTTTATTACGCGCGTAAAAATCCAAAAACAAGCAGCAGACATCGAGTCCGATTGCGTCTACTTGAGGGGAATAAAACGTGAGCTGTGTGTGGCACCGATACCGGGACGACCGTGCTTGACGGGCTTATAGGTCAACGCAAATTCACCCAAATAGTGGCCGATCATCTCGGGCTTGACCTCAACCTAGCAAAGGTGGGAAAAGAGACCACACGTTAGTAATTACAATTCAATATTAATGTTCCATTTATGTGGCTCACCTGGCCAAAGTCCTTGCCATTGTAAACGCCAATGATGGAGCCGGTCATCTCGGGCACAATGATCATGTTCCTCAGATGGGTCTTCACAATTTCGGGCTTCTCATTTGGCGGTGCCTCCTTCTTGGCCTTGCGCAGCTTCTTGATCAGTGCCATCGGCTTGCGCTTCAGTCCGCGCGAGAAACGCCTGCGGGCGCGGCTGTGCATCAGCTCCACCAACTGGTTGCTGCAGTCACCAAAAAATGAGGTTAGTTTTTTTTGGGGGGACGCCGAAGTGGATTTTACTCACTTGGGCATATCCAACAGCTGGTCCAAGTCCACACCACGGTAGGTGAACTTCTTGAAGGTACGCTTCTTCTTAAGAGTTTCATCAACTTGCTGTTTGTGTCAGCCAAAATATAAAAAAAAACAAAACAAAATGCATATTAGCTAAAATTGTCGCCACTTCTCTATATATGATATAGCACACAAAACTCTAAAATAACATTGGCATGCATGTGCATTATATTATATAGGCTAAATATGATATACTGTAGCCGTTCTGCACACGGATGCTCAATATTTTTTTAGATTTTTGCACAAAAATTACATCGGCCATCTTGACGTTTGCAGTCTGAGGAACGGAAAGAAACACAAAACGAAGCATTGCCACCAGACTCAAAAATTGGCGTTGCCAGCCTGAACAACTATTTGTTAATTATTTGGTCACATTGATAAAAACTAGAGATGCTCTTGACTTTTTTGGAACTAGTTGTGAGTTGTTAGCGACAGCTCAACCGTATTTTGCGTATCGAGCGCTGATCTGTCACTATTTTTCTGCGCTTTAATAAGGAATATATATTTAATTAGTTAACCCACATTCAGTTTCAAGAAAATCGCTGTGTTTACAAAGTAGACAAAGTGTGGCCATGCAAAGTTCCAAGAACTGGACAGTGTTGAGAGGAGCAGCTGTTATTGCAGCTTGTCACAGCTTTTGGAAACCATTGATCTCTCTTTAATTATCCATTAGTTAGAGTTAAATATATACTATATATTTGTAAAGTAAACAGAAAATAAATTTGCTAATTCAACATATTATTCGATTAACGTGAGTCGTGCCACTCGCCGCTGTTCACGCGCACATCACCAGTATAAACAGCTGTTAAGCGACGGCCGTGCAGAAACCCAAACAATGCTGACGTTACCAAAAAGAAGTTTTAAAAGACACAAAATTTACACAAATGTGAACGACGTAAAGACACAATTGGCACCCCTCAAATAGTATTCAACGCGCTTTTAAATAGTATTCGCCGCCAAATGTGAGCCACAAGCCGCAAAAACGCACTGCTTTATGTTTCTTCGACTATTTCATTTATTTTGTTGTGTTTTTGCGATTTCTTTTTGCTTGCGCAAGTGACGTCTTTTGCATTTGATTTTTTTGTGATAAAAACAAGTACGTCTGCGAGTGAATTGCCATCAAGCTATTTCTTTGTTTATTTCTCTTTCTTTTATACGTTTTTTTTTTCTTACGGACTTAACAACTTGGTTTAGCTCATCCAAAAAAAAATATATTCCAAGCCAGCCACAGGTGAAAGCGAGAGTCTTTTTTGGTTGCAGCCATGATGTTCTCGCATTCGGGCCACGTTATGACTCTGGCCAATAGCATAATTGGCGTTGGAATCCTGGCCATGCCCTTCTGCTTTCAGAAGTGCGGCATTATTTTGTCCATATTGCTGCTGATACTCAGCAATTGGATAACGCGTGTCTGTTGTCATTATCTGATAAAAACATCGTTGCTGACACGTCGTAAAAGCTTCGAAATGCTTGGCCTGCATGCATTTGGCGCTTCCGGCAAACTGTTGGCAGAACTCTGCATCATTGGCTATCTAATTGGTACGTGCATAACGTATTTTGTTGTCGTCGGCGACCTGGGGCCACAGATCGTGGCTAAGCTGTTTAATCTGGACATTGCGGAGAATCAACATCTGCGCACCGTGGTCATGTGTGCCGTCACCGTCTGCTGCATTGTGCCGCTGGGCATGCTACGGAATGTGGACAGCTTGTCTGCAGTGTGCACCGCCTCCATTGGATTCTATGTGTGCCTCATGTTCAAGATTGTGCTCGAGTCTGAGTCGCATATTGTGGCCAACGATTGGACTGAGAAGGTTGTCTACTGGGAACCAGCGGGAGTTCTCCAATGCTTACCCATCTTCAGCATGGCACTGTCCTGTCAAATGTATGTTCTCTTTAAAATTGTATTTTTAAATATGTATCTTTAATATGCAACTCTTTACTTGCAGGCAACTCTTTGAGGTCTTTGAGAGCATCAATAACCAGAGTCTGGACAGACTGAATGGCATTGTGCGCAATGCGACCTGGATATGTACACTGGTCTATATTGCAGTTGGTTTCTTTGGCTACGTAGCCTTCTGTACGCACAGCTTTTCCGGTATAACTACAATCACAACTCAACAACCTACGTAAACATTATTAAATGTTTTCTTTGATTTTAGGTAATATTTTAGTTAACTTGTCGCAATCGTTTGGCAGTGATATCATTAAAATTGGTTTTGTGCTATCGGTGGCATTCAGCTTTCCTCTGGTCATATTCCCCTGCCGAGCAAGCATCTACTCCTTGTTGTACAGAAAGGTATGGATTACGATTACCTTTCCTAAATTTAAATTATAATTGATGTTTATTTCGAATTGCAGCATGGACACACAGAGACCAGCAGTTATATACCCGAGCAGCGTTTCCGTTTAATTACGCTCTTCGTCGTGTTCTTCTCGCTGTGCGTGGCGCTTGTGATTCCATCGGTTGAGCTGATTATTGGCCTGGTGGGCTCCACAATTGGCGTGGCGATTTGCATCATGTTTCCGGCATCGAGTTTTCGCCAGATCATTCAAAAGGAATCCATGGAACGAAAGCTGGCACAATTTGTGTTTATCAGTGGCTTCTTTCTGATGATTCTTGGCACGTATGCCAATTTAAATGCGATAGATGCCCAGAGTTCGGGTCCACAATTTGATGGGGGAGTGCAAGTTGTCACACCTCTATTGCCCAACGACACACCACTGTTTGATGCACTTCACAACGAAAGGAAGCCTGGGCCACTAAAACATATAATAAAAACCCCTAGCGATGTGGAAGTTAAAGAAATATTAGAGAAACTGGAAGTTGGCAAGCGGGAACAGAACGCGGATAGTAATAATATTGTCGAGAAGCCAAATATTTTAAGTGCTTCGGCGGACAATCCACCGATGCCGCCGCTGCCCGTTGATGAATCACATGGCGTGGAACTGAAAAACGATTCACCTCTGGACAACTCGGAGAGCTTGCCAAAACCGGAAGCTAACGTTGCAGAAGAAGTAAAAGAAGTTAAAGAAACGCCAGCTGCAAAGAAAAACTTGACCAAAGTAGAAAATTCAGCGGCAGCAGCAGCAGCAGTAGAGCTGCCTGCCAAGATGCTGGAACAATCTAAGAAATCAGAAGGAGGAGCACAACAAACTATTGATGGGGCTGCCATTAAAAAGGAAGAGGAAATTACGGCTGAGGAGCAAAAGGATAAACCAAGTGGTGTTGAGCTGCGTGAACAGGAAAAGGAGCTCAAGGAGAAAATGCACATGCTGGAACGCACCGTGGACAAACTAAACGAAGAGTTGGCCAAACAAAAGCCACAAAATCCCGCTACGATGAAACTCTTGGAGCGCAGCGTCGATAAGCTGACCCATCAATTGGAAAATCATAATCCTGTCATTCCAAAACATTTATCTGTTGATGAACTAGCCGATGCACTGAATCAGGTTAAGGAAACCAATCGTCTAGATGAGCAGCAACAAAGGCAAAAGTCGGAGCAGCTGCAGCTGCAGCCACAACCACAACCTCAACCAGCCAAGGATACTGTAAAAGAACGCAAACCAGTCTCACTGATGGAGATGCTGACAGAAAATGCGCATGCACGAGAGGAGCAGGAAGCCCATGCTGGCGTCTTTGAGCCACTTTCCTACAAGACGGGCGAGCTGTTCAATAATGCATCAAAGGCGGGGCCACCAGTGCTGGCCCAACGACTTCCACTGCCTCTCGCATTGATTGCCAATTCCACACAGAAAATGACAAACAAAACCCTAACCGAAGAACTGGCAAATAACAAATCAAGCAGCGTCGACAATATTGAGGCGATAAGACGCGAATTGTTGCAAATAAGAGAGCAGCAAGTCACGTCTGAGTCGACCGTGTTGCGGCTCAAACGCGACGCCAATGTCGACAACAAAGAGAACTGTCTTCCGAAGCCCCAGCTGAATGAGGTGAAAACCAGTGCGCTCGTCGGTCTCAGCCTCCAAGCTGAAAAAATGGGACGTGAATTGAAATCCATCAAGGATGAGGATTACGAGACGACGAGCACGGCGACGACTACAACCACGACGACACCACCCACCACGGCACTTGATAAAAGCTAACAATTGCACTGATCTGAACTGAACTGAACTGCGAGCACTGCGTTAACCCAAAAATATGATATATAATTTCATAGAATGTGTATTTCTACCTAGCTCGAGCGTAAGATTATTCACGGGGCCCAAAAAGCTTTATGTACATATACTATATATATATATATATATATATAACTTATGTAACTTATTTTGTATTGATAAAATTGTATTTATTAAGTGTCAGGCAGGAGACACCCAAATATGCTAAGCAATAAACCATAAGTTAACATTAGAAAATGGCGATCAAATTATTAATTGAGGTCTCCGAAAACTGTTGGCCAATTTTATTTGAGCTGCAGACTAATCTTTACCAAGTCCATTACATATATATTATAAATTATATTGATCCGATCTGGCCTAAGTTTCATCTAGGTGGCAGGCAGGCTTTACAAATTGTTTATCAGCTGCTATAATTATTTCATCAAAATTGTTCAGTTTTTATATTTTGAAACATGTCAATAGTATTGGATGTTGTACAAGGGATTGTTTTGCATAGCATATACGAGTTGACCTGTTCAGCAGCACTTCAACTATTCAACAGATACAAGATCGTGAGTTAAACCCACATAGAAGAGATGTAATTGTAAATAATAATGCATATATTTCAAAGTTGGACCGAAAATCAACAGATAGCTATGCAGATCAGAGTGAAAACCGCGAAATCGATATTCAATTACCAAATCCATCGGAAGTGCCAAGAAATTGTTTAGAGTTGCAGGCAATGACCAGTGCCAAAGATGTGGAATCATGCTGCGTGATCTCACAACTGGACGAGGCTTACATGAGTACCAGATCAGGGCCAGAGTTTGCCGAAGATGTCCATGAACTGGAGTCCCGCTGCGTGATCACGCAATCTTGCAAAAGTAATGGACCCATTTGTCCGCCAATGACGTCCTGCATGCGGGTGACCAGAAACAGCTACTTCTCGTAGAGGATTAAAGACACAAAGCCGGTGACGTAGGATAAAAGAACTTTAATTGAGAGTACGGATGAACTATAACAATTGTGTAACAAATTGAACAACTATATAACTTCATGGCTATGCACATCAAATGCATCACTAAACTTCAAATCCTTGAATGAAGTGTGTATTTCGATTAAGATTTTTGTTGAATTTCGATAAATAGGATCTCCGATCAGCCAAAAGTTTGATTAAGAATTGATGGAACATTAAACATCGGCGCCAAGCGCATGCAAATCGTTCAACACCTCGAGGAGTGTGCCAATGCTCCAGGCCTGAGTGCGGCAGGAATCGTTGCAATAGCTGCCATTGTCGTTGGTCAGCTCGGGCAGGCCGCGCCAATGGGATGTCTGCATCTCACGGAGATGGGCACGCAGTATGACCCACGTCTCCTCAATGGTCTCGTCCAGATAGCCGCACTTCTTCGCAAAGATGAGACGGGCGCGCAAATAATAGCCAATGGGCCAGACCCATTCGGGTCCCTGATGATAGTTGGCGCCTTGAGCCACGGTGCAATCACCCGAATCATTGGAGTTATCATAGTTGGCCCTGTAATTCCAATCATCCGGATCCAATGTCTTCATGCCCAGCGGTCCCAGCAGATACTTCTTAGCCTGCTCCAGTGCAGCCCAGGCGTACTGCGGATTACATAGATCCGGCGCCACTGTCAACGCAATGGGGAAATTGCAACGCAACTGGAAATCTGTCCAGTCCTGTGTGGCTCCCACACTGTCCTTGTAGATGCTCTTCTTGTTGGCCACCTTGGTGCGATCCGTCTCCTTAACAAAGAACTGCGCATCAAAGTTATTCTGTATGCGATCGGCCCAATCTTTGTAGCTCCACTTGGTCACCTCACCAGACGGACCCTTGCGCTCCACACCACTATATGGGATTAGCTTTTGCTCACTGATGCCCTGCAGGAAACGCAATACGGTATATTGTAGACCGACCAGTTCGACGGCGGAACCATCACGTGGCGTGCTGGGACGACCACGATTGCCCGCCTTCTCGGAGGAGCCCATTTTGTCCATCCAGGTGCCGCAATTGGCGCTGTTGCCGCCAAAGACGAAACCCGTCTCCGGATGCACACCAATATGATTGTTAAAACCCTGATCCGTCATGTGTGCATCGATTTCGTGGCCAGCGTTGCGTTCGCGATATTGCAGACCCTGGAAATGGACCTGAAGTGCCTCCTGCATCACATCGTGCAGCAGCTGATCGAATTCGCCCGGTGCATGCGGCTCCGAATCGTCGTAGGGGAAGATGCGCGACACCTTATCCTTGAGTAGATCGCTGCCCTTGGGCGCACCCTGCACGTATTGGGCGATGCTGTGCAACCACCACCAGACAGCATCGCGGCAGTTGAAGCGCGGCTTGGAGCCATTGTCCAACAGATTTGGGATCAGGCCATGACGCATCGCCGATGCGAAACCAATAATGATATATCTTGCCTCATTGAATCGGCCAGTGAGCAGCATCAAGCCACGCAAGGCGATGAACGTATCTCGTCCCCAGCAGCGCATATATCCTGCAAACAAATACAGACAAACAATCAATATAAATATTTATGAATGATGTCCACTGGTTACCTGTGGAAAAGTGCGGCAAGCCGGCAGATAAGGTGACGCACAGCTTGGGCGGCTTTGGTGGACTGAGCGACAAACTGAATCCAGGCAGATTGGCCGAGCGGCAGGCGGCGAGGAACTGCAGCGTTGCCAGCGCCAGCGATTGAGTAAAATGATGGCCATCGCGTATGAAACTAAACGATAAACAAATAGTTATAATATCTGTATATATATATATAGATAGATATAGTATAATCACCTGGGCATCAATTGGTTGACCTGGTTGGCGAGTACATTGTGCACACCGCTGACAATGGCATCAAAATAACAGGGTATAAGATAGCGTGGCACATTCTTCAGTGGCTCAAAGGTTGCCTTCATCCACACCGAAAGCGGCTTCAAGTCATCAAAATTGTTGAGACGATCGGCAATGTAATCTGGTTAAAAGAACATCCATAATATATCCATTATAGCTTCAAAGTTGTACGCAAAACTCACCCATCATCCAGTTGCCGTCACGCAAATTGTTGCACAGCGGATGACCCAAGTCATCGCGTGGCGATATTTCCGTCAGCAGCGAGACGAAGCCCTGCAAGCCACAATAGACAAGTGGTCCAAAGTTGGGAATATCATAGGCGGAGCCGCCCAGGCCCATGTCACGCTCCTCCTGATCGCCGCTGAAGAGCGCACGGCTCAACGCGTTCAAATCCAATTTGGTAACAATCGCTTGGAGATCCTCACACTGTGATCCGGACTCTGAGCGCAGAGCATTTGTCACCAGCTGCAGGCGATCGAAACTCTTGCGGGCAATGGGATGCATGGAGACGCGTATGGCGACCACTGTGCCCGGTCGCAGATTGGCAAAGTTTAGCTGCGTATTGTTGCCATCCTGATAGAGCTTCGTCTCGAACACCTGCGACTTGCTGAGCGGTATATGCTCCTGCAGCTGCAACTGGAACTGTTTGAAGCCATTCAGCACACGGTCATCCTTCTTAAAAGGTGCCGGAGAATCGAATGGCTTGTCGCTGTTCATCGTCAAATTGGCCTCCAATATGATCTCGTCCAGAATGCCCTCGAAACGCAACGGACGCACATTGGTCGCTCCCGCATTGGGATGTGGATAGCTGAAGGCGGTGTGTGCCACCAAGATGACCGTCTGATGGGTGGTGGGCGAATGGCGAGTCACTGCCACCACATTGGGATCCATTTGATCCACATACACCTGGGTGAAACCCTCCTCCGCCAGCTGGCCGTGGAGTATATTCAAGGCGCGCTTCGCGGCGACGATGCCCGTCTTAAAGTCGACAGCCTTTCCCCACTCCTGATACGGACGCTCCTCGTCCACCACATGAATCTGTGAAATAAATAAATATATATATATATAATAAACAGGTATTTGGATAGCAATTGGGACTCACATGATGCGGCACGAGTTCATCGTAGCCGCGATTGCTGCCCGTGGCACAGCAGGCCATGGCCACCAGAGCCGATGAGGGCAAGAGATCGTAGACGGTGCGTTTCTCCACCGCCGATGGATTATCGTGGGTCAAATCCATGAAGAGAGCATGCGCCACACTGGAGGCAACATCGCGATTGGGATTCGCATAGAAGCCGCCAACGGGTGCGCCACCATATCGATAAACGAGACGACCCTGCTCATGGGAATCCCAGGCGGAGAGCGCCTCGCGTATCAGTGACGTGATGCCCAGCCGATTGACGAAGACATTGTCGGTGGCATCGGAATTGGTGAATAGCTCAGCGACGACATACAGCTCCGGATTGATTTTGCGTGCGGCATCCAGCAGATATTCGGCCACATGCAGCGGCGTCGAGTGGCAGTTGTCCAGGCGAACGCCATCGAAAATGCGAGCCGTTGTCTCCACATACTCGGTCATGTGGCGCCACAAATACGGACTATCCTCCGGTCGCTTGCCAAAGCGCAACTTCACACTGTCGCCCCAGGCGATGAGCTCGCGCTTCAGATAAACATTTGCGCGCGTCGGTCGCTGTTCGGCAAAGTCCAGCAGGGGATCGCTGGAGCCCATCACCCAGCCATTGTGAGCCATAAGGAATTCGCCCACCTTGCCATACATGTCCTGCTCGATCTCCTTGAGCGTCTTGCCCTCCGTGCCCGTGTGCGTAAAGTATGTCATGAAGACGGCATACTTTATGGAGATCTCTTTAACATGGGGTCCATCGTGCTGGACACGCTCGTAGCGCACACCAGCCAGACAATTATCGATGGCATAGCTGAGATGGCCCTGAATCTCGGCACGCACACACTCGTTCAGCCAGTCGAGATGGTGACGCAGTGTCTCCGCACACTTGCGGAAACGGGCCTCCTCATCGAAACAGTCGCCATGGAAAGCATTAAAGATATCCAATGCCAGCTCAAAATCAATGGTGCTACCCAGGCGTCGATATTCCGGATCCTGTATCAGTTGGATCTCCTGGAAGCGCTCATGCTTCGTCACATTCTTGGGCGGCTCACGGGTGCGCACCTGAGTCATGAACTCGTTCACATAGCCCATCACATCGCACTGATACAGTTCGTGTATATTGACCGCGGATAGGTAAGCGTTATGCAATTGGTACTTTAAGGCTTCCAAATGGCATTCCTGGTCGATGATTACGGGCACGCCCACATGCTCCAGCTTACCGGCTGCAATATCAGCGCCGCATTGCGCCAGCGCCGCATCCAACAGGAATGCGGGACGCAAATAGGGGCATGTGGCACACGAGTAAGTCGCATCCGGATGCTTGAGCAGCCACTCCGACTCGTTGGCAGTGTGATTGAGCACAATGTCGCAAATGGACGCAACCTGGCAAAGGGATTACAATTAAAAAATACTTGCGAATAATTAGCCATACTTACGCCCCATTCCTGGCGGCACTTTTTAATCATTTTCTCCACATCGTCGAAGGTTACTTTATCGCCCTTCTTAGCCGCAAAACTGGAATTGACACTGAGCTGATCACGCAGCGAATAACCAGAACGAGAGCCACCCAGCTCCTGGATGGGCGTAAAGTGGATGACATTGTAGCCAGACTCCTTGGCCACGCGCAACTTGGCCTCCCACGTGTTCAGTGGTCCCAGCAGCTTGGTCATCACCGTTTGACAGCGCACCGAATTCAAGGGGATTACCTTCTGTGCACCCACGGGACCCACATTCAGCGTCGGCTCCACCTGCACATATAGTGCACCATCTGGTGGAGCATCTGCCTTGCGTTCGCTGCAAAAGAAATGGGAATCAAGTTAATACAGTGTTCGCTCGAATAAGTGAACTTCTTAAGCGACCACTCACCGATCGGCAAATGTGAAGTAGAAACGGAAAGTGCCCGAAATCTTCAGCAGCAACTCGCTGTAGATGTCTGTATCCACGACATGGACTTCGGGATGCTTTTCGCTGGTGATCTGCTTGCCATCCTTTGACTGCCAGTCGAGAATTCGATACTCGGTGCGCACAAATTTCTTGCCCTCGGCTGGGTAGTTGGTGAGCAATATCATTTTACGGCCCAGCAACGAGACATCCGGATGGACGCCCAACTTGGAGCCATGTTTCAAGCGGTACAAAACATGCTCAGCATTTACGCCCTCCGCAATGGGAATGCTGTGCGATTCGATGTCCTTGCTCATTGTCAATGCCTGCTGGGAGTAGTAAGCGATACAATTTATATATGTATATATATATATATATATGTATATATATGGTTATATATGCATGAGTACATAGATTACCACACAGATATGACTGGCAATTCGATTCGATTGGATTCAATTCAATTCGTTCTCAATGTCACCCCAATAAAAAAAATGAGAATACAATTCAAAATATGTTCAGCTTCAGTTGCATTCATTAAGATTTGTTAAGCCGCAGACAAGCTATTTCATTAATTAAAATTTATGGTTAAAGTGTGTCTTTTTGGCAAGTAAACAACTACGATCAATTATTAACTAGAATCTATTTTTAATTATATCAAAAAACATTTAAGGCATATTTGTATATATTTACAGTGTTTTTTTCATAAACTTCAAATTGCGTTAATTAGAACGAATATGTTTGCTTTTAAAAACTACTAATTAAATAATTTATAAAACTATACTAAGCCAGCCTACGATTAAACAGTTTCTTTTTGGTTAATTTAACCACTGTACTTATTTGATTTAAGGTAGGGATTTTTCATCCCCTTTATTTAATGATTTTAATGAGGCAGGCGCCAATCTATTTTTAGTGAAGATAGGTTTAGCGATTACAACAGTACAGATTACAAGAAGCACACACATAGACAACCGCAGGCAATGCAGTTACAACACCACAGCAGAAGTAAATTATAGAATTACAAAAATATAGAAAATAGAAGCGATAGCTATATATATATTTAGTAACTATGTAGATAGAACACGAGGAGCACACGGCACAGACTGAAGCTTGTCGCCAGGTTTTTATTAAGTCTGTGCTATGCTTTTCCAGCACAAGCAAATAAATATGCAAATACATACGTACATATATACATATATATATATATGTCTATATAGATGTATGTATGTATGTATGTATGTGCATATTTACTACATAATTACAATCAGCGATTGTGATCATCATACCTCACTGTGGTGTTTTCGTAAAGATTGGCTGCTGCGATCGCGGTTGCTGGTGCTGCTGCTGCTGTTTTTACTGCTGCTGCTTTGGCTGCTGCTGCTTTTGCTGCTGCTGCTTTGGCTGCTGCTGCTTTGGCTGCTGCTGCTTTGGCTGCTGCTGCTTTGCTGCTTGCTGCTGCTGCTTTTGCTGCTGCTGCTTTGGCTGCTGCTGATCTGGCTGCCTGCATTCCCCATAACTGCTGTGGCACTAAGCTCAATCGCACTAATCTTGACTGGCGCCGACTCAGTTGGCACAGCTGTTGCTGCTGCTTCTTCTTCATCAGCATTCGCTTGCTTATCAGCAGAAGCTTGCACTTGTTGCATTTGCATTTGCATCTGCATCTGCGTCCCGCCGCCATTCAGCGCACTGATGAGCCAGCGAAAGAGCTGATAGCCCATCAAGATGTTAAGCAGCGCATTGAAATTGCGCCTAGTGCTTATAAACAGCCACTTGAGACCCTCCGATAGCATTATTATTATTATTATTACTATTACTATTATGTGTAATAATTATTAACGTGCTTTCTTCTCTGTTTTCGTGTGAGTTTTGGCGCCGGCTGCTGTGCTAAAGCTACTGAAATCTGCGCTTAAACAAAAGCCACTTGCAAGCGTTAATTAAGCATTTTAAAAATAATCAAAATAATGATGTATGTATGTAATATGTGTGTGTATTCATACATACATATGTACATCAAGACATGCATAAGCTTTGAAACGGAATGAATTTAAAATTGCACTAACAACTTTATTAAAGCTTTTCTCAAAGCTTACATGCTAGCGTTAAAGTTCGTTGAGTCATATCGATTTGAAAACTCATTACTGATATCAGTAAAACCACAAACAGAACATTAAATATTAAGTGTGCTATGACATTTTGAGAATTCTGTGAAGTTAATTCCTAATTAGTAAGCTAACTTAACACTTGTTCAATATACACAATTTCCTAAATCCTTAAAACCAGGAAAGCTGATAACCGGGCGGAAAAGCTTTTATCTTTTTGTACCGGTTCAAATTTACATACATACACATAATATATACATACATGTACATGTCTGTATCACACAATTGCATTCTTTTGCACTAGATATGCATCTGTTTTGTCGTTTGTATATAGTTTTAAGTCAACATTTTTGGCCAATAGTTTAAAAATAAAATGAAATTAAACTGCGTCCATTGACCTACATACATTAGCATCATATTATCTTTACGTGTGAATAATAACCCGATCGAAAATTATAGCTTGCATAAATGAAAGAGGCCCAATACTGATCACGTTTATATTAATCACAATATATATATATATATATATATTTTCAATGTAAACACTTAGATAATATTTGTTTGTGGCACTGAAATAGTGTTAGCCTTAAATGTATTCCCATTTGATTTAATTTTAATTATTTGGCAATATTTTCAACAATAATTTAATAAATAATGCACTAACTATTTTATTAGAATTTTTTCACCAATAACTATGATCTGCAACTCAATAAAACGTTACCAGCGAATAAATTCCTCAATTCGTTTTTTTATTGAGCTCAAGGTGACCTTTCAGGTTTCGTGCGCGCACCAGCTGTTTCGGCTCGAGAATGTCGCACCCTCCACTGGTGCTGGTAAACAAAAATCAGCTGTGCCTCCGCATAAGTGATTTCTGTTGCCGTTGTGTTGCCGTTCATTGATGTACACGTGCAACTTGTCTGTGTGCCTGTCTCGGTGTGTTTGTCTGCTAGATTGTCGTAAGCGTACAAATACAAACGCACAGGGCATGAATGAATTTAACGTTTACGCCAGCAACTGTTATTACTTTATATATCCAATCAGCACAGTGTTCGTTGGAAATTAACAATTGACAATGTTGCACGTATTTGTATAGGCAGGTCTTTAGAATATAACAAGTCTCAATTATTTTGCTGCACTGCGGTAATACAAAGTTGATTAAAGCATTTATGGAATCAAACAAAACAAAACTGCACCCAAAGAGACTAACATATGCCTATCGATAACGATAGGTTACAAGCTATCGAATCTATCTTTTGCGTAACGTTAGCATTACGCTAACGTATATTACGCTTGTGTTACAGCATTTGAAAATAACGGAATTAAAACCAGTTGGAAGTTAAATTAAGAAAAAACGTTTTAAATTGTTTGTAAAGCTTTTTATTAATTTTAATTGTCTTAATCGTCATATGCATACTTTAATGTATACCAGTGCGCATATTAAATTTATTACATAGTAGTAGTGTACACACTAGAACAATATCTATATCAACGTATTACAACGGTTAACAGGGACACATACATACGAGTTTCATGAAACTAATCAGCCTAATTGTGACTTAAGTTAACTGGCACTTAAGTAAAAAGCACATATTGAATCTTAGATTTGTTATCCTAGTTGTAGCTGCAAATTGCCGCAGCTGCATTTCTTATCATTTGCGCACCGTAAACACCAACGGTGCCGACTCATCCTCCTGCTGCTCTAGCAGCGTTGTTCTAATCGCACGAATTGTCTGATGGTGCTGGGCCTCAACGTCATCGTATTCAATGGACGAGGAGCGCAGCAGTTGAAATTGTGGCGTTGAATCATTTTTCGTAATGATCAGCGATGCGGGCCGTGGACCTGATAGACGGAATAGATTTGTGCTGTTAATGGTGAAATAAATTTGAAATATAGTTTTGAACTCACCTGATGGTGGCTTGGTTGTTAGGCGACCCTTGCTAGTGCTAGCTTGGGCAGCTGTTAATTCCATTTGACGCTCCGATACATAATCCACATTTGATGCTAGCTTGGCACTATTGTTATTGTTATTATTGTTGTTTATCAGATTAGCGAGGTTGCTGCCGCTGGGCGTTGGTTTGATCGATACTCGCTTCTCGGATTTGACGCTGCCTTGTTGTTTCAATATCGAGTCGCGACGTTGTTGTATCGGTGAACCCGAGCTGTGCAACGTTGGGGTAAACAGAGGTCCAGCACTGGACAAATCGAGCTCTAAAAATTACATTGACGAACGGGCGAAAAACAACATTAGATATTTACATAGTACAAAAAAAGAAAAAGGGGAAAACACAAAAAAAATCATACATAATTAGCAGCCAGTTGCTTTTGGTTTTTTACAGACAGATTTGACATATTTGTTTTAACAATATTTTGACGACTTGATGGCAGTGAGGACCCCCTTTTTTACTATTATTTAAATACAACTTACTTATATGTGCCAACACCTTTGTTAATTATTTTATTATTTATAAACTAATCAATATAAAGTGCAAATTTGTATCATGCAACAACAAAACAAAAAGTAAAACCAAACCACTTTTTACCCATCCGAAAAAGCAGGGGGTAATAAAATGTATTCTAATCAATATGTTATATATTACAAACTACAATTAAAATGCAATTATAAAAAGGTTGTTCGCATGATAATTTATTTGATATTTTCTTATAAAAGTTATTAGCTCGGTCCTGGGAGCAGCCATATGTTAAATTGTTAGTCGTTATTGCAATTATGATTTAGATAGCAACTTAAAACTAATTTTTAATAATCGTGCAGTCAGTTTAATTTAATACAAAATAGATATCCTTAAGAGTTACGTTTTGGATATCTATGATCATTTTGCTAATCATTTACATATAACTACTAAAGCAATAAAAAAAAAGGCAACGTTAATAGCAATGTTTAAATCAATTTGTAAAGCGTTTCAGCTTTTGAAACCAGCACCAGCAGCATTAAAGTAGTTGCTCTAAATGACACATTTCCACATAGGGTTAGTAAATGGTTCTAAAACTTAAAATATGTACTTAGTACTATTGCAGACCTGAAGTTATAACATTAATCAATACTTTTGTTATTTAAACTATTTTATATTAATACGTTTTAAAGATATTATACAAACTGGTCATGCAGATATTATATTATTTCTATAGTTGTGCCTTCGAATTTTCCGGCTTTACAGGTGTTCGTTGGTTAAGTGAAGGAAGCTCATTTTCTTAATACAGATATGTTTGGTAAATATATAAATGTAGCATTCATCTAGTAGAGATGATCAATTTATAATTTGGTATCGTCATAGATAATATCACTGTTGGGCACCACCACCACCGTTGGCAACGTCATAAATGCTGCCATGGGCTCGATCAGGAGTTCATCACCAATGGAAGTTGGACGCTTTAAACTATGTGGACTATAATAACTACCACCAGCACCACCATCATACGCATTTATCAATTCTGTGGCACTGCCGCCATTACCCAGACGCATTTGCAGGCCACCAGAGGCGCCACCAGAGCCAGCGCCAGCGCCAAGACTTTGCAACGAATGCGAGCTGGCGCTGCGATTGTATTCAGTGTTCAAATATTTAGCACTGCCGCTGGCCATATTGTTGTTGCCGCCACTACTGTTGTTGTTATTGTTGTTGTTGTTGTTGGTGTTACGCAGTAAATTTGTAATTTTAAGCTCATCCGATGGCGAACCGAACTCGGATGACTCACGAATGGGTGCTAATTGCAGCTGTGCGGCAGCAGCTAACATCTCACCTGTGGGCATACCAGATGGACTGGGTCTCTCACTGCTCGCCACATCCTCGAAAGCCTCCTCGTTCAGCGTTTGCAATGCGCCACAAATCATTTGCTCCTCCAGCGTAACCTGCCCAACAGATAAACTCATTACAAACGATATTCAAAATTAATCAAAAGTTAACGATAAACTGGCAATATGAATATACCTGCAGATATTCATAATCATGGATTTTCGACTGTTTTTTTTTTTTGGTAAGCATGATTCAGAGACAAAAATAAACACATTTATGTAGCACGTAATGTCCAATCTCTAATTAGCCAATTGTTATTAACTAACCTGTTTCTCCATATGACTGACAGAGTTTCGACGCGATTGCGAAGGCTGAGCATCTGTTACGTCCCTGATTACGGGCACATTTGGCACCGTCTCTGTAATTGCGGGTTGTGGTCGTATTTTCCGTGGCATTCTCTCAACATCGCGCAACGTTGTGATTAGCAAACGAAACAACTCCCAATGGCCAAAGCTCAGGCCCAGCACCTGCAAGCCGATATTGGTTAATAAACTTGAACTTTCATTTGTATACGTGTGGTTTCAATTTACCGTCTTCAAGTCCGTCAGCTCACAATGCTTGAGGACGCGACCGTTGATTGCATTTTCGCGCAGGATTGGCGCCAGTTTCTGTAGCGTTGGCTTCAGATCCTCAATGCGCTCCAGCAGACTGATGACGCCCTCAACGGTGAGGTCCGTCAGCCTCGTTTGCAGTACATCATCCTGTTATATAAATAAAACAATTATGATACAAAATGATACTCTAAATTGAATGACTTACGCCAAAGGAATCGCTGGGCGATGAAATCAGCGGTGTCTGTGGCTCAATGGCCAGATTACGCGATCGCAGCTCATTGGCAACAAACTCGTTCTGCAGTATTTGATAAGGCGGATAGCCTTGGGGCGAGGGCACATAGGTTGTGGGCGCTGGATGCGAACGGATGTTATGGGAAATGCTGGGACGCGTCTGCAGGACAAGCGAACCTTCGTCCTCGATGATTTGCTGATCCTCTGCAAAAGAAACAACCATTTCAAATGGACTGCTTAATCAATTATCGGTGTGCCTACCTTTGAGCACCTTGCGCAGATATGGATCGAGATTGATTGTAAATGGCAAGAATATGCGCAAATCCGCAACGAGTAAATCGGATTTATGCAGCTGCAGAAACGCATCCAGTTTGCGCTCATCCCGATCCAATTCCAGCAATGGAGCTGCCTCACGCAAACATGTCAGTTTTGGACGCACCCTGAATGAAGTAAAAATGAATGATAATAAAAATTTGAGCCTTATTTGATTCAAGTAGTTCGCTTACTTTTCATAGACGCTCTGCAGCGAGATGTTCTCGTCGGCATTGGTGTCCATAAATTGATCGTGATGCAGGACAATCATGCTGGCGCGCAGTGGCCACTGTTCGGTGAGATTAATCCACGAGCTGAGTCGATACCAGCTAAAATCAATCTGGAATGCTTTCAGCAGCCGCACGGTAATATAGATGACATTCATCAGTCGGCGCATGCTACGCGGATTCACATCGCTGAAGTAGTCATCGGTGAGCACAATGCGAGACAAGTCGACGACGCCCTGCGGATTCTGACCGAGTCGATGCAGATTGGAGCCAATTGAGCTGGCAACGGATTCGGATAGACGCAATTTCTTGCCAGCACCACCGCCGCCACCGGCGCCACCGCCAGGACCACCACGTTGTTGATTGTGTGGCGTGCGCAGCTTCTCCTGGCTGGACATGATCTCCGAGGCATTGGACAATCTACGCGCCGACACCGAATGGCCCAGTGTGGGCAAATCATCGCCCTGATAGTCTGCGCCGCTGCGCTTGAACAACAGCGCCGTCATCTGGGCACGCTGCACCTTCCGCAATCCGGAGTTCTGCAGATAAACCGGCAGATGGACCAAATTGCGCAGAAAATCGTGACCACCAATGCCGCCCTCGGTGAACAGACGTCGACTATTCGCCTCAGCTGCCTTTGCAATCACATGCGGATCCACCGAGATGAGCAGCACAAACGGTCGATTCGGAGCCGAGAGAAGCGTCTGGACAGCATTCAACAGTGTCAAGATGCGCTCCGTATCACAAGAGTCCAGCGCATCAATAACGCCCACCAGGCGACTCTGCTGATTCGTAAAGGCATCCAAACACTTGACCATGTCCGTCAACACGGCCACCTCGGCGCCGAGCATGGTCAACGGTGCATTCTCATTGGAGCGCACGGCTCGCTTCAGTTGTCGCTTGTGCGAGATGAACAGCGATCCACAGATTTTGGCCAGCACATGCAGATGCGTGCAGATCAGCGTCACCAGCACCGCAGCAATCACATAGATGGCAACCAAAATCTTCTCCCGCTCAGCTACCGTTGCATACGTGAAGTAGGCAATGGTGAGAGATATGCCAGCCACCAGGGTGATCAGACCAAGTTCGAAGAGCAGCACAATGGGCAAACAGCACATGCGACGCCAACGCCAACCCACATCCATTTTCAGGCACTTGGGACGAAAAGCACGATACAAGCGTGTGGACAGCCAGCCATAATGGGACTCTGCAATATGCAAATGAATGGGTTATAAATAAGCTATTCTATTTGCCAAAAATAGTAGATGCTATAGTAGAGTGTCATTTTCATCATTTCTAGAAGACCTATTAAATAAATAATGTCACTCTGCTATATAGAAATGAATGGGTTACAAATAGGGTAAGCTCTATGACAAATATAACAGAGTCTATATTAGAAAGTCATTTCTGTCATTTCTAGTTGAATGTTCACAATATTCAGTTGAGTTAGATTGTAAATAAAAACCAAGGAAACAATTAAATTCTAGAAATTACATTAATCTCTGCATATGCAATTGAAAGTGGTTATAAATAAATTATCTTATATGACAAATAAGATTCAATTTTAGAAAGTCGTTTGAATAATTTCATGTTTCATGTGACAATAAATAAATAAAAACCAAAAAAACAATCAAATCAAATAAACTAGTATTCTTTTTGTGCAACAGCTGCTCACAATTGCGCTTCAATTTAGAATCTTTAACATCTTCTTAGAAAGCAGTTCTCAACATGAACAACAGATATCATCTAATAACTTCTAAAGCCTCACCTATTGCCTCCAGCAGGGCGGCCAGCATGTGAGCAACGGCGCCATCTCCAGTGGGTGAGGCGCTGCTTGCTTCCGCAAAGTGGAAACGCACGGGTTTGGGCTGCGTGTCCGCCTGTGGTCCGGGCGGATGACAGAAGGCCACCTGCATTATCAGACGCAGTCGTGTCATGCGCTTCTGCAGTCCATGCAACACCGAATAGGCCCAAAACATGTCCATTTGATAGTTGAAATATTTGGTCGTCGCCAGCAGTATATAAGCCAGAACCAAAAAGAGTACGGCAGCTAATAAGCCCCAGAGCACTGACCAGCTGCTCAAACCCACAATCGTTCCGATCAGCAGTGATATATGCAGGCTGACAATGAAGAGGAGACCGCTGGTCTTCGCTGGCGGCTCCGCCCACTGTTTGGCAAAGTTGTTCATCTCCTCGCGCAGTTTGTTGAGCAGAAAACTTTTGCCACTGCCCCATTTGGCGTAGAGACCAACCGTAATCGGTGTGGTCAACGTGGGCTCGCTGAGCACATCGGCTAGCGCGGAGGAGTACAGCTCATAGCCGAGCATGCCCTCAGAGTCCTCGTTGGTATTCAGGCGTCGTGCGCCAAACACCTGACCGAGTATCGTCTTCTGGTGCAGGGAGTCAATGTTGTAGGGTGTTTCGCCTGCCTTGTTCGCGCGATAGAGCAGCTGGCTGTGTTTCGGATTACGGAGGAGTGCCTCCACAATCGCCTTGGAGCGGGCACGCATCGCAATGTGAAGGCAGGTGTCGCCACGCTTATCGCTCGCCGTCACCTTGGCCTTGCGATCGAGCAGCATGTGCACAATGTCCAGATTGCGATTGCGTACGGCACGCAGCAGTGGCGTGTCGCCGTCTTTGGTGGATGACTCCAGGTCGGGATTCGTTGAGAGCAGCACTTTCACAACCGCTGTGTGACCCTTCTCCACCGCCGTATAAATGGCCGTCTTGCGATCCTTGCCCTGTATATCGACATCAGCGTGCTTCTTAAGCAGCGCCTCGACCACAGTCCGGTGTCCACCTTTGATGGCATGTATCAGTGGCGTATCGCCACCACGATCCTGTATATTGATGTAAGCGCCGGCGGCAATCAGTGATGCTGCAATATCCTGGAATCCCTCACGACTGGCTATGCTCAACGCAGTCATGCCATCCTTGTCCAGGGCATTTACATTTGGCTTCTTCTCCAATATAGAACTGACACAATCTGTATGCCCGCCAGCGGCAGCGACCAACAGCGGTGTCCACGAGTACATGCCAGCGGTGTCCACATTGGCGCCAGCCTTGAGCAGCGTGTCCACAATCTCAACGTTGCCCCGGCGGCAGGCCCACACCAACGCCGTGGTGCCATATTTATCGCCCACATTCACCTTGGCGCCACTTTGCACCAGCAGCTCAACGACGTCCTTGTAGCCGCGACCCGCTGCCCAGAGCAATGCGCCGAGATGATAATTGCCATGCGCATTGCCATCCGCTCCCTTGTCCAGCAGCAAACGCACCAGATCCGTGTGTCCCCGATACGAAGCCCACATCAGTGCTGTCCAGCCGCCCTGCAGGAAAAAGAATACTGAATTTCAAAATTTTCTAAGAAAAGGTGAGGCATCCTTACCATATCACGATGCTCAACGTCGGCGCCATGGTCCAAGAGCAGTTGCACCACATCCAAGTGTCCATTGCGTGTGGCACACAGCAATGCCGTCCAATTGTCCAAATCCTCCGCTTGCACATCGGCACCACGAGCCAAAAACTCACGCACAAATGGAGTCAGGCCGCGACCGGCAACAACCATAAGTACCGTTGTGGAGTTCTGATAAAAAAAATCAAGGGTTAAAGGTTAAAGTAATATAAAATAAATAGAAATGTGACTTTTCAGAATGTATAAGGGCATTTATTTAAAGATAAACAGAAGAACATAATTAATAGGAAGATATAAAAAAATAAAACTGGAATCTTTTTTTCATTGATTTAATTTTTATTTTATTTGCTATTTATTTATTTTGTATTACGTATTTACTATTTATTTATTATTTATTAATAGAAGCGCTACAAGTATGCAACTTAATAATTATTGCGCAAGTCACAAGAAAGTTAAATTAAAACAGATAGAAATAAAAATATAATTAAATAGGTTTAAATATAATAAAATTAAAATTAACTGTGTACACACTTAGGTAGTTAATTAAATTAATTTATATATCTTGTCTTTGTTATGTTTTCATTTAACAATTTAGCAGCAATTTTTAGCATAAGTACACATGCTCTAGCCGAGACCTAAACCTATATGTACCTATGTACATGTCTTAGATATTCCTCCCAACACATTAAAAATGCATGTTAACTAGGTACATATGTACCAAAGGTCTGCATGGCTGCACTCTAAGTCGAGCGTCTCTATTGAATTGAATACTAATTTAATACATTGAATATCATTGAGTGAGAACAGAGGGGAAAGAAAGAATTCAACGACAAAACAATCAGTTTACTCAAAGTACAATGAATGCGGAATTAAATGGCACAGGTGCGGTGTAGTTTCCTGGCAAGATGACAATAAATCATATATTTAGACAATATGCCTAAGCTCACAAGCATTAAAAACAATAAAAAAAAATTAAAGACAATAATAAAATAATAAATAATAACCACCCCTCACTATCACTACGGGAAAACGGGAGAAGTTGTCAAAGAACTTAAATAAATTCCAACTGCTCTTGGTATACGAAAAATTGTATTCCAAATTCTCTTGCTCTTAAAATCAAGCAGACAGACACACAGTTAAGGCTAAGACAACTAGACTTTTGACGTTACCAGGAATATATCTATATATATATATTCCTAATGGGATCGGAGATGTTTCCTTTTGCCTGCTATATACTTCTACATAACTACTTCTACTATATACTTCTACACAACAATTACAGCCGTCACAGACATTTTCATTGTTTTCAGGTTATTAAAACCTTGAGCTGCCGAAATTTGATAAAAGAGCGCTTTTGTAATATGACAACAAATCCATATGCATATGTTAATAAAATCATTTCTCTGATATTGACTGACTGACAATATTACACTCAATTTTCTCATATTGACACTAACAATTAGCTGTCGATGTCGATATTCTTTAACATCGGTTAAAAACGCTCTTCATATCTATGTGGATCAAGGTGAATCTTACGTCAATTTAAATGAGATAGCTGTCAATCACTTACCTCATCGCGATCATCGATGGTTAGATGACGACTGTCGAGTATTGCGCGTAGACCGGATATATCATTATTATCAATGTACTGAAGCAGTGCGCGATGTCCGAGCGAACCCATGGAATCTCCGTATCGATTGATATTCTAAATGTAGACAGAAATGAAAGTAAATTCAAGTAATTGTTTCTTGTATGTTTGCAAATAATTAATAAATAGCATGCAGTTCATTTCCCGAGATTAGTTTTTGTTCAACTTAATTGGGTTGTGGGGGGTAGAGTGGGATGGGAGGTGTGTGTCTTTACATCAATGCAAAAATATGTTAATAAATTTTAATCAGCATACCAAAAAGAACTTTCATGTCTGATAAAAAGAACACAATTAAACTACACCCAAGAACTTTTAATTGTGATACGCACATTCAGAAAAGGTAAGCAATAAATAGTTATACATTATTAGATACCTGATAACATGAATTTTTGAGGGCAATAAAATAAGAGACAACGAATGTTATTTATATAATTTTTTACAAAGCGATTAAAAATATATTGATTTGGCATTGCCAGAGAAACAATGTCATATTGATAAGAAATATCTCGAAGCGAATTGAATTGATAAGCTTGCATTTCATTGGGATAACTTGGCCTGTCAACACTCAACAGCTTAGACAGCGAACTGTCCAAATTTTAATACCAGTTTCTCTGAGAAATAAAACATCTGATAGTGGCGCCTAATAAATCTTAAAAAATAAAAACGTATCCACACCGCACCACACACTTTTAAATTCGTTCTCTTTTGGCTTAAATATGTTTGTATGATTATTCATATTTTATGATAGCGCTAGAAAGATTAGAGAATTTGCCATGGTTAAATAAGCATCCATCCACTCACGTTTTGCAGTAGCTTTACAGACAAATACGTTTTCACTTTTTGTATTAATATGCTCTAAATCAAACAAACTAACTGTCTCGGCTGACAGTTCTAAAATAAAACCGGTGATTTCATGGGGTTCTCAAGAGCAAAGCACAGAAAATGCCGCAGAAGAGGTCGTATCTGGAGTGCATCAATTCGATTTCGTAGTTTTGTGTGAGGCCGGAAAATATTTACTAACAACGGTTTGTAAACAGTCTAGCGTTAAGTTTTCTACTAAGTAGGGGTGTTAGTAAAACAATTAATAAGTACTTCTGTTTTATCTATCTATCTATCTATATATAATGATAATGATAGTGCGCACTTAAGATTAACTGGCGGCCAATACTAAACACTTTTCTTATTATGATACTTTTGCTTTTGTAGATATCAATAAAAACTAATGTCTATCTGTATGACCTTTAGAGATGATTAAATAAGTTATTGTTGCATTTGCATTTTTATCTTTTTCATTTTTGATGTCGATAATGAGTTTAAAACTATGGTTTTCATGCTATTTATAAAGTTCAGAATATTTATAAAGTATTCACACAAGTGGCTTAGATCTATAAAAGATGTCATTTTAATGCTGCACAGTCTAATATTTATACTCATACAGTATTAGCTTAGCTCCGATTTGTATATCAATTAGTTTATGTTAGCAGCAAATTCTTTTTTCTAAATGTGCCATGGAACGGAAAATATTTTATTTTCAAATATTTGCACAGTGTTCATGGCTAAGGAGACAAACTCTTAGCAAAAAAATTGCCACACACAAAAATATTAATAGACTTTTTCTGACCACTTTGAAGTTTTGAAGTTTAGTGCGGATTCCATATCCGGATGGGGGTATACAAATTAAAAAGACATATTTAACAAATAACTTAAGACTTAGTGCAAATGATTACTAACACTTTTCGTTTTTTTCTTTGTTGGTGAGCGCAGATTATTTAAACTTAAACGCGATGCGCTTAGAATCAGCTCGTCCAAACTTTTGGATAGTTTCATTTTGTTAACTCGTTTTCTGGGCACTGCAACGCGATCTGCTTTAAGCAGCGGATGATGATAAATATTTGCTAACGAAATGTTTTATTTATTTAAGACAAGATAAAACACATGATTTACAAAAAGTGCAACGATTGCTGTGGCACCAATAAAAACTAGATACACGTAATTAAAACTGTCGCTAAACAACGCGTGCCTTTCAATTAACACAAGTTGCATGTTAAATGCTTTACAGTATTTTTGTTTTTGTTTTTAATTTGTATTTGTATTTTTTTTTTAATGCAGCTTATTAATTTGTATCTGAAAGAATGCTTCTGCGCGCCACAAGCGATGGCCTTTGAATGCGCGACGAACGAAGCTCAGAGCGCTGAGCAGCTGAGCAGCTGCCATGTGCAAGCTGCTGCTGCTACTGCTGCTGCTGCTGCTGCTGCTGCTGCTGCTGCTGCTGTTGGTTTGGTCGGTTTTTGGACGACTGCTGGACTGGTCGACTGCTGCTGCTGGGCTATGGTCTCGGGCCTGGTATCGGGTATCGCATGACGGTGTTGCTTATCAACAGACCAAACTACCGCAACCCGCCTCCCCTCTCACTCACTCCATCACGTCACAAACGGTGCGAATTCAAGCGCGTTCGTAAAAAAAAAACAAAAACAAAAACAACAACAAAAATGTAAACTTAAAACTCGAAACGCGGCACTGATTACAACTCCAACTAAGAGGCTCACACCGAGAGCGAGAGCGACGGGGGAAACAAATTGAAGTACAGAGTTAAGTAGATACATGGATATATGATTGTTGGATACGTTTTGCGCGGCACTCTATGAAATGCTGTAATTTGATTTTAGTGTGTGTCTGTTCCGCAGCCACACACCACAACAAACTTGTTTGCCAATTTGGCTACATTTAGGCTGCATCAAAAACGTAGTTTTCCTTAGCGTTTAAATAGCCGTCATCAAATGTGTTTTTCCTTAGCCGCCGCACACGCTCTTAACTTGAACACGCACCGCCACCGACTGACTGTCTGACTGTGGAAAAACAAAATAAACAACACACACTGAGACTAAGACCAAGTGACCAATGACCAATGACCAATGCAGTTTAGCTGGAATTCTACTCTTTAAGCCACAAATGCTGCCTTTTTTTACACAACTGCGCACATAAAAAGTTTCACTGGCATTGAAAATGGCCAACTGCAGTTAGCCGCAAGTTGGCTAACACCCAACCTTAGCTGCATTTGTTAATTGATTAATAAATTTTCTTTCAGTTTTCCGCTGTGTAAACCATTAGCTAATTGAAAGTTGCGCTGCGTGTAATTTAGATAAACGTACACTGTAAATTCAAACAAATGCCTAACTAAATAAGTCTGCTTACTTATATTCTGTGTGTATTTCTTATCTCATTTCTCGCAGTGAAATTTGGGATTTTTTTTTAGCCGTTGTGGTTAAAAAAATCACTTTGTATTTGGGTCAACTGCATTAAAGCGTCCCTTGACTAAAGTTGTCAGCATGCAAGAGTCAACTTTCTGGTATGCAAATGTGAAAGCAATATTAATTAATTCTTGATCAGCCAATTAAGTTAAATTTGTATCACAAAGCCTCAATTTCGCACTAACTCTAATAAAAAAAAAAACAATTATATAAAAGTATAATTTGTATTTTCCTTGTTTACTTTTAGGTAATACATTAATGTCCCTCTAAAAATTTCTGATGGACACTTAGCGATATTATTCAGACATTTCATAAACGATTACCAAATTTAAAGTTGATTCGATGGTAATTTTTATCTATCGCATGACGCAGTAAAGTATTTGAGTAGTTTACTTTTTTTGTAGCACGCAATTAAAACATTAAGTTCTAATGACCATAAAGACGCAAGGGATAAAATAGGAACTTTTTGTTAATTTATAGAATACTAAAACGTAATTGTTATTCATAGACAACAAACTTAAAGTTGCAATGCAGAGTAACCCACAAGAACCACAGGCATGGAAAGAACATTTAGCTTGTCGCATATGAGAGCTGCAGAGAAGATAAAAATAACAACAATCAACAAGCGAGCAAACAACAAAAAGTAGCTTCGCATGTTTTATTTTTAGATGGAAGTACACCAGCAGAGAACCAGGCCAGGACAGGTTACAAGCGCGCTGGACAGGCAAGCAAGGACAAGGGTTAGAAGCAAAGCAACCAAACAGCCAAACAACCGAACTGAATATCTGTTAGACAGGTAGTTGTAGTAGTAATGGTAGTGGTAGTGGTAGTGGTAGTATATAAAAATAGATTGGATTGAGTGTGGAGTAGTACATGGATGTGGGAGAAGCGACGCAGCGCCAGATTGAAGTGACTGAAACGGCGTGTCGTGTTGGGTGTTGTGCTCGAATCGTGTTGAAGATCGCTGCCGCTGCCGCTGATGCTGACGCTGACGCTGCCACTGCCATTGCCCGCATCCCCATTTGGCTGCTGCAGGCCAAAGCGTTCTGGAGTTAGCGAACGTGCTCGCGCTGGCGAAGGCGATAAAGTGCCTGCCACACTGCAACTGCCACTGTTGTCCGTCGTCGCCGTCGTCGTCGTCGTCGCTGTTGGTGCATCGGAGTTCTCAAAGTTGATGACCAGGCGCGGCAACGAGGCATGTGGCGCAATCTCATTGAATCTTCGGCTGCTGCTACTGCTGCTGCCGCTGCGCCTGCACTTCTCATCGACGCACTCGAGCAGCGGCCGATGCAGCGACTGCACATCCGTATCATGTAAGACACGCACCAAGGCGCCAATCGTGCGCTGCTTGCTTGCCACATTGGTCTCTTCTGTTGAGCTGGCTTTAGCTGCTGCTGCAGCATTTGCATTTCCCATCGTCTTCTGTGGGTCAGATGCTGACGTTGATGTCTTTGTTGTTGCTATCGCTGTTGTTGGCTTTGTGATTTTAAGCTTGAACAACGCTTTATCATCCGACTGCATGTTGCGTGTGCCACACTCTTCACTCTGGCTGATTCTTTGTATGCCGTGCGGACACTTTAGGTTTATCTCGCAACTCTTGCGTTGTGTTTATGAGTCGAACAACAATACTGAGTGCCCCTCCCCCTCTGGCTGTGTGAACAGAGAGAGAGAGAGAGAGAGAGACAGAGAATGAGGGAAAGAGAGCGAAACAGAGAGCTGCAGCTGCCCTCTTGGTCGAAACTGATTAGTTAATATGTATTTCATTTTGTTTCATTTTGTGGATTTCTTTTTGTATACCCTGCATTAAGTCGCATTTATTTTGCAGTCGTTTCGCGTTAGAATTAGTTACTTTGACAGGTTTAATTGACTGAAATTATGGGGACATATCAAACAAATTGTTGAATGGACAGTTACTCAGTGAGAGTAATATTCATACGCAGTAACCATGAATCGAGAAGAAATAACATTTTAACCGCTGATGCTGCATATACACAACTTTGTATACATGAATCAAACAAAAACAATTACTGAGAGCTGATTGGTTGGAGAATAAGAAAATTGATTAAACAATATGTATGTGGATAGGGACAAAGATTGCCTTATCTGGGAAGGGGGAAACCAAACAACTGGCTCTGATTTTGAGAGAGTCTATTCTTCATAAGAAACATAGTGGGAATAAGAAAGGAAATAATAATATTAATAATAATAATAATAATAATAATAATAATAATAATAATAATAATAATAATAATAATAATAATAATAATAATAATAATAATAATAATAATAATAATAATAATAATAATAATAATGATAATAATAATAATAATAATAATAATATTATTATAATTAAAATTAAAAATTGAAATTCCTAACTTTGGATACGATCACCATTTATTCACTCATTTATTATCTTATAAATAATTATTGCTTTGTGCATATATACTTATCTAAATTGTACAGAATAATTTATTAAGCACACGTGTTTCACATCATTTCAAATATGTATATATAATACATATGCTTATCTTTAGCAAAAAGTCTTAATCTTTACACCCATACTTTAAGTAACAGTGGAATAAATGCAACAAAAATCACACAACTATTATAGATAATACTTTAATTCGTTTTTTATCATTATTATAGCACACACACCTCGGATTCGCCCGGATGCGTTTTTAAACGGGCTTTAAACATTTTGGTCAAACTTTCGCCGCTAAGTTCCGTTTTGAAGGAATTTTACTGAAAACAATATTGAAGCTATTATCTGGTATCGACCGCTTGCCAAAGACGTTGTAAAGAAACTGTCGGATTTAGCCCGCAAGCAAGTGCCATATATGTATAAATTGCACGATAGCTAAGTAAAGTTTGCTTTTGACTTTTAATTAATAGAATAAACATGTGTCTCACAGCTTCACCGATAAGCCCACGCAGATAGGCATCGGATATTAAACAGAGTGGAGAATAAAATGTGTACTTCCTATTCGCCAATATGCAAACTTTGCCTTTAACCAACAGATTTACGCTTCTATTATATTTTTGTATTTATTTCTTTCCATTTTTTTACATTATTTTCACACTTATGCGAATATAAAAAGCTCTGAAATATCCACGACGACGCGTTCCAGGCTACGAATCAAATAAAACTGAACAAAAGACTGTGACTTTGAGTGAAACGGCCCGTGGAGGGCATTTGCTCAGAATGCCGACTTTAATTATGACAGGCCTACTTTACTCTACTTTATTGCGACTGACAGTGAGTGTCAATAGTAATTTACGGCCTGCTAGGCAGATGCGTCCAAGTTACGTACATAAATATGTACGCTGATACACTATATATGTATCTAGAATTTAGCTAATAAAGTAGTAAACATATATTTATTATAAATGCCAAACCATGACTAAAACAGTATTGCTTTTGAAAATCGGTTCACTCTTGACGAAGTTATGGCTGTGGAAGTGCATACTTTTGGGCTGTTGAAAAAAAAAACTATACTTTCAGGGTTGTCGATCAACAGATTCTAGTAAATGAATATTTACTCACATTTCGCGGGAAGATCAACTGTCATAAAAACAACCTGGTTACATAAACACATTTGCATTGACAGTAAACAGATATGAATAATAATTAATATATAAGCAGAAGCACATATTTGTGATGATGTGTGTATATCTAAAATTACAGTTGGTAGAATTCTAATCAGTATACAACTTACTAACGAATTATATACAGATGTGTACACACACGTCTGTATAAACATTTGTTTGTTTTGACTGCTGACTGTCTGGCTGCCCACGCGAAAGAAATAACTTTGTTGATATCAGCAAACCCAAAGAGTTCATATTAAAACATATGTGTGAGCTAATCTTTGACAGAAACCCACCTGAATGGAATTACCGCTGCGGCCAAAGGAGCTGCGAAAAAAGCCAAATGGAAATATGCTTCCATAGCCAGCAGAATCGTGGCGCTCGTGACCGGAACTCGTCGGTGGAGTTGTGGAGTGCGCCGAGAGTGGGGGATTTAGCGGTGACATCTCGGAGTAGGCGCGACCCAATTGCTTTAACTTGGGCGTGCGACTCATTTTGCAACGTTTGCTTTGGATTCGCAGTGAAAATATTTAAACACAACACAACAGTACACAGACAAATGGAAACATTAAGTTTGTAGTACATATACAGATATATAGTTTCCGTTTAGCACAGATTATTCAGCTGAGAGCAATTATTTGCAGGCAAATATTGATTTACTACTGATAACCCATTTTAAGCTAATTAAGTTTTTATTTGCCACTGCACCGATTCAACGGAATTAAATATTTATTATTATTGTTTTGGTTTTTCTTTTTATTTTTTGGTTTTTAATTCCGCTTGTAAAACGCTGCGAGTTTGTCGAGCACACGCCACGCGCACGGAAGAAAAACTAACCGCAGCCAACCAACCGTGCCGACTTTCTGGACAGACAGCGACAACAGCAACAAATGCAGCTCAAAATAAAAACACATGCCTAGGCACTCTCCTCACTTATTTATACCCTCTTACTAACGACACATGTGATTTAGATTTTTGCTCATGTTTATAGTATTTTATAATTATTCTCAAGATAAGGTCGGCTATAGGATGTAGTTATAATTAAGACAGAGATTAAGGCCTTTAATGCCTTACTCTCTTGCATATACTAAACGAACGTTTAGACTTGTTTACAGGGTATCCGGTACTCGTCAATATTCTTCACACAGCGTTTCTCTGATAAAATACAACAATTTAGCGCAACATTAACGGCGCTTATATACAAAAACACATATGCAGAAAGCACAAAAAAAAGCACGAGCACACACACATATATACACAGCAACTAAATGACTAGCGCCAAAAATGAGCAATGACAATGGTTACTAAAATACGTACATTTGTATTTGGTTATCGTAACAAACAAGTGTTGTTGTTGTCATTTTTGTTCGGCATCAATTCACTCACAGCACCTTTTGTCCCCCTCTCTCTCTCTCTCTCTTCATCCCTCTTGTGTATTTGCACTACACTCTCTGGTTTACTGATGTTCCAGACTGAGAAAGATCTCGTTGACTGATAAGAAAGCCGGGCAACTGTCTGCCGTAAAACACACAAATAAGGAAAAACAAAGTACAGAAAGTATATTGATAAGTACATAGCTAGGTATGTATGTTTATTATTTAAACGCATTGTTTGTTATAACGTTACCTTAACAACAGAAACACAACTACGATTCAGCCTTCAGAAGGGAAAGAAGGCGTGTCCATTATCTAAACACAATACGCTTTTCCAGTGAATGCGCTGGATTACTGGATTAGGCTAGGTAATAAGAAGCCTACTGTATTATGATGCCAACAAATATTGTTAGTTAAATCTTTCAAGAAGCTATCAGAAATCTAATAACCTAATATGCTCTATTAATGAAGAAAAAGTGTATTCAGGAAACAACAAGTTTCAATGAAAACGGAGCAAACTATGTAGGTCAAGCAGAAAGGATAATTTGCTGTTGCTTGGCTGCGACTTCAAGGATGCCAGTTATAAAAGTATAGCATACTTTACGGCGGGTACAGAAAAGACAACAAATTTGAGTTTGGTATGCGAAGCCCTGACACACAATAAAAGTCTATTGCCATCTTTGGTTTAAATAAAAAAATAACAACAAAAAATGCGCTTATTCGATTCGAGACTGATAAAACTATATGCAACAATATATGTAAAATGATTTATATAAAACGTGGAAAACCATTTCCGAACCGAATTTTGTGCTTTGCCTGGCATGAGAGCGATGTCAACAGTTCCCAGAATAGCTGAGACAGAAACAATGCACGAGCAAACAATCATTTCGCTTTGATGTTCTGTCATTAAGGCACATTTGTTGAGTGTTTGTGTGTGTGTGTGATGTGTGTGTGTGTCGGCGTCTGTGAGACACCATCAAGTAACAAATGCAACTACAATTGTTGACTCATTCCTAGTAATTCAATAGATGGGCATGGAATAAAACTCACTTGCGTCATGAATGTTCCATCCGTTCTGTGTGCTTCGTGGTTTTCTACAAACTCTGATATGGAATAAATTGGCACATTTGCAGACATTTTTGATAAATTACTTGAAAGACTCTCAACTGACACTCGGGCTGACATCAATAATATCTGTGACACTTTCAGAATTTCGTAGCTAACTGCCAAATTTTTTGGCCAATTGCTGCCAACAGTTAATATAATTTATTAGTCTGGACATTTGTGAACACACAAATTAACATCAATTTGTGGCGCATTAATTGTATTATTACAACTGATGAACGCAAAAATACCCTTTAAATATTTATTGTTATTACCGTTTGCTTAACATATGTAAATAATGATAAGAAAGAATTTACTTATCTTATTTAAAAGTACATCAGGGAAACCACATTTTAATGCAGACGTGGAAAGCTTCTTTTGCCAATTATAAGCAATAAATAATGTATCAAATAATGAGCAGATACCCTGTCTATACTTTTCATACAGTCGAATGGTTTGTATGTACTTGGAATTAATTTGCTAAATGACAATACAAATTAGCACTCAAAAGTAAATAACAACGTTGTAAGAGTGAACATAAATTTCAGACTAAGAGAAATGTTTGATGACACTTTAAGTAAAAGCACAAAACCAATTTTGAATTACAGCTTCATCGCGCTTATTATAGAAACTATAATATATTGATATCGACAAAATATTGAGAGGTTGCATTAATCACAAAAACACTGCAATCTTTTGGCAAATGCACTGACAAGACGCAAGACGCCGCCAGATTGCCATAACAAAATTTATATTCTGAACATATCTTGACAACAAACTTGCTTATCACCCAATTTCGTTGATAAGCTCCGTGGATGTGTGCCAACCACAACCAGTTGGTAAATAGACAGAATGCCACAAACAGAAACAGTGGAGATTAAGTGCGCTTACTTTCGAGTATGCTCGCATTATGACAAATTCATTTCCATTATGACTGATCACAAAGACAACCGACCCCATCATGTTAGTTATAAGAAGGAAGTGGTTTGATTTTTCAATTCCGCCTATTAAATACTCATTAACTCAGTATTCAGTGACAAATGGATTGATTACAAAATACTATATAAATGAAATTACTTCAAATGAATTGTTTACTAAATACTTTTTAAATGAAACTACTTTAACAATATTTAGAAGAGTTTAAAATATGTTATGCAGATAAATAAAATGATATACCAAGAAACAACTAAGATACTTAAGCATTACAAAAGATTTACAGATCTCACAGAACGATTGTAAATTTTCATGAAGAAATTATGCTTTATTTGTTGATATTGATAAATAATATATGAGATAATAAATAAATATATACGTATTCATAAATAAATATTTATTAATTGCACTGACTGGGCAAAAATTGATTCCGATATTTTAATATTCATTATATTTTGCAGTACAAAAAAACTACAGACAAGCAAATTGATTGCTCACACACAATATTATTGTACACAATTAGCGCCTCAGCCAAAAATCATGACGACGCATAATTATATATAAGTTAGCGGACAATAGACGACAATTGCGTGGGGAATTTATTTCTAAGGATTCGTGATTTTACTAAGCATTAAGTCAAATACCAAATATTAAATTATATAATTTGCGATAGTTTTGTTGATTAACTGCAAAAATAAAAATGTTGAATTAAGTAAAATGCATACTAATTATCTAATTAGTATGATTGTATGATTTTATATATATATCCAAAGTGAATGACACTCACCAATTAGATTAATCAAGGCTTGTTGTTGTTGTAGAAGCGATTTACCGATACACAAAAAGTTGGCGCGAAAAACAAAACACTCTCACCAGGATCAAACACATTGACAACAACAAACGACAGCTGAGCTAGCACAGCTGAGCGCTGGCCTGAATCTGTATCTATGTATACACTGTATATGTGTATATGTATGTGTGCACACGCACGTGTGTTCTTGTTGTTGTATGCGAGTTTTGTATGTGGCGACAATGAAACGTCGATAAAAAGCGATTATTTGTTTCGCTCGCGTTTTCTTTTCCACTATTCTCTTAAACCTAAGCACTTTCGGTAGTACTAGTTAAAATTATATAAGTTATATGTAAAACAAAACAACGGGTTTTATGTATTTTAAATAAACTGTCACGAACACACATTAAACTATATGTATAATTATATACATATATTCACGTACAAATATACAATGTACATATACATTGGCAGAGACACCAAGCAGCACTCGCATCACACTGCGCGAAAAGCGATTCGTTCACTGTAATTCACACATTTTGCACGGTTTACATAAGTAAATTTGGATACAATTATGAAACTATGCTCTACATGCTCTATTATAATGTGTACTATTATTAAATATAAATTACATATATGGCAACCGAAACACAATTCTCGATGTTCGCTGCGGTTTGCTACCCAACAAACAATGGCCAAGGCATTGACGGATTTTCATTCAATCGAGCAGTTGCCGAAGTGTTTGCTTGGCACTGGTCTGATGCCAAACGTTGGAAACGTTGCCAGATTGCCAAATGACAAAATGTGCACAATTTTGACAAACGCGCCACAGCAAGTAGTCTTGTGATTATCGATATACGATGTGCAAAAACAAAACTTTCGTTGAGTTTCTATTTGTAAGAAATATGTGCTTAAAACGCTAACAGCAACGAATTACATATATATATATATATATATATGTTTATCAAGCTGACTTTTATGCCTCTTACATTTTGAAAGCCTCGATATACAAAACGATTAACATTGATAGCAATTTGTGTAATTTCGTTAAAAAGTTGTTCCTTTATTCTAAGACACGATTTTCGACACTTGTCGACAACAGCAACAAGAACGAATTTCGGGGCGAGGAATTTACAGTTTAACAGGCTTTGGCTTGCCCTGCTGGCTGGCGACGCGCTCCTTGTAACGCTTCACTGCCTCCTCGCGGGACAAGTTGCCCTTGCGAGCATAACGCTGGTTGATCAAGAATTTGACATCCATCTGTCGAACGACAAATAAATTAGTTGATTTCATTTTGGATTTATCTCAAAGTTAGACTTACGCCCAGGCAGGACTCGTGGCGTTTGCGCATTGGACGCTTGATGCCATTGCGATGCGCCTTCTTGTTCTGGTTATGATTTGTGTGATTCTTTGACTTGGCCATTGCGAATTATCAAACTGTTCTTGGAGCGGGCGGCAACACAACATGAAAACAGAAAATATTCATTAGAGCACATAATTTATAGCCCATTTTATTCATTAATAGTTGCAACAGTTGACGATGCATTATTACAATGCAATTTTTTGTAGATTTTTAATTGATATTTATTCCATTGGCGACCTACGTTTTTGACAGCTCAGCGGAAAAGAAGATGAAGAATCAGGGTCACTATCGATAGTTGCCAACAAGTCGCACTGCCTTATCGATATGTCGACACTAAGCAGCTGATTATTTTGTTTAAAAAGATGTGGCAACCCAATAACCATCACTGAATACTAAACTAATTCAATAATACGCAATTCTATTGCCGATTTCTCAAAATGTATAAAGTTAAATTTTTAACAACTCCGTATAAATCATTTATTTATTTGTTGTATAATATATATAACAATAAATTTGCGTAAATTTGGTAGGTGAAGCAGCAGCATTAAACGACATGCTTGTTTGAGCTTGCTATAATATTTGCGTGTGTGTGTGTGTGCATGTTTGTAAGCGGGTGGCGGGTAAGAGGCAAAGAGGCAGCTATGAGTCATCATCTAAAACAAGTTATCACAAAAACAGCTTTGTTTTTCTTCCTCTCTCTTTCTGGTCTTTTTTTTCTGTAATCAGTCTGACGTCATAGTTTGAAGGAAAAAAATGAAAATATCTGCTGCTTCCGCTGCTGCGCTCGCCAGCAACACAAACAGTAATAATTCCAACGCCGCAGCGATCTACCGAAAACGGAACCGGAACCAATCCCCTGCTGAAGACTCAATGGAATTTCAGACACCCAACGCCAGCATAAGTAGCAACAACAGCAACACCACCAGCAACTCAACGCCCAATATCAGCAAACGTCCCGCATTCCTGGACCTCAACAAGAAGAACAAGCGGGCTATGGCGCCTTTGCTCATCGATTCACCCGATGTACCCGGCAAGACACTGAACACACCCGATCTGGAGAAAATCCTGCTATCGAGCACAATGATGCAAACACCACAGCCGGGCACCGTGTTCCCCTCGAAAGTGGGCGCCATCACCTCCGAGCAGGAGGATTTTGGCAGGGGTTTTGAGGTGGCGCTGCAGAATCTGCACACCAGCAAAAATAGCCAAGCGCTGCTGGGCAGTAATGGCAACAATGCTGCTGCTATTGTTGCTGCTGTTGCTGCTGCAGCTGTTCCTGCCAGCAATCCGGCTGCAGTGGCAACCACCACAATGACGGCCGTTAATAATGGCATCAGTGGCGGCACCTTTACCTACACCAGCGGTGGTGAGTTGTTATACATCATCATTAATTATTAATCTTATTGATGAGCTTTATTTTCTATTTTACAGATGGATATCCCGTCATCAAGGATGAGCCGAATAATGTGCTCAGTTCGCCAACGGTTAGTCCCATCGATATGGCCGATCAGGAGAAGATTAAGCTGGAGCGCAAACGTCAACGGAATCGTGTTGCCGCCTCCAAGTGTCGCAAACGGAAACTGGAACGCATCTCAAAGCTTGAGGATCGTGTCAAGTCCCTCAAGGGCGAAAACAGTGATTTGGCCGGCATTGTGAAGGGACTCAAAGATCATGTGGCGCAGTTGAAGCAACAGGTCATAGAGCATGTCGAGGCCGGTTGCAATGTTCAGTCCATTGCCAATGCCGCATTGATGGCGGGCAAATAACATAGGGAGCTCAGCGCTGAGGCGACTGTTCAGCGTTATATGTCCAGTTTAATATCGGACGACAATGACAATGACACAGATGCCGAGGAGGACGCGGACGATCAGGATAACATCATTGAGGACACTATCGCAACGCCTGTCGATCCGGAAAATGCTGTTGTGCTGCTCTCAGCGGTGGCAATGGAGCAGGAGATATCCTTGGAGCTACTACTTAATGCATCATCGAACACATTCGACTTGGACACGCTGCCAACAGCTGGCAATCATGTCGTTATCGACACAATAGATCATTTAACCGACTGCAGTGAGTCTACATGCTAATTATATATATTTAGATATATATATCATTAAGCATCGAGTGCCTTTTTCATCAACACAAACAACAAAACTTTAATTATTCTACCTAAACTAAAAGTATACTCTTAACGTGCAATGATTTATTTGCACTTAATTAAATTGCTTTTGAAAAGTGCTTTTTTATTTAGTTCTAGATATATATACACTAATATATATGTATGTATATACACTAATGTATATGTATGTATATACACTAATATATATATATATATATATATATAAAGATTGTACCCCTATATATATGTATTTTTAAGATCAAGTATTACTACGTGTTTTGAATGTAAGCAAACAAAAGATTGCTGAATAATGTTCTGTGGAGCAGTTTTGCAATTTCTCGATTTGATATTTATCTACTTCGATTTTAGGTTTTTTTGATTTTCAGTAATTGTATTACTTAATAATAGATTTCATTTATATTGAAAAAAATAACACTCTTTCATCCAAATAACAAATGTATATTGTATGCTTTAATATTTAAAAACTATACATTTAATTGTAACGCATATTATTGTTTATTCTTAAGAATAGAACAGTGTTTGTATAATATAAATATACATTTACAAGATGATATATATATATATATCTGTAACCTACCCTAATTAAATTCTACTTGAATGTTTATTGTCACCATTTTGCCTTAGGCTATTTTATATTATTGTCACGTTATTTCGACTAAGGCACGTAATGAAGCACGATATGCTCCCATCTCTAATTCAGATGCACAGTGGGTCGAGTCTATTTTTCTACCAACAAAAGATACAATTTACATAAATACACTAAAATACAAAAAACCTATATACCTTTTAAGAACATATTTAAATTGCTTTTTCCAAAATGTACTCAAAGTTCAAAGCGATAAACTTGTTGGCATAACAAAAGCCACAAAATAATGGAAATAAAAAATGTTTATTGCAAATGCGCCAACAAAGTAAATAAAAATGTGATGTGAAATAAAACCAAACTAGATACTGCTACTTTTTAAATATTCATAACATATTAATAAATCACACCTTGAAAATTATTTTGGTAGTGGAAGTCCGTCGATTAGCAGACTCTTCTCGTCGCCCAGCTGGCAAGGACCCTCGCCAATCTTGGTGTGAATTATGTATTTGAGCGTATTCCTGGCATTGATGTGATAAACAGAAGCGGAATCCTCCCCAGAACCATTCTTTACACCCACAGCTGGCACTGGAATCCCTTTGAGATATTCGACACTCTGCTGGGCATCATTGGGAAATGCCAATTGAATGGCGGCCAAAAGATGAGGCACATGCTCATCGAGGACATAGAGACAACCATTGGGACCCGCATCAAATGTGTATGCCACTCGCAGGAGCCCGCCTCCTCGTTGTACTCGTGCACGAAATTAACAATGGAGTGGGAGACATCATTCATGTAGACACACGGCGGAAAGGTGTCCAATGCGATTGCGTGCAACTGATTCGATTCCTTCATCGTGATTGTGGCAAATGCATTAAAATCACGCTTCTCAATGGCCACCATCAGTTCCTTAATGCGCTGTGGCACCACCTGCGTGGCACGATGCTGTATCAAGGCAGAGGTTTCAACGGCACGTTGCATGCCACTTGTGGAGCCAGTTTTTTTGCGTGCATCATTCACAACCAGAATCAACATGTGCATATTTGGCCAATGCGTGGCAGGCGACAGTTGCACAGCAATCGAGTCACTGCCATCAGCCGATGAACCACGTTGCCATTGCACAAATCCGCCGTATAAGCTACGGCAAGCTGAACCCGAGCCCTGCCGTGCAATTGTCGTCAGTTGCTCGTCTAACGGTACATCGTACAGGCGTGCCAGTGTGTACACAAGGCACGCATAGCCAGCTGCACTGGAAGCGAGTCCAGCGGCTGTTGGAAAATTATTGTGCGATGCAATGTGAACTTTCCACGAGAGTGGAAACCTGTGTGCGCCGCCATTAGCCAGAGCGAGACGCTGTACGCCATCCAGGCAGCGCTGCAGGCGGGCATTCGCCTGGAAAGGCTGCTCGTCACCATTGAGCCACATGCGATTCTCCTTGAAGCTCTCCGAAGCGGCTACTGTTGTCTTGGCGCACATCTCGTTGGCGTCCAGCGTCATACTGATGGAGTCATTGATGGGCAGTATGAGCTCCTCGTTGCGCTTGCCCCAGTATTTAACTAGGGCCATATTGACAGGCGCCACACACGTTGCCGTATACATATTTCGCGTTAGCAACAAACTAAACAATGACACTTTCAAGTTTGAATATTACTTTCGCTAGCTTTCACTACAAATCGTGGCAGTCCGCCGATCGATCGATATACCGATAAGACGATCGACAGCGATATACAGCTTGTCACTTTCTAGTATTTTATTTGCTGGCATTTTTGGTGCATTTGTGTGTAAACAATTGTCATTTGAGCATTTGTTCAATTATTAAAACCATATTAAACAAAAAATCGATATAAGCAAAAGAATAAATAAACAAAAATATGCCACTAACTGCAGAGAGCGCTGCTCAGCAAATTCAGGTGGGTATTTTAAGTCAAGTGGCTACTGGTATTGAGTAATTTCGAGTGCAATTGCTGCATGTAAAATTTGATGCAATTAAAAAATTAGAATAATATAAACAACTATTAATTTATTTTAGGATCGCTTAAAGGACATTCAGCAGCACATACACAAAGTGGACAATGAGCGCCGACGTGCGGAGAGCTCAATTGCCAGCCTGGTCCGTGCCCAGCAAAATCAGACACCGAATTCCAAATTAAAAACCCTGCTCCAATCCAAGATTTTGGAGGCAACCCAAGAGGAGGCCACCATCCGAGCAGCCTTGGCCAAAATTCACGAGATTCGAAATATACGCAACGAACGACGTATACAGGTAAGTGTGTAAATGAATAAATATATACATAAATTGCAATTATAAACAAATATGCCATATTTTCTTTGCAGGCTCGCAATGCTGGCAACAAGGAAGCGATTCGTCGTGGAGCTCTCATGAAAATGGTGCAATTGTCTGCCCAAACATTACCCCTATTCGTTGGTAAGCCGGGCGAACGTGCGCCGGCATTGTGTGGGGCTATTCCTGCGGAGAGCAGCTATGTAGCCAAGGTGGGTGACAATGTGGCTGCGCTGGCCAAGGGCTCCGATGAGGAGGAGAACTGGATATTGGCCGAGGTGGTGCAATTTTTGCACAGGCAAAACAAATACGATGTCATCGACATCGATGAGGAGCAAAAAGATCGACATGTGCTGAGCAAGCGCAAAGTGATTCCATTGCCATTGATGCGCGCCAATCCCGAAACGGATGGACATGCGCTGTTTCCCAAGGATACAGTGGGTAAGGATGCATACAATTGGAGTAGATTAGATAGATTAGCTCTTGTTACATTCCCAAATGTCCCCCGTTTTTAGTCATGGCTCTATATCCACAAACGACTTGCTTCTACAAGGCAATCGTGCATCGTTTGCCGCAGATGGCAACGGAGGAATACGAGGTGCTCTTCGAGGATTCATCGTATTTGAATGGCTATGCGGAGCCGTTGCCAGTGGCCCAACGATATGTGATTGCCTACAAGCCCACCAAGAAGGGTGCGGGCAGTGGAAGCGGTAATCTCTCCTCGGCCTAAATTAATTAACAAACATGTTTATAACAGCTATTTAGATATATAATTATATACTTAATTTCTAAGTGAAATCTTAGCTAAACTGTTCTCATTCCTTGTCATCATCCTCCTCCTCTTCCTCTTCATCATCCTCCATGGGACTCTCTGTTGCCTTGTCCGCCTCCTCCTGCTCCTCCTCGTCCACATTATCCTCAACGTGCAGTTGGAAGCCATCGTCCTTGGTCCAGGAGCATTTCATGGTCAAGCGAAACTTGGCCATTGGTTTGCCCAGCAATTTGAGGATTCGCGCCTGTTCAGGTGTCAGAATTTTGCCCTCTTCACATACCGTATAATCACTGTAGATGGTTACCACGCCCTTCTCCAGTTTCGTAGGCAGACCCAGCGAACGCAAATGCGGCTCCATCGAATGCGCAAATTCCTCCAGCGGACCAGCTGGCAAAGTTACCGTCTCCGTTGCCGCAAAACCACTGCGTGCATATTCGACAGCCCAATAATTCTCGGCCCAGGCAAGCACATCTTCCTTGGACTTTTCTGTGAAGAGCAGACCCACCTGGCCACTCAGGCGCTTCGATAGCTACAAAATGATTATTAATTATTGCACATTTAAATTCATATTTAGAAACATACTTTATGAATTCCTGTTTCGACTTCTTCGGCTTTAGTGCGCCCCAAACCGATTTGCATGATGCGATTTTTGCCGAAAATGAAACGGGAATTTTGCTTCCATTCTTGGCGCAAATCCTTCAGCAGATTATTGCGCATATTTTGAACCTGGAACACAAAGATATTGGGATATTTTTCCACGCAGAAGCGAATGTCGTCGATGATGCGCTGCTTCCAAGCGAGACCCTTGCGATCCGTCTTCGTCAGCGAAACTGTAAAAGGTGAGGCAGGAAAATTAATAAATTAAACATAAAATACACCTTAATACACACCTTTCTTATCACGTTTGGAGCGTGGCATTTTGCTTATTTATATATATAACTTATTCCCAACTCAAATCTTGACCAGATTTAAACAGTGGAATAAACACGTGCGACCGCTATACGATGTGTATATTTATCGATATATAGATTGTTTTATGCGGCTGCCAACTCATTTAACACAAAGCCGCAAGCCTGTTGACTGCAGATTAAGTCTTTTAAGACTTCCTTAGCCTGGTCACACTGCAACAATAGCCGACGAAAGGTGTGTTTACGTAGTAATTTTACATATATTGGGTTACAAATCATAATTAAATTACCGTAGTGCATTCAAAAAAACCCACAGCTGTGCTTTGTGCAAAAACGTTCGTTTGTTTCATTTGTAATTTGTAAATTGCGCAGTGAGTAATTTCTGTGTCCTCTCAAATTATGGCACACTTGGAGCAGCGCCATGTTGTCGGCGAGACAAAAAACCGCATTTTTCCCATTTATTGATTCTGAAACGCTAAGTGAATTAACTACCCCCATTCATGCAACACGTACAAAATGTGGATATTCAAGTTGTGTAACATTCCTAGCAAAAAATAGAATATCTAAACGCATTCTGAACTAAATGTACAAATTTCAAGTAGGACGCTGATGACGTAATTCTAGTGAATTCACCGAGTGAAACTCTGTGCGGAGCATTGCCAACAACAAAAAAAATTTCTTCAATCAGTTAGAATTCAAAAAGTCAGACTGCTCCCAGCAGCGCTTGTCGGATATGATTTTTTGTTGTTTTTTTTTGTGCTCTTGTGCAAAAACATTAGTCGTACTAAAGCAATAATTTTTCTGGGGCTTATCAAAAGCACATAATTGCTGATAAGCTGCCGTCACATCCAGTTGAAGTTGAAAAAAATAAGTTTAATCAGTGTGCATGACGGGAGATAAGAGCTTTGAAGGTTCTCAAAACAGGTAGAATTTTGAGAGCTTAGTCCAAATCCTTTCAAGTGGTTATTGTTAAAAGAAATTCGCTGTAATTATAAATTTTTATAATGTTTGCAATGCTCAAATTGTCGCACACAAGGCAAAGCCAAGGCAACGCAAGGCCGTCAAATAACAATTTGTAATATTGGAATTCAGAAAATTTAACATTTTACATACAAGCCGAGTCCGAGTCTAATTCAAATTACTCAATTAAACGAGACAATTGCACACAATTGACAGCAACAAAGCTCCGCCCCAACATTTCTGTAGCATGCGTCACACTCATACAACTATAAAAATATAGCTTGTAAATGCCAACAACAAGAAATACCTGCATACAAGTTTATTTTGCTTGCTTAATAATAATAATTTATAATAACCCAATGAACTCTTTTGTCAACAGGTCATTTGAAAACTTAACGAACCCAATTCACTTGTGACACACCTGGCAACTTTATTTTGCAGCCAGGTTGGCAACACTAACTGCTATTCACACACAATTTTTTCTTACCTACTCTCCGGCTCTTTGTTCGCTCTCTCGCTCTCTGTCTCTCGCCCTGTATCTTATGCTGTAGCGGCATGCGCTGCCGCATGTCTGTGAGTGAATGTGTGTCTGTATTTATGAATGTGAGAGGAACTACACACAGATACAGCGCTCGTCGCTTTTACAGTGTGTGCAACATTTGCCATCACTTTAGTCGTTCGCCGTTCGTTGGTAGTCGTCGTTGTCGTTTCGAGTGAATCGAATGTAAGGTAACCAACCAATCTGCATTAGTAGTAATAATATGGGGCGAAATATATATATATATATATATGTGTGTGTACTTTTATATCAATTATAAAACCTTAACTTAAGTGAATAAAGCACGTGCATATTCTCTCTCGGTTAATTTATACATACATCATATTCTGGACTCATATCGAATGTAAAGCGAGGCGAGAACATGTGCAAATGCCGCATAATGAAAAAAAAATTTCTTCTACATGCTTCCATGGAACGATCGATAAAAATACTACGCAAAAAGAACTGTGAATTTGTGCAAAAAATACATATGCGTTCGCTCTGCATTGGTATTGGTACATTTTGTATCAGTGTGCATATACATATATATGTATAAAAATTGATATATGTATTATATATATATTTATATATGTGTGTATATATGAATGTGTAGTAGTAGCGAGATTCGTCTGTAGCTTCGTATTTTCAGTGCTTTCGGTTGATTGTTGGCGGCCGTGGCAACAACTGACTGACTTGGCTAATGCGAAGAAGGCAGGCGAATTTCTGCTGCTCTGCTCTGCTCAAGTGTGTTCTGGCTTCTGACTGGTCGCTAGGCGTTTTAGTCGTCAATAGCTCAACTACACACACACACACGCATACACTCACATATTTGTACGTGCTTATGAACGAATGTACGTATGTAAATATGTATGCAAGTCAGAATGTATTACGCATATGCACAAAAAAAGTTGCTTCATTTTTTTCCTTGATGTAAATGTAAATTGTTTTGCGATGAGTATTCAATTAAAATATATATATATATATTCTATATATACATTATGTACATAATGATGTACGGTGCAGTTTTACATTTTTTATTGGATTTGCTGTCGCAATTCACCATGCATATATGTGAATATGTGGAAATATATATGTATGTAATACTAATGTAAATGTGTGTGTGTATATCTGAAAATATATGTGAACATTTTTTTACGTACGTTTAATGCATGTATGTGTGTCTCTGTGTTTAAGTTGTCGACACACGCGGTTACGTGTGCTTTTTATGCCGTACTGCTCTCGCTGCCATCGCTGTTTGCTTGTGTGTAAGTGTATGTGTGTGTTCGTTCTCCTGTCGTTCGCTCTCTCTCTCTCTCTCTATCACTCCGGTGGGATTATTTTTATACTTTTTGTTGCGTGCTGTTCCCTCCCCCACCCTGCTCCTCCTCCCTCACACACTTGTTTCTTAGTTAGCTAATGTACACACATAGCTACATAGATTGCTAAATGCAAGTAATTTTACTTGTAGCCTTTTCAAATCCAAGACTTTACAATTGTTCATCAAATCTCGCTCTATGCATAAGGACATACTTATGTATGGATATATGTGTGTATGTATGTATGTGCGGCAGAATGCTGTTGAAAGCTCTCTTTTTGGTTGTCTATTTCTTAAAACTTTATGTATTGGAATTTTCGTTCTTATCTGCATTTCTCTATAGCCGTATTTTTTCCCTCTACTGCGCATGTAGCCGCAGTCGAATCACCGATGTCGCGACGACCTCATGGGGCCGGTGTGGTGAATTTAACATTTGCCGCCCGGTATGGTGTATTTCACACACACATACACACACACACACACATATACTTATGCACTGGCAAAGCAGCGCTGTTTTGCACAGTAGTCAAAGTTGCCGTCATCGCAGAATTCAACAAACGGTTTCGAATTTTATTTTTGTCGTTATCCATCCACAATCTGTAATAAACTGACCAAAGCCAATGCCGTCGTCTTTCTTACTTTACATTTTTATAACGCACACTTGCGCAAAAGTATGAGTGTTTGTGCGCATACATTTACATCAAAAATAGTCTGTGGCTGCCTCTTGCAGTTATAGTCGTCGTCGTAGCTACTTCCTCATTGCAAGTCAAATCCACAAAAAATGACGCAGTCCATGACGCATATAGTTGACTTCATGGCTGCGAGTTGATTTTGTGGGTTACACTCTATAAAGAGGAGGGAGTGGCTGGCCTGGCTGCTGCTGCTGCTGAATGCTATTTACACACAAACCCACCCATACACCAAAATACATTTGTGTGCGTGTGTGTGTGTATGTCGATGAATTTAGAAATTACCAAAATCATTCCAATGCCTCCAACACCGTTGCGGTCTACTTAGTTTAAGTTATTTTCTATTTTATTTTATTTTTTGTCAATAACTGTACGAAAAAGACGTCAATTGACCTAAAAACGAACACCGCCAAAAAAAATACAAACCATCTATTCATACATACACAGTATGCTCTACATAAGTACATACATATATAGATCTATATCTATATATATATATTTACCTGCACTTGTGTGCAGCCAAAGGTTCAATGTTTCTAGACTTTGACGGTCGATTCAGATTAGATCGCGTATAGAACAAATATATATTTTAGCCAACAAGTGGGTGTGTGCAAATGTACAGTTTTAAATTGAATAATATAGGTTGTATATGCCATTGATCAGATACAACTTAAAAGTCGTCTAGTATTACTTATCTTGTAAACACCTCAAAAATATTTCCAAAATTCCGAAAATTTCAACAGACTTCTTGTTAGCATGTTGAGATTTGTGCATTGGTGTCATTTGTGCATTTATCTTTGTAATTTGGTTGGATACATTCAAGTAATATGCTTGTGTCTAAATACATATATACATATATGTATTTGTATCTGTATCTCTGGTTTTAGCTGATATTATATGTACGTGCTTACTCAGATATACACATACACACACACACACATGCACACACACATGAAAAAAGCCACAGATTTCTCTCTTTATTTTATTTTCAATTTTTATTCATAGTTTATTTTTAACTTTTCTCTCTGTGTGCATGATGCTTTTTTTTGGCGTTTCTTTTATTTTCATTTCATTTGCTTGTCGTCGCCGCTGCTGGTTTTTTTTTTTGTATATTTTTCTTTTGTTTCTTTCCATTGATTTTGTATCAGTGTGTATCAACTTGAAGTTAGGCCCCACTAAACGAACCGAATTGACAATTTGGCAGGCATGGCACGTGTGATGTGTGAATAGTGTTGGCAAACAATTTAAATCACAAGAACAAATTTCACTAAGTAGGCAAGTTGGCACACCTCCCCACACCCCACCGCCGATCCCTGCCATTTTGTACCTGTCAAAAGTAAATTATGCTAAAAGCTGTCGCTCGTCGCCAGGTGCTTAAGCAAATATCCTCTTGAGTAACACTGACTGACAAACCTTCTCTTGGGTATAATAATAATTTTGCCATTATTATTATTATTATGACGTTAAGAGCCCAGACCCCTTTAAGCAAGGATAATGGAAAATGTATCAATCAGCCGACGCCTCACTCAGCGTTTATTTATAAATAATAATCAATCAATATTTATGTAATGGCATCTATACACACTCAAACATTTAAGGTCATCCATGTATCCATGTGTGCGTGTGTGTGTGTGTGTGTGTGGTGTGTGTGTGTGTGTGTGGCTGGCAACAGGTTACCCTTTTGCATTATAACATGCACGTGTATGTGTGAGTTAAGTGTGTGTGTGTGTGTATAATATATGTTGTAATACATACAAGCGCGAAATGTATGTGTGGAATGTGACTCACAGCTGGCTGTTCAACTTAAACACAAAACGCAATTTATTAACAACTTAAGCAGTCAACAATATATATGAATTTTTTATTATGCGAGTCAACTTTTGATTTTTGTGCGCGCTCAAATCAAATGCAATAATGATTCATTCATTATTATTGTTGTTTTCTGTTGGAATGCTAATTGTAATTGTGAACTCGAAACGAAATTATTAAACTTTTGAATCATTTCTTTTTTAAAACCAGATAAACATAAATGTATATATATATATTTTTATATATATCGAATCATATTTTTATTACTATGGGGCCGCAGCATATCACAATATCATCTGGCGATGTTTGCAACGCGCAGCTGCTATTATATTTGTTGCGACTGTTGCCACTGTGTTGCCAACGCCAGCAAGCTTTGCTCCCTTTGCAACAGCAACAGCCCAGCCTTTTGGGGCATGTTCTCTTTTTAGTCGAGTTTTGGGCCTGGTCGGAAGAGCAACTCAGCAGCGGTAGATAAATATTCTGGCTTTTTCCTCTTTGCGCAGCTGTTGTGAGTTTGCTTTTGCGTGTGTATTTGTGCGTAAGCCGCTATCCATATATACTATACATATAGAGTATATGTATATATAGAGTATAGATATATTTGTATATATATATATGTGTGTGTGTATATGTTGGCGGGAGAAATAAATGAATTAATCGTAGCTTGCAATTTAGTGTGTGGGTGATGCTTACAGTTTGCTCGTCAAATATTTGAACAGGTTGGCAATTATTAATATTGATTAATGCCTCGTGAGAATTTCAAACTAGAATTAGTAGCAAGTGCAAGGCGATGTTTATTATGTGTATTATTTTTATATCTATTTGTATTTATCTTTTGTATCTTACAGATAACCAGTCACATATTGTGAGCGACACTTTGAGCTGTGGATTTCTCCTTACTTTAATTAATTTCTCTGCTGTCTATCAACGGTAACAGTCGTGAACGTGGGCAAATTACACACACGAACACTGACACACACACCAGCCACACACACACACATACAAATTATTATTAGTTTGGTCAAGTAACTGAGAAAAACAACAACAGCAAAATGTCGACAGTCGATAAGGAAGAACTGGTCCAGAAGGCTAAATTGGCCGAGCAATCAGAGCGGTAAGTTATAAGTGCACAGCACAAATAATTGAATTTGCATATTAATTTTGTGGTTTCCCTTTCGATTTTGTTTTTCTGCTTTGTATTCTTTAGCTACGATGACATGGCCCAGGCCATGAAATCAGTCACAGAGACGGGCGTCGAGCTGTCAAATGAGGAAAGAAATCTGCTCTCCGTTGCCTACAAAAATGTGGTTGGAGCGCGCAGGTAAATTCACCGCTCAACACTTGATGAAGATATATATTTATATTATATATATATATTTGTATGTTTCAATTAAATATAACAACAGGTCATCGTGGCGCGTCATTTCCTCCATTGAGCAGAAAACCGAAGCATCCGCCAGAAAACAGCAGCTCGCCCGCGAGTACAGAGAGCGTGTGGAGAAGGAGCTTAGAGAAATTTGCTATGAAGTTCTGGTACGTATCTAGATAGCAGCCGCTATAGCTATGCTCTCTCTCGCTCTTGCTCTCTTTTAGTGCTTTTTTTGTTTGCCCATGACCATGAACCTTGTTAGCTCCTCATAGTACATACTATATATATGTATATATATACCCCACACCCATTCTCACCACACGGCAATAAGCAAATTATGATGAGGACAACTGACTCTAACAAAGCGCCCAACTGTGGCGGCTGTGCACTGCGCAAGTGCTCTGTGCCCGAGCATCCATCCTCCTTTTGCTTCTACCAATCCCAATATATATATATATATATATATATATATATATATATGGGTATATTGTCGCGTCAGTTTTGTTAAGGGCTAGTCTGAAATTACAAACCGCATTATTACTATAAAAGGGCTTCGATGGCCCACTGTGCACCCTGGTTTCTTTGTGTGCATGCGTGTGTGTGTGTGTGTGTGGGCTAGCTACAAATTGTATTACAATCAATAAATCTATTTTTAAAAAGAAAATTTTCCAGACATGTTGCTGCTCTATAAGCAATACACACACACACACGCCCTCTACACACCTATATATTTTAAAACACACACACGATGAAACAAGCAAGATATACACTTTTTTTTATATATACAAAGATAAGATAGCCACAGCAACAGCAACAATCAAATCAACTTGCCTTGATTAATGTCAATTTAATTAGAGCTTTTTTTTGACAACTTGCCTGCCTGCACCTAACCATATTTTAAAACGTAAGACAAGCTGTTGACCTATTAGGCGGAATAGGTTTTAATGTCAGTTTAAAAATACGTCGAAAAGTCTATCGATGACATGTGTATATTGTAAACAGTCCCCAATGAGGGGGGTGGTGGGTGTTTGGCTTTCTCTCTCTGGTTACAAAAAATCGATAATACTTTGAAGTGCTGTAGTCAACTGTAAAATTGGCATACATATACATACATACATATAGCTATTTATATTTGTAGCTGTATACAAAGTGGCATAAGCTGTAAGCCTTGCCTGACATAATGTTGGATTATGGGCATCTTATTTGTGAGCATAGCAATTACGAATGTTTATTTATATGATGCGTGTGGTGCTCTGATTTACAGGCAATGCTGTAACATGCAAAGCTTATCTTTAGATTATGTAAATTAAATGTTTTTAATTTAACTTGATGTTCTTTTTGCTCAACAGGGACTTCTGGACAAATATCTTATTCCAAAAGCCAGCAATCCAGAAAGCAAGGTTTTCTACTTGAAGATGAAGGGAGATTATTACAGGTATTTAGCTGAGGTCGCCACAGGAGACTCACGCACCGGTAAGTACCACATATACCATCGACAGATGATGACATCGCCCAAATGTGCAAACTTATTATATGATAATACGAACGTAAAACAAACCCTAAACGTATATTCTCTTGTGTGTTCATCAAAATAATGCAGTTGTTGTCGACGATTCCCAAACCGCTTACCAGGATGCATTTGACATTAGCAGGGGCAAAATGCAGCCAACACATCCCATTCGCTTGGGTCTTGCACTTAACTTCTCAGTCTTCTATTATGAGATTTTGAATTCTCCAGATAAGGCTTGCAGTTTGGCTAAACAGGTTAATAATACAATACACACACAACAAACCAACGCCTTGTCAAAGTGTCTGGCAAGCAAGCAAAAAAATGCAAATGCAAAGTGCACAACAAAAAACAGAAACCAATTTCAATTTAAATTTATTTAAACTCGTTCGTACATATAAGCAAAAATTGTTCATTTATATAGTATCATATATGAAAAACACAAAAAAAAAAACTAATTGTGAACTTTGCTTGTTTATTTTCTTTTTTGTTTCATTTAAATAAACGTTGCCATACAATTAATAAGACGTCGTTGAGGACTCGAAAAAAGCTTATCAAGAGGCATTCGATATTGCAAAAACTAAAATGCAGCCAACACATCCAATCAGATTAGGTCTTGCACTCAACTTTTCCGTCTTCTATTACGAAATTATCAATTCACCAGCGAGGGCTTGTCATTTAGCTAAACAGGTTCAGTCTTTTTTTTTGTTTGTTTCTCTTGTTTTTTTGTTTTCTTACACAATATTAAGTTATTACATTATTTAACTATTGTTGTTGTTTGATGTGACTAACATCCGTAACGCGTCTGCTTCTAAATTAACTCATATTCTGAGAAAACATACACCGCACACAAACACACACACACATACACATAAATATACAGATTTATATATATATTTATATATGTGGAGAGCTTTGTAATTCGCATGTTAAAAGCGGCTTAGCCTGGCTTATGTGTTCGCTGCTCTTTTGTGTGCTGTGCCTGTGTCCAATAACCATAATATCCACATGAATCTTGCTGGTGAAGTTTAATGATTATTGTAAGAGAAAGTGCATTAACCGTTAGGTGATATACATTAGTTTTTTTTAGTTTTTGCCAGATAAATATGTTTATGATTTTGCTTAGTTTTGCTAAATGAAACAAAAAATAAAAAAAAAAGAACAGTATTTATTTACAATCCACAAATACTAAACAAATTTTAAAGTCTATATTCCTCTCTAATTGAAAATGAATTGCTTCCGTTCTGGCACTTGAACAATAAATAAACTGAATTTGCATTTACCTCTTGCCGGCATTTTGCATTGTTATTATATACAAATCTATATATATATTATTGCTAATCAATTGTAATACTAAATGCTATTTATTTTATGTGTACGATACAAATATGAAATATAGGCGTTCGATGATGCGATAGCCGAGCTGGACACACTGAATGAGGACTCATACAAAGACTCAACACTCATCATGCAATTGTTGAGGGATAACCTGACTCTTTGGACCTCCGATACCCAGGGTGATGGCGATGAGCCACAGGAGGGCGGTGACAACTAACCAAACAACTAAAATGTTTCCTTTTTGACTATGCAAATATTATTCAGTAATACAAAAACCAACAAACAAACAAACAAAACAAAACATAAGCAAGATATATAAAAACAAACAAACAAACAAATCTTTGAAGTCGAAAGCAGCAGAGAGCAGTAATGTAATAATAAAAGCAACATCAAAACCAACATCAGCATCGACACAAAACACGAATCCAAACAAAAACAAAAACAGAAACCAACACAAACAACAACAGCAGAAGAATACTTGATTCAGCTTCTTGTGGCTGTGTGATGATAGTTCTGTGCGAGTGAGTTGAGGCTAAGATGGGCAGGAGAAACTATTGTCATGCATACAACTGAGAAGGAAGAAGGAAGAACCAAATCTGGTTTATAGACAGTTTAATATGTATACGTATACGTATTACGTATATGTGTATTGCAATTGAGGGTCACATACAAGAATTGTTCCAATTGTTCGAAATGAATACATACATGTGTTCGCAGCAAATATTGTGAAATTGAGAGAACAGATGCCGATTAAAGTCTAAAATGAGAATGATAAGAAAACCAAACGTCTTAATTTGCTTCACATGCCGTTCAATCTATCATTGTTTACAAAATAGTATGCTCTGGCAACAATTTGCATATACGAGATCAAATCTAAAATCAAAACACTAAACGGAAACTACTTTATCAGCCTATCAAGAATACGATGAATATGTGTGTGTGTGGCGGCAAAGATGTGAATTTTGTTTTGTGTAGTTATTTACTATTCCGCTATTTCGGCCAACAGCGTACACTATACATATGCCTAAAAGTAATATTATTTATTATAATTATGTTTTAATAAATAATTACATTTTGTTTTATATTAACATACAAGCAAACAACAACAACAACAGAACACAAGACACAGTCAACAAAAAACTACAATATCTTTTATTTTTGTTTAATGCGCTGCGTCGCTTTCCTTAAAAAATCAAACAAACAATAATAATAATAAACAAAGGCTAATTGGTTTACACAACATATGTAATTACAAATAATGCCCATATATATATTTTTCGTCGTCAAAGAAGAACAACCTCTGCATAACTGCAGAGCTCAAGCGAACCAAAAGAAACAAATTATGTATTATTTGTAATTCTTTTTCTAAAATACAACAAATAAAAAAAACCAAACATAAACCCAAACTTTTATTTTTACCTTTTCATATTGTTGCTTTTGTTTTATTTGACCATTTTTAGTTGTTTTTTTCTTCATATCAGTTTGAAGCGGAATAAATTAAATAAATAAGAGCTACATAAATGAAAATTCACTAGCAGAAAGAAAAACACATGTGAAATGTTTCAGGCGAGAAGAAAATAACTTGCGAATAGTGTATCAAGGCATGAGTTCTATTGTGCCTGTTTGAAATTTGTTTTATTCAATATACTCAAGTATCCTTGTATGTGTATATGTAAATTACCTATATTGGGTGAATATCGAAGGGAAGAAAAGATAAATAACTTAATAACAGGTCAGTTTGGCAGCTGGATCATGTATATGAATAATTCGTATGATCTAAGCGATAGCTATCTATAACGTACTTATATAAAAATACTTAATATATATGCAATTATGCAGAAGCAACAGCAATAACAGTATCAATGTGCAATTGTTATATACTTAAATGTCTCAGTGTTTTATTTGTATTATTATGATCTATGTGTTTTCGATGTAAACCCTCAACAACAAAAAAAAGAAAAGAAATGAAAACAAAAAACAACCCAAAATCGGTGTGTGAAGCAAGTGAAATTACATTAGAAAATCGAATTTTATTTTTTGATCGATGCCGATTGTTGGCATTGGCTTTAAAATGCTAAGTACTAACTTAACTCGTCTAATTCAACATCTTGCTTTATTGTTGATAAATATGTATTTACGTACATGTTTAGTTTTGTTTATGAAGGCGTTTCCTTGCAAAACTTCATCAACACAGGCAGTAAATAAAAACAAATAAAAAATAAAAATAACAAACAGGAAATGAAATAACTAATCAAAAATACAAATACTTATATTGAAAGCAAAGTATAATTATTTTCAATTCAGTGAAGGCGACAACAAAAAGCCCGGTAATATTTACACACATATATATATAATATTATTGTCCAGGAAATGATAAATATTATACAAAAATGTATAAGCATTTGCATATATATATATAAATATATATATATATATATGTGTGTATATATATATAAGAACAGTAACTGTATATTTTCGCAATTGAATTTACGCTTACAATATACATAAATAAATGTGAGGCATTTGAACGGTTTTTGTCGCAACGCTAAACAAGTCGAATAACCAAACATATAAATAAAACTGCAATACATAATACATAATACATTATAAAAAAAGAATGATTCAAAATGAGTTATAAACAGTGAGCACACATTAATTGTATGCTTAAAGGAGGCAAAGATTGATGTGCAAATTTAAGTTTATTGAAATTACAGTTTCTTAATTACCAAAAAAAAAAAAAAACAAAATAAAAATAATAAAAAAAAAACAAAGAGAGCTAGCTATGCTGTTTGACTTTTATTTGTAGTTTTTAATAGATTTGGGACCAGACAACCTTGCTCAACTTGCCATAAATATTTGAAAATTTCTAAATCAATAAATTCAATGCTGCAGATCTGGGATGCATTACGGAAAGTTTAAATTATCGAACAGGTATGAGCAACTAAATGATATACACATGTGCTTATGACATATCATCATAATTTCAACACGTTCGTTCTATGGGATTGCCTAAGTCCGCTTTTATGTTACAATTCCGAAACGCAATAAATAAATGGTTTATTCAAAATCTCCTTAAGTTCAACTTAAGCTGTTTAAGATTGATTTTGGTTAAAGCCTTTTTTAATTTGTAGAGCTAGGTATATACTTTTATGCACACTTTGTTCGTGGTATATGAAATCTTTTGAAAAGTATTTCCATTATGAGCGCTGTCGTTGACTGATAGTCTTTCAGTTGTCCGATCTCGCAGGCTGGATTGTATGGTGATCCTTCGCAGTTGTCCAGTTATCTATTGTGGATTTCTGTGGTGAATATCATTTTCAAATATTCTGTGGCCATGTGAAGTTCAGTGATATATCACTCCCATGTGCTTCATAGAGGTGGAAGATATCGATGCTCTTTTCCCAAACATCGATGTATCGGATTTCTTTTGCAGCCCTGGCTTATGTAGAAAGGCACGTTGCTTAAGCATCAAATATATAATAATTGATTAAGTTCAGCTTATTGAAAGATATTGATGTTGATATATATTGATATTAAGGGAAACGTAAATGTATTTGTTTCAATAAAGAATACATAGTTTTCATATTTAAGTAGCCCACATGGTCTTAAATTAAACTAAATATAAACAAAACTATATACAGCTACAAACTATATGCGCTACAATCCCATAGAATTCAATTGTTTCTGAAATTACTGCCGGAATGTCACTTATATTGTTATAACCGTTACTTATCAACAACTTTCAACCACGCGATCAAAGGCAATCCCATCAATGAGGTGAGTAGTCCTCTTATCGTAAAATAGTTATCCAGAATTTTAGGATATCATATCACACATCACACAGTATAAGCATCAAAATGTTGATGCAAAGATGCGAACTGACGTCTTAGATAAGAACAGTATCTTGGCTGAGAAATTGAGGGATTGCAAAACCCAAATGACAAACTGTATGGATCCAATTAAGAAATATGAATATTTATCCAACATGCGGGATAACAATATCGAGTTGTATTATCATTACGCCTGCAATAATACGGTTGAGGTATTTTCGGTGTTCCATGCTGTCGATTTGATCGTTGATAATTTTTATCTAATGGGCCAAAGTATTTTTAATCAGTAAGCACGAGAAATATGTACAAAGCTTAATTGTAATCGGTCTATTTAAAACTTAAGGATCATCAAAAAATTTGAAATTTCAAGTGATGTGGACTATCTACATAAACATGTCAATGACCACAGGGAACGAGAATTTCAAATTGCTGCCGAATGCACTTCAAATTCAAAAAATATCAAAACAATTCCGCTCTTAAAAGATGTGGCAGTAATACCAAACACTAAATATCATTATATGATATATCTTCATACGAAATAAATAAAATAATTATATACATATATATATTGTTAGCTCCAAAGTTGTTTTTTTCGACTAGTGGTTCCAATTTGACAACCGAAGTGAGACCAAAATGAAACATATAAATTGACTCCAGTAATCACGCAAACTCTCGCAGGTTACCATCTCTGTCTGCTTAGTGGTACCATCTATGTGAATGCACGAGCATAGAGAGCAGTACCTGGTTTGGTTGTGTTAGTGAGTTCCACGCGATTACCAATACATGCAAACACTTACTCTCAGCAAACACTTGTCTCAAGCAAGCCAGCAGCAACTGTCGATTGGGGAAGACTTCGTGAAATTGAGAGTTTTACTGAGAGAGCATTGGGTTGTTTGAGAGTATTAGTGAGGTGTATGGAAAACACCAATACTTATGAAGAGTTACGCTCATTTTGTATTCTGTGACAAATATGTGTAGGAACACTCGGGAAAGACTATTCGGCTGTTTAATACTAGAAGACAGATGCCTTTAGGTCGTCAACCAGTTAGGATCACAACTATTGAAACTTCTCTAAGTACTCGAGTACAAATCGCATCACAGTTACTTGAAAGTTAAACAAGTGCTTATACGGAAAGAAATTGTCTGTGTCCCCCACTTAATTCAAATTTTTTATATATGTTTGTTTCTTCACTAACAGTCTGAAATCTACAACGCAATAATCTTGCTTCTACTTGAAATTCACTGGTTATTTTCCATTCGACTTTGGTTGATCAACACGCACAACAACATGCCACATGCTTATTTGTATGCCTGTCCTCCATTTTTTCATTTGTCGATAAGCCAGTTTAGAGGAAGTGGAACAAGTGGGTAGGGAAGAGGAACGTGTAACGAGCAGTCTGATAGAAATACAGGGTGCCGCACATGGTTAGATTATGGCACACAGTATGTTTTTCAGCTATATTTCATTTAAACTTAACTCGAAGTTAGTTCTTAAGCTGCGCATAGATATCCAGAGTGTTGCAAGCCGAACCGAATCGAACTGCGAGTTGTGTGTGATTCAACGATGAGCGTAATTTGGTTTTAGTATTGGTAATTTGCACAGAAATCACTAACACACTCATACAATCTGTGGCTCTCTTGTTCCATTCCCGCAGTGACGAGCAGCTCAACAATTTATTTTCTATACATGAGACAATCTCTGAGCTTGAAGAACACAGAACTCACTAACACTATCAAACCAGGCACATCTCTCTGTGTTCAAATTGTGCTTTGGGATAGCAAATTGTATGACAGTCACTAATACTATTACAGAAGTGGATGCTCTCTCAGCTTTTGGGCTCTCTGTTTATGTTTTGATGCAGTCTGAGACTTTCAGCTTGAGCTTAAAGAACAGTTTTTCTAGTTAATACACCTTAATAACAAAATTTGGCATTGAATATCATTTGTCATTTAAAACACTCTAGCAATTTCATAAGAAATCTGAAAAATTGCCATTAAAATTGATGAAAAAACAAATGTAATACGAGTAGCTACTGGTAATTAGTATTGTTACGTGCATGTGGTTTTATTTTGCTGTAAATGTGTACATATTTATGTCGGCATACGTATATAAGAAACAAGTGCAAATCTACATTTGTTATACTGATATACGTATGCCAGATAAGACCGCACTTGACAACGTTCGCTAGATCTCTCGCTCCCGCCCTCTCTCTCTTCCTCACGCTCTCACTATCTGCCTCTCGCTCGCACTTACTTTTATGACATCTAGCCAAGCTGTGGGCTGAGCGTATAAAAGGCCTCGCCTCTGCGCAGTTGCCATTCAGTCTGATCCAACAACTGAGGAACTAAACATTCAAGTTTTTGTAGTCCAAGCGAAAGTCAAATAGAAATCAAAATGCGTCTGGGACAAACTATGCCAAACTTTAAGGCGGAGACCACCAAGGGACCCATTTTCTTCCACGACTGGCAGGGAGACTCGTGAGTATTATATAAATCTATAGCATTTCATTTTCATTTTTATTTTTATTTATTAACATCGCTCTTTACTGCTATTGTAGCTGGGTTGTGCTCTTTTCTCATCCCTCCGATTTTACGCCCGTTTGCACGACGGAATTGGGCCGCATTGCCGTACACCAGCCGGAGTTTGCCAAGAGGAACACAAAGTGCTTGGCGCACTCTGTGGACCGCTGGACTCGCATGTGATTGGGTGAATGACATCAAGTCTTATTGTCTGGATATTCCCGGCGATTTTCCGTATCCCATTATTGCTGATCCCACACGCGATCTGGCTGTCTCCCTGGGCATGCTCGATGAGGACCAGAAGAAGGATCCCGAGGTGGCCAAAACAATTCGTGCGCTCTTCATCATTAGCCCCGATCACAAGGTGCGCCTCTCCATGTTCTATCCCATGTCCACGGGACGCAATGTTGAGTGAGTAAATCCATTCACATCATTTCCCTTTTGGACAGCTCCTTAAGTGTATGTCTCCATGTCTTTCATAGTGAAATCCTGCGCACCATTGACTCACTGCAGCTGACCGATCGATTGAAGGTGGTTGCCACGCCCGCCAACTGGACTGTGAGTATTATTTGAAGATATAATCTGTAGACTTGGTAACTGATTGTTTGATGTTTCTTCCAACTGCAGCCCGGTACCAAGGTCATGATCTTGCCCTGCGTCACCGATGCGGAAGCCCACAAGATTTTCCCCAAGGGCTTCGACAAGGTCTCCATGCCATCGGGAGTTAATTATGTCCGCACCACGGAGAACTATTGACAATCTTCTTCCAACTTTTGGGCCAACTGCAAATGCAATTATTTTTATTATACTCATATTTTTATTATGTTTTCTTAGTTTGTAGTAATAAATTATAAATAACCTTTATTCAAAATCTATAGTTTTTATTCAGCATTGATTTGCTATTATATTGTAGAAAATCTGGTGGGAACAGATAACTTGGGAACAGTGCGCAGTTCAGATATAAATACTTTTAGTTACCTTTCTTGTAAGACTCTTCAGCTTTCTTTGAACTCTTTGCCACACAACCAAAGTAAAACTTCATTTGTTTAATTAATTTAAGTGTATAAAAAGCATATTCAGGCAAATTCACAGAATTCTCTATCTCAAAACTTCCAAAATATGGAATCGTATTTGGACTTGTTTCAAAATCGTAATCTGCATTTATATTTTATTTGTGTAATCTAAATCGCCTGTGGAGCGATTTTGAAGCCAACCAAGACAATTATATTTGAAGACACCCTCAATATACATTACCAAAATCTTGAGCAATAGATAATCTATATTTGAATCGTTGTAATAATTAATAACTAAAGTTTAATTAAGGCACCCATTCAGTTAGTTTTGATATCCAAATGTTAAGCAATGACTATATACATATTTTTATATATTTTTATTACATTTTCAATTAAATGATTTCCATGTAAAAACTTCGAAAAATTTGAATAATTTTAGATTCAAAACAGACGCTTTTATTTTGACTTAAGAACATCATTTAAATATGTCTTATTTAAAAGTATATAATTTAAAAAGTTAATGGGCAGTTTCTCAAAATAAAACATAAACAGAGAACCCAATAGCCGAGAGAGCAACCACGTCAAACTACGAACAAACGCACATTTTGCGCAAAGAGAGCAGTGCCTGGTTTGGCTGTGTTAGTGAGTTCCATGCGATTACCAATACATCCAAACACTTACTCTCAGCAAACACTTGTCTCAAGCAAGCCAGCAGCAACTGTCGATTGGGGAAGACTTCGTGAAATTGAGAGTTTTACTGAGAGAGCATTGGGTTGTTTGAGAGTATTAGTGAGGTGTATGGAAAACACCAATACTTATGAAGAGTTACGCTCATTTTGTATTCTGTGACAAATATGTGTAGGAACACTCGGGAAAGACTATTCGGCTGTTTAATACTAGAAGTGACAGATGCCTTTAGGTCGTCAACCGGTTAGGATCACAACTATTGAAACTTCTCTAAGTACTCGAGTACAAATCGATCACAGTTACTTGAAAGTTAAACAAGTGCTTATACGGAAAGAAATTGTCTGTGTCCCCCACTTAATTCAAATTTCATATACATGTTTGTTTCCTCACTAACAGTCTGAAATCTACAACGCAATAATCTTGCTTCTACTTGAAATTCACTGGTTATTTTCCATTCGACTTTGGTTGATCAACAAGCACAACAACATGCCACATGCTTATTTGTATGCCTGTCCTCGATTTTTTCATTTGTAGATAAGCCAGTTTAGAGGAAGTGGAACAAGTGGGTAGGGAAGAGGAACGTGTAACGAGCAGTCTGATAGAAATACAGGGTGCCACAAATGGTTAGATTATGGCACACAATATGTTTTTCAGCTATATTTCATTTAAACTTAATTCGAAGTTAGTTCTTAAGCTGCGCATCTATCCAAAGTGTTGCAAGCCGAACCGAATCGAACTGCGAGTTGTGTGTGATTCAACGATGAGCGTAATTTGGTTTTAGTATTGGTAATTTGCACAGAAATCACTAACACACTCATACAATCTGTGGCTCTCTTGTTCCATTCCCGCAGTGACGAGCAGCTCAACAATTTATTTTCTATACATGAGACAATCTCTGAGCTTGAAGAACACAGAACTCACTAACACTATCAAACCAGGCACATCTCTCTGTGTTCAAATTGTGCTTTGGGATAGCAAATTGTATGACAGTCACTAATACTATTACAGAAGTGGGTGCTCTCTCAGCTTTTGGGCTCTCTGTTTATGTTTTGATTAAGTCTGAGATTGTAAACTTTACTGGTTTGTGTGAATGTATTAATTGTATGCATACAAATTACCAACACTTTTGTAGAATTACGCTCAATTTGTGATCTGTAATAAATATATATTTGGAATTCTTCGGCTGTATTACAGTGAGAACGAAAGCCCGTTTGGATGGAATTAAACAGATTACAAAATTAGAGTGCCTTAACCTATTTCAGAGCTCTTCAAGAATATGTTTAACTGTCTCTTTACATTGACTTTTGTCTAAAACGCAGTTGTAGAAATTTCATTTGAAATGTTTGTCACCAGCAATTTTGGAGTATGTGTGAGATAAAAACCAGTCTTGTGGTGGCGATGATCAGAGGAAGGCTGTATGTAGGTATGATATTAATGATACAAGGTGCTTCAAGTGAAACCCTCAGCATTCAGGATTGATTAAACATAATGCAGATCGCGAGTAAAAATCAGTTAAATATATAGCACTATATATTGTAACATTTTTCATATTTAAATTAGGTATTTTTGCGCGCCTAATGAATTATTAATTCTATTACAGTTCGGGGTGAATGACAGCAGTTAACAGTTACTATTTTTTACAGCGCAATAGCATTCACACACACAACAGCTGCTTAACAGCAACATAAATTGGCAACATAAACAAAACCTGGTCACATTGCACTCAATTCGAGGTAAAAATCTTAAACAAAAAGTCAATCGTGATAAAAAAAAAAGTGCACTGAACTTCCGTAAAGGTAACGAATTCAATGTTCAATACTCGCAGACAGTTAACCAAAAGGCATTAATAACAAAACTCACAAGCAGACTAAACCCTCACATTACAATGCATTTTTTGGCCACCAGCAAATTTTTCTGTATGCACGAGTGTGTGTGTGTGCGTAGTGCTTATGTATTTGTGCGTGTGTGTCTGTGTGTGTGTACGTGTGGACTGTGACTGGCTGTTAGGGGAAAACAAAGAAAACTTCAAAAAAGAACGACGTAAAAACGCATTTGAAACGCATTTATTAACTGTTACCAGCAGAGTTAGTTGCCTGCTCCTTTTTGACTAGTAAACCAAGAGTGAAAAAAAAATAAAAAGACTCGATTGGTTATTGATTATTTTTCTGTCTTGATTCTCAGTGCATTGCTGCATGTTGTTATTGTTGCTGCTGTTGTTGTTGTTGCTGCAGCTGCTGATATTGTTGTTGCTGTCTGCAGCTGCGCGTCGAAAACTAAACTGCTGTTTCTGTTGTTGCTGTTAATATTGCTATTGCTGTTTCACAAAAGATTTGTGCAATGCTAAAGTGTGTGCGTAACTGTTGCTGTGCCCATATAAGGGTTAAAACTGTTAAGTGCTGTTGTATAGAACGGGGGGGAGTAACAGCATAGCAGGACAATTGCTGTCAATGTACACACACACATGCCTACATACATATATATGTGTATATGCTTCCAAACACACACACACGCGCACAGGCTGCCATGTTGAGGTTGTTTTTATTGTTGTTGTTTACTGCTTTGCACCTGCATTTCTTCTGCATCTGCTTTCCACACACACACACATATACAGTCAGCACACTTTCATGACGATATTCGTATCAATATTTCTATCTATTGTTTGCTTTTAATTTGCTTCTTCCAAAAATTTCTCAGAGTGCAGCAAACAGCAAACAACAACAAACAACAATAATAGCGTAAACAGTTAAATCGAAAATGGATTTTGTGCATGCCGATAACGATAATGAGCATAATCCGAATTTATCCTCGGCAAGCAGCAGCGCCAGCATCAGCAACAACAGTAATTTGCAGCCAGAGCCCACAGCCACAACAACTACATCTGCCTTAACAGCAACTGTTAATGAAACTGCAGTCACTGGCAGCAGCGCAGCTGCAGCGCTGTTATTTAATATTTACAACATAGACCAACACCGACAACAACAAGACCAACAAACTGAAGCTGAACATGAGCATTCTCCCACTCCTACTCAACAGGCAGCCGACAACTTAACAGACGACGCACGTCTTGAGGAGCAGGAACATCAGCAGCCTGAGCAGCAGGAGCAGGTGGAGAACGATCAGCGACTGCCGCCTCCGCCGCCGCCGCAAGAGTTAATTGAAGCGAACGTCATCGCCGATACAATAGACGCGGGCGCCATTGATAACGATAACGATAACGACGCCGTCGTGGAGCGTATCGACGATTACGACGACGAGGACGAAGGCGAAGGAGAGGGCGAAGGTGACGAGGACGACCTCTACGCTGGGGAGCACGATCACGACGAGGAGGAGGCGGAGGCAGAAGACCAAGACCAAGATCAGGCGCAGGAACAGGAGCAGGTGCAGCAAGGCGACGCTGCTGCCGTTGTCGTAGTCTACGACGCTGCCGCCGAAATCGCTGCATCTGGTGGTTCATCTCAGCAGCAGCGATTACATTCAGTGGCCGTTTTACCCAGCTATTCCACTGCACGTGCACCACTGCCACCGCTATTGCGAGCGCCTCGCTCCAACCACAACAACAACAATAATAATAATAACAGCTCATCAGGGGGCAGCTCGCGACGCACGCGTCACTTTTACAGTAACAACGGCAGCCACTTTAGCAACGACATGTACGCCGGCAGCCACAAAAGCTCCAGCCAGAGCCACAATTCACCACGCACGGGAGGAGCAAGTGGAAGCGGGGCAGGATCAGGTTCAACAGCATCATCGGGTCGCAACTTCGATCCGAATCAGCAATTGCAACAGCAAAATCAGGGCGTAGATCCACTGCGTCACCTCTATCCCAATGTCAATGAGAGCGAGACACCGTTGCCACGCTGCTGGAGTCCACACGACAAGTGCCTCTCCATTGGACTCTCCCACAACAATCTACGTGTCACCTACAAAGGTGAGTTCTCTCTCCAGATCAAACCTTGATCTTTGTGCTTTACTAATGATCCAATCAAAAATTTCGAACTATATAAACAAAATTGTATAAGAAATAGTCCCTAATCGCTGTTGACTAGGGGATTTTTTTCCTTTTTTTTCGGCTTAATCGCACAGTAGAAACAGTAATGAGAATTTAATCCAAGTATTTTAATGTTTTCTATGCTATAGTTAACTTTTTCAAGTTTAATTGTTTTCATTTGAGTTCTAAGCTGGTGACATTTTTTCGAAATGAGTCATCAAAGCAAGCAAAATGTTAGCATAAGTATGTGTATATTGCTCACAAAAGAAAGTTAGAAAGGTGCTACAAATACGTGTTAGATTTGTGCTAGAAGCAGCCCAAAATGTGTAAGAAGTAAAGCAGAAAAAACGCTGATAAGCTGCAGAGACATTTTACTATTCTACTGTTGGTGCGGCTCAGACTATGTAACTCATTTAACAGACACCGACAACAGTGGCGCACAGCTGCTTTGTTGAGCTGCCATTTTTGGACAAAGAGCAACAGCGAACAAAAAAAAACAAAAAAAAAACGCAAAAGCAACACACAAAACGCCAACGCGCTGTTGCCTTGAGTGACGAACACCCCACTGCTATGTGTACAGCAGTGCTCTCGCTCGCACCTGCGTGAACTATGGCTGCTGTTGTTTTGTTTTTCGGCGCCCACTTCTCACACGCTAATTCGCGTGCTGCAAGCGCTTGTATGGGTGATTGGCAAACAGCTGATTGGCTGCACACTGTGTGGGGGTGGGGTGGGGGTAATGGGGTGAAGCGCTTACAATAAGCTGTTCATATAATGTATAATATAATATATAATAATATAATATAAACATGAAAGTTTTATAGGCTTATATTTCAATGGATTGCTTATGATCTATTTTGAATAATTTTCGACAAAAACACATTAGTTTAAAATGTTAGGTAATACATAATTTGTTGATTATTTTATTTGTATGTCCTTTGCAGGCATGGGCAAACAACACAGCGAGGCAGCAGGAGCTGTGCGCACAGCATATCCGATTCCATCGTCCTGTGGCCTGTACTATTTCGAGGTGCGCATCATTTCGAAGGGACGCAACGGTTACATGGGCATTGGACTGACCGCCCAACAGTTTCGCATGAATCGCCTGCCAGGTGCTTATTGATTGAGATATTGAGAAATGCATACGGGCATATCTGAAATTTTATGTGCACACAGGTGGGGACAAGCAATCGTATGGATATCATGGCTACGATGGCAACTCGTTCAGCTCCTCGTGCAATGGGCAGTCGTATGGACCCACATTCACCACCGGCGACGTCATTGGCTGCTGCGTCAACTTTGTGAACAACACTTGTTTCTACACCAAGAACGGCGTCGATCTGGGCATTGCATTTAGAGACTTACCGGTCTGTTATTATTAACTCTACTTCTATAATTTTAAGTCAAATATATTATTATATTATATTATGCTTTGCCGCACAGACCAAACTCTATCCGACAGTGGGTCTGCAAACGGCCGGTGAGGAAGTGGATGCCAATTTCGGTCAAGAGCCTTTCAAATTTGATAAAATTGAGGAGATGATGCGAGAGATGCGCGCCAATGTATTGCGTAAAATCGACAGATATCCACATCTTCTAGATACCCCTGAAAATTTGATGAATAGGTAGGTGTAATAATAATAATATATATCAGCAACATAATATAAATGCTGTCTTCTCTTGCAGGCTGGTCTCCACCTATTTGGTGCACAGTGGCTATTGCAAGACAGCCGAGGCCTTCAATGGCTACACACAGCAGCCCTTCGACGAAGACTTGCCCTCAATCAAGACACGTCAAAGTTTGTGCACCTCGCATATACAATTGATGCATGTATTTAAAATTATTATGTTGTATTTGCAGAGATAATCAAGCTCATACAGACGGGCAAAATGAGCCAGGCCATTGAGAATACGCTGCGCGCCTATCCGGGTCTCTTGGAAAACAATAAAAATCTTTGGTTTGCTCTCAAGTGTCGCCAATTCATTGAGATGATTAATGGTGCTGATGTTGAGGTGCGTTTCCTAAGTATATATATACAAAAACGAAGTATTCATTTGTTTTAATATGCAGCATGCCAATAACAAAGTAACCGCTACCACACAGACCATGCCCACAAATCAAACTTCGGTCATACAGTCGACCAAAGCGTTCAAGCACAGCAAAGGCGGCGGCAGCAGTTGCACCACCAACCAGCCACAAATCCACACTGCGAACTCAGCTGTGATAAAACCAGGCGATAAAACAGATCCCAAAATGTGCGTAGTCGTACAAACTGCTGAAACATTTAGTTCCTTGAAGCTTTGAATACTTGAATGTCTGTCTCATTCGCAGCATGATTATTGATGACAACTCCAACAAGTGTCCGGAGCACGATTCGAATAGCATGGATGTGGAAATGGAGCCTTGCAACAGCCACTCTAATGGTGCGTGTGTATTTCATACAAAATATATTTTGTAGCATTCTGTTTGAGATTTTGGGAAACTATTAATTAGACAAAAACATAATTATAGAATTGTTTTACATATATTTGAAAATATTTTGCATATATTTTAAAATTTGATGAATATTAAGGAATTTCAAGTAGATGACTTTAATCCTTTAAAAATAATTGAGAATTGATTGGTTTTGCAAGCATAGGAAATAGATTAGGCGAATTTATTGTTAAATTATAAGCATATCGAGCATATATATATGAGTATGTATTTGTCAGGCGATTCCTGCTCTAATGGCAATGCCAGCGTAGCACGCAACTCTCTAGATGCCATCGATGAGGAAATGGGTATGAAACCAATCGCAACTCAAGTAATTCCAACTCTTATTCAATCTAACTACATTTTGCAGATGTTGATGTGTCGCCCTCGTCTCGCAATTATGGGCGTGTCATTGAGAAGATACTTGAATTTGGCAAGGAACTGTCCAGCATGGGTCAGCAGCTGGAGAAGGAGAACCTCATGACTGAAGAGGAGCGTCAAATGTTGGAGGTGCCTTAAGGAATACCTAAACTCTCAACATGTATACAACTAAATTGCAATTTATGTTTATTATATTTCGCAGGATGCATTTAGCTTGATTGCCTACTCAAATCCTTGGTCCAGTCCTTTGGGCTGGCTGTTGTGTCCCTCGCGACGTGAGAACGTTTCCACCACGCTCAATTCAGCCATATTGGGTACGTAAAAATCGTTCGCATTAGAGAGATTATATATATCATATAATTTGTATTATTGCAGAGTCGCTCAATTTTGAGCGCCGCCCGCCTCTTGAATATTTGGTGGCGCATGCGGCGGAGCTATTGAAAATAATTGGACAGCATTCGCTGGGCGAGGATGCTTTCATTACAATCGACGATGTGTTTCCGCAAAATTGACCCAGTTCGCCGACGCTGCTGAAGATGTTCGAGACCACGCTGACAATGCCGCGGAGCAGCGTGCTAACCGAACCGCTATGTAGCGTACCATCCACATCGACGGCCGCCGTCCAGACCAACAAACGGCGACGTCGTCGACGCAACAAGCGTCGCCGCAAATCGTCCATATCGAGCAGCGAGGCGGCGGCCACATCAAGAACATACGATCCCGTCATGACAGCCACCAGCATACGCGGCAGCAGCAGCAGCAGTTCAGCGGGCACAGCGCGTCGTGGTCGACATAGGGGCCTCAGTTCCGCATCAGGAACAGTAGGATCAGCAGCAGCGTCGGCAGCAGTAGCAGCAGCGGCGGCAGCAGCAACAACAGCAGCGGCAGCAACAACAACAACAGCAACAGCTTCGTCAACAGCTCCATCATCGGCCATTGGCGTTGGCAATAGCCCGGCGATATTTGTGGAGCCGCACGACTTCTTCGAGACGCTCGACTAGATTAAGATTATAAACAATCTGTAATCAGTAGTAGGTTAATTCTGTTGTTACTTCAAATTTTTTTATATGCGCACATGCGCCTATTTAAATGCCCTTCTTTCAATATTTTCAACTTACGTAAAACTAATACGGTGAAATTCAATAAGTTCCGCAAATTGTGTTTTGGCGTTACTTTTTTTTGGTTTAGCGAGATTTTAATAAAGTTGTAAAACATATTTTTATATATTTAGCCTTTCGGATATAAGCATAAAAAAAATGTGTGTGTAATATTATATTATGTATAATTAAACAATATTGAAACCGTGCTGCGCCACGCCCACTCTGCAAATAACTAGCCCACATGTTTTTGTGTATTGTTTTGTTTTATTTGCGGATACGGTCGGAAGATCACGCGAAAACAACACCAAAATAGTCTTTTAACAAAAAAAAAACACCAACGCAAATCTTTAGCATATTTAAAAAAGTGTTCGTTCATTTAACTTTAAACTAGAGATTACAACAATTTAATCGCTTGATCAAATATAGCTAACAAAATTGTGAACAATTCAAATAAACTATATATATATATATATTCTCATCTATGTGAACAATAATCGTTCAACTCCAAATTCACTTTTGGGGTGCAAGAATACTAACTACAGCAAATTTCGATGGATTCTGCATAGTTTTATGTGTTATATTTCGCTGTAGTAACATTAATAATTAATCGATAAGTATATGCATCAGACTTCGTTTAAATATACAATATATGTATATATATATATATATATAGGCATATGTGTTGCAAGAAAATTATCTACAAATTGTGCAGTTTTACTCGCATTTATAGGACTGGGATCAGAGTTCTTAAAAAGAGATCAAATTAAATACGCATTTCCCAGAGAAAAAGGAGAAACAAACCATTTGCACATGAAACAAGAATATGTGATTTACTGTTACTCACAATCAACAATTACTAATCATAGGTATTTTATCATAGTTCTTTTTATCGAACAATATAAGCCCCCAAAAATATTATATAATACCAGCTCTACAAATTGGGCTGCCTCAAGCGCTGCACACGTTCGGTGTTTTTGACATGTTGCTTTAACATTTCCATAATTTCGGTCTCATATTCGGGCGGTGTGGGCTTTGTGTTTGTGGCCCAATAATATATGTCCCAATCGTTGCTGACACCATTGATGAGTTGATCGTAGAGCGCTGTTTGTTCGGCACTGAAATCCTTCAGATACTTTGCCACAAACGTGCTCAGCAATAAATCGTTTTCGAGCATGCCCCTCTTGCGTGACTGATACAGCAAGCTGCGAGATATAGAGAATAATGTGACAATTTTGATGGGCAATTCAAAATTCACCTACCGCTGCTTGCGAGTCGCTAGTGGTTCGTCGGGTCGCAACGGGTACTCCGGGACCGGCAGATGTGTAGGATCCTCAAAGTCGACCACTTCTGGTGGCGTTGCGTACTCGGTTTTGTCCACGTTGCTGGCAAAGCGTTTGGGCGTGGCCAGCGGCAATAGCAGGCGTTGCGAAGCTGTGGCACCCTAATATATCGTGTTACATAAGTTGCAAAGTTTAATTAAGCGTTAAACATACCAATAATTGACGAAACATTTTTGTTCTTTCAGCGGAAAATCGAAAGTACGCAATAACAAAAACAGCTGATTTGCAACCAGGGCTGCCAACACCTATGCACGCCTCTAATACATAACCGTGAACCAAAAACAGAGCAAGTGCCTCTGCATAAATGTATTAACTATATGCGCCGCACTTCTATCAAAATTAATCTGTCTGAAAAAAGAAAAACGACAATATTTTTTGTGAATTTAAATTTAAACTGGTCGCGCTCAATATCGATAACAGCTCTGAAGTTAAAATTATGTTAGCTAGCAGAGCGTTGCCACCTACAGAACGGCAAATGTAAACAATGTGCATGCGCTGCTGGTCTGGCAATGCCAGAATCAGTTCGAAAGAGACAGCGTGAGGCAGCAAAAGTGTGTTACAAGTTTTTGCACACCCGAAATATTCCAATTAAATTAGGATTAATGCAAATCTAAAACAGTGTGCAACTGTCAATCCTTGTGACAACGGGTAATTGTGAACTTAATGTGTGCTTGCCAAAGTTACAAAAGGTGCCAACGAAAAAATGAAAATAGAAAAGAAAAAGTACTACTGAAAACCCAAAAAGCAGAGCAGACGGGGCAAAGAAGAGGGTGGCCTCTCTGCGCTCTGCTTTGCTCTGCACAGCTCTGCTGCGCTGCTCAGCTATGCGCTGCTCAGCTCGTGTGTGCAAGTGTTGTGTGTATACGCTGGCGCTGGCGCTGGAAACTAGGCGGTGGTAAAATGTAAAGCCGAAAAAAAACCGAAGAAAATTGCGCTCACGCTGCCCGCCTGCCCAGGCGGTGGGTGGGAGACTCTGAGTGTGCGTGCGTGTGTGTGTGTGTGTGTGGAGAGAGTGCGTAGTGTGCGTGAGAGTGCGAGCGCCAGAGTGTAAGAGAGTGAGAGAGAGAGTGTGAGCAGCGCGGCACGAAACTACTAAATGGAAATTTATACAAGCGCCTAAAACACCACCCAGCAAAGCAACCACCCAAATCCAACAAGCCAGTCAACTAAAAAACCGAAAAACCGCGACGCACCCACGCAAAATGCCGCATAAAAAAAAAATAATAAAAATAAAGAAAAACTAAACTAAAAAAAACATTTTTCCATCAGGCAACAGCATTAATCTAAATGAAGTAGAATAACTGTAGACCAGACAGTGTCTGTCTCCATGTCCAGTCTGATAGCCGGCACAGGCAAAAGCGTTTAACACATCTTTGCGCCTACGCCCACGCCTTATACACACACTCACACACACACACAAACACACTCTCACACATACATAAAAGCGCAGGACTTGGCCAAAAAAAAACTACATGATAAATTCACCAAAAAGCGCAAAATGTTTACTTTCCCCACTTATTTTAGTTTTTTGTATAGATATTTCCGATAGCAATTTCTGATTAGATAAATAGAATTGATGAATATTTGGGAGTATATTATATTTATTTTCCATTCAAGCCATATGTAAATTAGCCGCTGCTGTTGCTTTCCCTTGTTACTGGTTGTTTTTGTTGTTGTTGTATTCTGTTATCAGCAGCAACAGCAAAAGCGCAGTTCAATTATAGCAGCAGCGCGCCGTATTGGACAGACAGACAGTGGCGGTCATAAAATTAGGCGCACTTGTCAAGTAGGCACCACTGTTATCTCAATGCCGGTGCGTGCCTGCGCCTCGTTTTGTCTCTACATATGTGTGTGTGTGTGTGTGTGTGTGTGTGACTCATTGCTCATTGAGTTGCTGTCACTTCCCGTGCCTGATCGGATGGACGGTCAGTTGTTATTGTTTATGCAGAAAAAAATCCAATTGGATGCTGCGCGCTTCGCTGCCATTTCCCTTCGACTTCAAAAAAAAACATAGATGTGTATAAATATAAAGAAAATAAATAAATACGAATCGTTCGCTTGTTTTTCAGTGTGTAAATTGTAATTTTAAGCATTTTGTAAATAAAAAGTAAATTAAAATAATACAAAAAATACTAAGAAAATACTAAAAAGAAATAAACAAAAACGCACACTTGCTGTCCACCTAAAAGCTACCCGTAATCCCTTACTGACAAGTGCTGCTACAGCAAAAAAAAAAAAGAAATAAAATAAAATAAACAACAAATAAAAGAAAAACAACAACAAAAATGGGCTGCACTACATCGGCTGAGGAGCGCGCTGCCATTCAACGTTCCAAACAAATCGAGAAGAATCTGAAAGAGGATGGCATCCAAGCGGCAAAGGACATTAAACTTTTGCTACTCGGTAAGTGCAATTGACAAATTTACAACTCAGACAACATTCACTCAGGAAGTCGTATAAACATTTTTGTTTATACCTACGTAAATGTAATTTCTTTATCAGTTGCTACGTGTCTCACAGATTTTCTTTTACAAATGTGTTGATAGAGTAACTTAATGGCAGGCTCCAGCACAGTGGTATATGACTTAGATTATGTGGGTAGTCATTGTTGTAAGTGAAAAGGTCAACGGAAGTTCAGGTATATAAAAATACAAAAATAGCATTTTATTGCTATGGCTTTGATGTACTTATGTCATTGTCCTCATTAAAAATGTGTTGAAATGGTTATCATGGGGTATCATCAGGGGTTGTTAAGTTAAGACATATACATATACAGTCGTGTACTATCGTATTATTACCTAATTTCAACTTTGTGGTTTATCTTCTAGTCGGATTTTCTTAGTTGATAACATCAATGCATTAATATTCTTTATATATTACTTTCTTATCGTTTTAATCTATGTTTACATCTATTCATAAATGACTGATGTATACAAATATGTTTTGAAAAAATGTTCCCTAAGAGGGAATCCACCCAGCAGCTAAAATATTATCCTCTTTTCTTTCTTGTATGTTGTTATTTGATAATATTTTTAAAAAGTGTAGTTAGTTTTCTATTATAAATGCTGACGTTATATTATTTACATAAATATAATATAGATATATAAATTAATAGTATTTGTGTTGACAAAAAAAGTAAAATAAATTTTTAATTTATGTAAGACTGCTCGACAAAGTAAAAAAGCCATCTATTTTACCACTCTAACTTTGGCACTCAATTTATGGCATGACACATGACAAGAAAATGTGCTAAAATTTAACCCCCCCAGAAAAAAAAAACAAATTTAAAGATGAGCAAAACGTAGCTCAAGGCTAATGCCCCATCCAGTGGCATGGCAGTTTATTCTTAGCGTGTGTGTGGCCAAGGCAACAAAAGCGACCGAAAAAATAACAATTGGGTCAAATGCGATGCATGTTCAGGTTGCTTTCCTTGTTCCACATCAACACACAGTCTCTCTCTCTCTCTGTCTCTGTCTCTGTCTCCGTTTTTGGCTGTGACAAGTTTCGAGGGCTCATGCATAAGCAATGCAATGCAATGCGATGCATTGCGATGTCAACTAATGACAGCTGACAAATCGACAAGCATTTAGCTGAATGCATTTTTAAGTGCTCTCAGACCACGGTGCAACAGTTGCGGCTGCTGCATTCGAGTGTGTGTGTGTGTGTGTGTGTGCTGGTGCAACAGACTGCAAGCTAGACAAGATGCGCCTGCCTCAAGTGCTCCTCCTTCTTCTCCTCCTCCTCCTTCTTCTCCTCCATCTGGCATCCGCCAAAATGCCACTCGAGATTCAAGCGGTTGCACGTGGAGCTCAACCTGCCGATTGACATGAGCCACAAGCCGCAAACCACAGAATGGGTACGTGGCATGTAGCAAGTGGCAAGTGGCAAGTGGCATGGGGCATGTGGCATGTGCTGCAGTTGCTCTTCCTCTTGAGAAACTTACTCGTCTAGCAGTTAAGCACTTGAGCCGCCTGCGACACTGTGAAATTGACACTGGTTTCTTGCTAGTTAATTCCAAAGAATGTTTACTGATAAATCTTTTTAAGCCAACAATCGTTTAAGTATTGAAAAAGAAACAAAATACAACAAACAAACAAATTATTCTAAAAATAGCTACACCAGTTTTACGATTTACTTATTCCACAATTATTCTTTTTATATTTTTAGTATATTTGATCGATAATTGCCCCAGTTTCGAGCATATATCTTTACTACTTTACCATAATTTTGATCGACTGTACAAATCGCATTATGATCGTTTGGAAACATATATAAATATATGTTAGGCACACACATACATATAAGCAACTGCAATCAGTTCACCAGCATTTATAAAGTGTACTTTTTATTAATTTGCATTGCGTCAGCAAATTTTATAAATATAGTAACTTTGACGATATTGGATATGCTCTAGTGAGTCAACAAATATATAACAATTTTATATATTACTCAACTGATTTGATATAATTATTTTAAATCGATGTGAAGCCATATTTTAGACTCACAAACCAATGGTTTTTCTTTTGGTCTGTTGGCGTTTTTCTGATATTTGTGGCTGCCTGTCTAAAATGTACTCCTCGTCAAGGTCATCGGCAAGTTCTGCTGCTGACGATGCCAAACTCTATTTTATGGACTGCAAAATGTATTTATCAATTACACATTCCATGTCAAAATTAGAATTCCTCCCGCAAGGACATTGGCATAAGCATATCTAAGTCTCTTGCAGCTGGAACTTTTAATGAGTTTCTTAACTTCAGTTTTCGACGAGCAAATACCTTGTAAAAAGCGTAGAAGTTTTGTTTCAAAGTACCCCTTTTTAGCCTTGTAATTTCTTTTGATGATAATATGGCATATGATGTATTTAAAATGTCCTTAAAGACTATGCTGTTTATTCAGACGGACTCTCTTCCACTCTCTAGCGAATTGGTGGCAGGGTATTCACAACTACAGGTGACAGGCAATTGCAACTGGGCCACTTAATGGGATCGCTGTTGTTGTTGTTGTTGTTGTACATACTTTGGGCCAAAGACGAATGGCAGGCCGGAAACATGAAATGGCGGCAGGAAACAACAACAAACACCGAATGACAACAGGCGACAACAAACGCTTGTCTGTATAACTGTTGCCAGTTGAATGTGCACGATGTGTGTGTACACACTGGCCTGGTGTATGTGTGTGTGGGTATGGGTGTGGTTTTCGGTCTGTGGACAAAACATCGATACTCAAGTGCAAACTAGTGCTACACTTGCCCCCTTTGTCCACTTGCCTCCTTGCCTCCTTGCCACCTTGCCACCTTGCCTGCCATTTGTTGTTGTGCCGAGTGCCCTGCTTCGTCGAGACGGAAGCTTAAACACTTTAACATAATTTTCCAACCAAAAGGGGGCTATTGAGGAAACATTTGCTGCTTGTGTTATATGGCCCAAAGTGCACAATGTGATATGTGGCCAAGAACAAAAGAGAGTGAGATAGATAGAGAGAGAGAGAGAGAGAAAGAAAGAGTAAGATAGAGAGTGAAAAACGGTCTTGTGCTTCTGGGCAGGTTTCGACATTTAGCAGTAATAAATACAAAATGATTTACACAAACTTGCTTCTATAACCTGGATAAAAACGATATAATTTAGTTGTTCAAAAGTGTTTAACAGGCAGAAGAAATTATCTCACATGGTGATATGTGTTTATAATCAGGATGAGCAGTCGAGTTTGGAATACAAGTTCTCCTTCACAATGCGCATATCAAGTTTATTTTATTTATTTCGATAACTTCTCCCATATCTATTAAAATCGATTTCAAACAGCAATCAAAGCCTCAATTCCAATTGATAAATACTGTTTCAAGCCTAATTAACATTCTTTAAATCCTCAAAAATGAACTAAATCGAATGTTTTACTGAAATAACAATTCAAGTAAAATAGTTTGACTAACTTTTAAGACACATTTTGTGCAATAAGCAAGTAGAAATTCGGATTTTAAAGTGTAAAGCCCATTGAAATACTGTGCATGATGGCCAAGCAATCAATATTGGTTTTAATTAGAATATCCTTGGCAACTCATTAATGCGATGCAACTCTCGGCACACACTGCGGTTAGCCGACAGCCTGCCAGATATTTGCAAGACATGCTGCACAAAGCCTGTTGCAAGCAGTGGGCAGTCCACTAATGTGACAGTGGAGTAGTTAAATGTGGCGATAATTGGCGTCGATGTCAGAATCTGAAAGGTAATTGCATTTCAAGGCAGCAAAACGAACAAAAACGAGCAAAATGGGCAAACTGGGCAAATGGCGTGCCAAGGCGACAAACATATAGACATAAACCCCCGGTTTAACGGGTATTTTTGCGAGTTTTGGGGCTCGAGAAGGGCCAGAAATTCAATTGAATCATCATTTGCAAGTGGCGTGGAATATGGAATAGCAACAACGACAAACGCCGGACAACAACACAGTCGCAAATAGTGAAAACAATGAACAAGTAGCACATTAAATTATTGAATGAATTTCGTATACAGCCAAAGGGGGTAATATGAAATAGGGAGGATTGGGGGGGGGGGGGGGGGGGGGGGCACTGGAACCAAAACAGGCACAGCAACCGCAACCAGCAAAAACAGCAAACAAATTGACATATATATTGTATATGTATATATTTTTTGTATTATCACGCGAACTCTTTTAAATGACAACTAGTTGTGGAAAGAGGGTAAAATATCTGGTGTACTCAACGAGTTGCTGTTCCGCTCTCTCTCTCTCTCTCTCTCTCTCTCTCTCTTGCAATCTTTCTCTCTCTCTATTTCTCTCTCTGTCTCTCTTTCTCTCTCTCTCTTTGAATTCCGGGGCCAGGGCCTTTTGGCACTTTTCTGTGACATTTGACTTGAGTCAATTAAATTCGATTTGTGTTGTATTTGGCATGGTTTTTTCTTTTCTTCTCTAATTCAACCGAATCATTTTTATTTGCATTAACCAGCGGTGGCAGAGTTGAGGCGACGATGTGTGTAAATGGGTGCATAAATTGCATTCATTGGTTTACTTTAATTAACAGCAGTGCAAGCAATCCACAAGTTTTCCAATTAAACCATTTTCACCATTCACCATTTTATCAGAAAAATCATTTATCTTTCTATTGAGAACTTGGTTGTTGTTTGGAATTTTAGGCAATTGAATAGCAATGTTGATAATTCTATTTGGTAAACACAGAAATATTAAGTTTCACAGATTAACTTCAATAAAATGTGGATATATTTTCTAACGGTTCTTTCGGTTGTTTTCTTTACAAAATCAAACTATTCTTTTCCCTTAGAAGGTCATTTATAAGCCAAAGAGTATAATCAGAAATCTAGACTACACATGGAATCAACATAATTTCCATCACATGCCGCCACATGCAACGAGCACAAGTATCAATTACTTGAACAACTTCCAAATGGCAAAGTTTTGTATAATAATGGGCAATAAAAAGTTATTTACTCGCCTTTTGAAATTCTTGGCTTTCATAATTAACGGAACTGAATAGGCACCATTTCGCCTGGTAATTGATTGAGGGCTGAATTGCATTGCGATCCTTCCGTTTTTATGAGCCATGCAATAAGATTAATTGGTCTCTGTGTGTTGTACTGTTGTATTGTAGGCTGCGGCTTACCTGGTGTTTGATATGCTTTGTGGCTCGGGACCAGGGAATGGGTTGGGAATGAAATGCGATATGGCTCTAATTGAACGTCACTTGAATTGTGGGCAGCGGCGGTGGCGTAGAGGAGGAGCAAAAGCGCTCGGTCAATTAACGCTGCCAGCCGAACATTCAATCAAACAACCAATGACAATGACAGAACACTATTTGCTGCCTGCCTCCATCAGCTGCAGCCATCAATTGGCCTCTATTTCTTTTTACTTTTTTACATTTTGCTGCTCTCAGTTTTTATCTACCACGCTGCCGGTGGCAGTCAGTCAACGTTGTTGCTGCTGCAATATCGCTTTCCGGTCAAAATACTCGTCTTGTGGACCGACAGCGTTCGTCATTTTGTCTTAAGCACTCGTTGCCTGATATTAGCCACTGCGCTTGACTTGACTTGGCTAGCAGTCAGTCCGTTGCTAGCTTTTATATATGGCTTAAAACTGACTTTCTAACACTTGTTTGCCTCTCTATGTGTGTGTGTGCGTGTGTGTGTCTGTGTCTGTGTATGTGTATGCGAAGCGTGGGCAATTCGTTACTGTTGTTGTCCTTGCTGCGTATGCGACACTCGCTGCTGTGCTACTCGCTGCTGTTAACTTGCTCGCCCAATTGAACCAATTGCAACGTTTGCTCGCTCGCTCTCTTTTACACTGCCTGCTCTCCGCTCTCTCGCTATGTGCTTTTTCGAAAATTCCAGCCTGGCAGCCTCAACTCGTACTCACAGGCTGCTGCTTGACATGCGCACGCATCATGAGCTTTCGCTCCCACTCTTCCACTTTCTGGTCGCAAAGCTTTTGCAGTCCATTCAGTAATGTGTATGTGTATTGCGTTAAAGCTTTCTTTTACTTCAGCTGCCTGCCTCTGAGTGTGTGTGTGTGTGTGTGTGCGTTTGCGAGAGTGAGAGAGAGAGAGCGCTTCCTCAATGTTGGTGAGAGTAAGTCGAAGCACGTTTAGGGCGGCTCCATTTGCCAGTGTGGCTGCCGTCCAGCGAGTCCAGTTCAGCTCCAGCCAACTCAGTCAGTTGGTTAGTTTAAGAGCAAAGCGAATCGTTCAACAACAAAATTCACAACGCATGCCAACTTTTCACACTGTGTAAAATCAAAAGCGAGAAAAAAAGCTGCATAAATTAAATTTAAAATTGTGTATTTCTTACAATGTGCAAAATCAATCCAATCAAAGTACATATATATACATATATATATATATATATATCAATAAAAACAAAAAACAACAGTTGAATTTTTGCGCGAACGTTGGCTGAAGATGGAGGCGTGCGACAAGTGCTCGATAATTGTTTGACAATTACACGCGAAAATTAAGGCTGCTGCATCATTTTCATGCATGAATTTTTCTTTCAATAAATTTACGCGTGTGAATCATTTTTTTGTTCCGTGCTCTGCTGGAAGCGTACAACAACAATAAATAAACAAATAAACGAAAAAAACGAATAAAAGAAAATTCTATTTTCCGTGCTATTCACAAAAGTAAAATAGAAAAGAAAAACTGTAGCAGCAACAAAAAGAACAAGAACAAGAGCAAAAAGTACTTGCTCCGTTTGCTTTGCGTCAGAATCAGCAATCCCCGCCCTTCCGCTCTCTCTCTCTCTCTCTCTCCCTCTTCACCACACCCCCACTCCTCTTTTCCCCCACTCACTCACTCACTCAGTCACTCTTCCTCTCCCCTTCTCTTTCGCGCGCCGAGTGTGAATGTGTTTATGGCCACTTGTAAGACCAGCGCAGCGCTAGCGAATCGGGAAAAACAGTTTTCCATGAACCATGAGCCATCGCAAATAATATGCCTGTCTATTAATTTTGTATATCAGCATTATTTATGGCCACTAACAATAATCGTCTATGCATACATACAAACACACTTACGTTTGATATGCATTATCGTTGACTATGGAGAAAAAAGAATAGAAAACTTTCAATGTATTTCGCTGGCGTATTTTATTGATTTTTATTTGTAGTTTTGTTATTTGTTTTCTCTCCTTTTTTGTTGGTGTCTGCCAAGGCTCTAGTTGCAAGCACAATACGCTGTAAGTTTGTATGTGTGTATACCTCTGCCTCCTAACCAGCCCCTACTCCTGCTCCATCTTCCCAATCAAGCCAAAAATCTTGTATATGCGTTAATTGTATTATTTTCTATTACAACTTTTTCGTTTCGTTTCGTTTCGTTCCTTTTTTTTTTTGCTCTTTGGGCTAGGAGTCAAAAAGCACAAAAGCTTTTAGCGAAAAGTTTCGAACTCGCTCTCGCGAGAGCGCACAATTTTGTTCCAGCTGGACGGAGGAAGCACGAAGTTGAATATTTGGCTCGCTGACTCGCTGGTCGCTGCTCGTTTTGTTCATTTCGTGCAGCATCCGCTTGGTGGGCGAATGTGTCTCGGGACTTATCCAGGATTCGCTCGTGTTTGTCAACAAATGCGCATAAATTCAATTGTTGTTACGGTTATGTCACTCGCTGACAAGTGTTCGTCTTTTAAATAACACACACTAAATTGAATCCCACAAATTTTTGCAGTGCACTGAAAATTAAACGCCATTTCTAAGCTAACAAAAAAAAGTGTGTGAAAAATCGAAACATTTTCTTCGGCAATTTTTTGTAAACAAACCGTGCACAATATTCTGAGTGGGCCGCCCGAAAGCAAATTGGTGTATTGGTTGATTTAGTTAAGATTTTGTTTGACTTCTGCCCCCAACGTATTCGGCCATTGATTTGGCCGATATCAAACGACCTTCAAAACGTTTTGCGTCGAGGCAATACGCACCATGGGCTGCGCACAGTCTGCCGAGGAGCGAGCCGCAGCCGCCAGGAGTCGCCTGATCGAGCGTAATCTCAAAGAGGATGGCATACAGGCCGCGAAGGAGATTAAGCTGCTCCTCTTGGGTGAGTTGCTCCCTGTCTGTCCATCTGTCCCCTGTCTTGTTCGCTTATCCCAATTTAATTATCATAGCATACTTAGCGGCTGGCCAGCTCTGCGTATAAAAATGATATTAAAGCGATGGCAGAGCTGCTGCTACTGACTGCTGCCACATGATTAATCCACCAAAATTTGTTTGTTTTATTTTTTTGTGCGCACACACAGCTCATCAATTTTGGGGGATGTTCTGTATGTAAATGCCATAAATTTAATAATCAGAATTAAATATTTTCATACCCAGACGCTTTGCAAAAAGTTCAAGGTCATCCTACGGGTGTGGGAGTGGGTGTGAGCGTATTTCACACTGGCCCCCTCTCCCTCCATAGTTCTCCCACTCTTGGTTTTAGTATGTGTTAATTAAATGACTGCTTAGCGCCGGGAATTGTTGATTGCCAACTGCAATTACATTGTGACCATCTAATCTGAATCGCAAGGACTTTGGAATTAAATCTGCATGTCGTATATAAATATAAATATATATCTATATTTCCTATGGTATATATAAATAATATACACTCATCATTTATCACTTAATATCTTAAGTTTAAGCTAGCCAACATACTTGTATCCCAATTTAATTGACTCTAACTCGAATAGTCTCTTATTCACACCTTTTCCGACAGAAAAGATTATATTAATATTGATTTATTTCATAATGCTAAAAACGCACAGAAAGTGTTTAATATTTTGCATTTAAATGCATTGAATAATCTGCATCTGGAAATAATTAAAGCATAAATGATATATTTTATATGAGTTACAGACACAAAGCCAAAATGCAATTAAAATATAAAGCATTTATAAATCTCAATGTGCTAAAGTAATTTCTCTAATTCAACATAAAATAATTGTATTTTTGTTTTTAATTATTGATGATAAATGAAAAACGTTTACATCTGCTTTAAATATCATTATTATTTAGCAACTGGAATAATTCATGGAATTAAGAGCCATTTTCTCGTCTTGCTCGTCATTTTACTAACTTTTACATTTATATTCACAGTTAAATGAATAATATTCACAATTTAAAAGCATCGTCCTCTGTTTTATGCTCGTTTTTCTCACTTTCTCTTCCTTTCTGTGTGTGTTACATTTTTAATTTCCCCCCCAATTTTCTCCTTTTGCAAGGTGCCTGCATTTTTGCTGATGATTACATTTTTTGTATTTCATTTAATTTCCGTCTCTGGATTGGGCAAAAAGATTTAATTTCTGACAGTTTGGCGTGTTTGTACAAAATGTTGAATTCTCCTCAATATGTGTACCCGAATTGTATGTATTTGCTTATGGATGTGTATCTGTGTGTGTGTGTGTGTTTGTTATTCTTACACTGAAACATTGTTTACTTAAAATGAGTTTTGTGTGTGCGCGTGTGCATTTTAAAAGTCGATCCAAAATTCATAATAATAATAAAAAATCGAAACTTTTGCCTCGACCTCTCGGTCTCTATCTGGCTGCCTCGATTGCTTTATTTATGCAATTGACGTGGGCATTAAATTAAAGCACTTGCCTTCACTTCCATACAAACATTTCATTTATTTCACATAAGCAACAACTTCCAGTTAAAATACGCTAAACGTAAACTTGCAATGTGAATCATTTTTTGAACTCAACAATTTAATTGTTTCATTAGAAGTTCATCTCACATTGCTGCATCTTCGTTTGTTCTACAAATGTAAATTTGTAATTACAAAATGCGGAACAATAACATATCCGAGGGCATTAAACTTAATATCTTCCACAGCAACACCCAAACAATTTTCATGGCGTATTGTTAATTTATGGCCATGGATATAGTCCAACATGTAAACGGGGCGCAACACGTTAAGTGTGCGCTGCGGGTAAAGACCCTTTCGAATAGATCTATATATAGCCACAATACTTAATGGATTCTATATAACGAGTAATTCACTTGGCTTGTCATTAATAGAGCCGAGCGAGCCAAGTTGCCCCTGAAGGGCTTTTTAACCCGTGCTAATCAGTGCTCAAATTGCTATCAATTCAATCTCGCAAGGGTATTATTTGTGACGATCTATTGGGTTGATATAAATAAATTAATTTTGTATCGATTGCGATGCACAATATAAAATGCGTTGAGCTTTATAGTTACCTTTTATACAATTTCGAAAAATGTATATTTAAATGATAAACATTAAGTTAATCAATATTTGGTCTCCTCAAAATCATGGTTTGATTCGAGTTTGGTTTTTTAAGAAATTTATTTCAATTTTTGTATTGAAAAGCTTCGACTAATAGAGACACGCAGCGTATATATACAATATTGGAGCAAAATAAATCACTTGCCTAGTTGACTTTTTGTACGTGGTATTTCCTAGTCGAGTTGTTTAAATTCGCTTAACACTGTTTTTGTATGTAAATTAGTTTCCTATGTCAAACAAAATAAACACGCACAAAATGCTCGTGAAAAACTGCACAATTTGAAGCCTGTAAATTATTCCTGGTATGTGCTAAGTTTGCAGAACGCTTTGTCAACCATTTTCCAACTGATTAAAGTGCAGATTATCAACGAGTGCATGCGAAACAACAACAAAAGCAATTCACAAAATTTGACAAGCAAACAAAAACTGAGAATGGAAAACTATGGTGAAAAGTGGAGGGAAAAGTGCACAAAATTGTGCAAAGAGCGCTGGATTGAGAGCAGCTAAAATTAGACCTGAAGAGCAGCCATAAAATGACCCTAGGGGTCAGAGCAGCAGATGGGCAGTGCAGGGAAAATGTTTTGTAAAAAACAGTGGACAAAGTGGACAGGAAATCGGGTAGAACAATTAAACCTTTGTGTTGTTAGATCATCTGTCTGAACTGTTCCACAGCCGACGGCCAAGTCCAAGCCAAAACTGATGACGATAATAATGATGATGGCAATGATAATAATTACGATAATCATGATGACGTTGTGTGTGTGTGCGTGTGCGTGTTAAAAGCCATTAAGCTCTGCTTGTTAAATACAAAGCACCCACATTTAGCTCAACAACTAAGAACTATGCACTTGTAATCTGTGTATAAATACTTATAACCCCCTTCGTCATCCTCCCTCCCAGCTTCGTCCCTCCTCCCTTTTATCTGTAGCCCCCTCCTCGGCTACTCCCACACTTGCCCACACTGCTGTCCAGGCCCGGCCTGAGTACGTCTTGCGTCACTGCACACAATCAGACGCCTTCTGTATTTTGCACTTTGCATCTTTGCCACACACAGGCCTGGGGCAATTTGCCGCTAAGCTGTACTCTTCTCCTGTAGTAATATCATTTTTCCATGAATTATGTATGAACAGCTTTAGTCATCATCTATGCAGTTGCAACTTTGTCGAGTTATTTCCCATTTAAAAAGCTGGACACAAAATATTTTCTATGCATTATTAAATGAAAAATGCATAGCATATAAGGAAATGCTCAGCAGTTGAGATACAATAAATAGTAAATTAGTACATTTAAACACACTAAATTTATGTGCACTTTAAAAGGGGATTTAATCCTTTTTATAGCTGTTTTATAGCTGTCTAATAACTCATCTCATTTATTGTTTATTTACAGGGGCCGGTGAATCGGGCAAAAGCACAATAGTCAAACAAATGAAAATCATTCACGAAAGCGGGTTCACTGCGGAGGACTTCAAACAATATCGACCGGTTGTCTACAGCAACACAATACAATCATTAGTTGCAATATTGCGAGCCATGCCAATTCTTAGTATTCAGTATAGCAATAATGAACGGGAGGTGAGTAAACCATTGGCCGTACCAATCCGTACGAGTTATGCACTTGAAGATCTCTAAATCTCTCATCACTCATATATTTCCAGAGTGATGCGAAAATGGTGTTCGATGTGTGCCAACGCATGCACGACACCGAACCCTTCTCAGAGGAGCTGCTGGCCGCCATGAAGCGGCTCTGGCTCGATGCCGGCGTTCAGGAATGCTTCTCGCGCAGCAACGAATATCAATTGAATGATTCCGCTAAATAGTGAGTAACCAAGTCTTCTAAGCTCCCCAATCAACGTAACATTTGCTCCCTCTCCTATATGTATATATCTTCTATATATTCATTTCGTTCTTAAAGGTTTTGTTAGCAGCATTGTGCACTTCTTTGGTGTAGTTCTCAGACAAACATGTCACATAACTATGCTTAGCATACTTATACAATCAAGATATCAGACACCTAATCCCAATGAATAATCGATTCCGCACCATTTGTATACGATTTCTATTTATATTTTCTTCTTTGCTTTCTTTGCTGTCTGTGTTCCATTTTCATTCCAATTTCATGGCATTCCACAGATGCGAGCATGATTAATGAAGCAAAAGCATTGCATACTTCTTGGCTCTTTATTGGCTACGACTTTTGGTTGCGTACAGTAAAAACTAAACTAAATTAATGACTAAAAATGTGTTGTATACAAGATAAATACATGCACAATGTGCGCTTATCTGCTGTCCAGGCTCACAGATACGTTTGTATCTCAAGTCCATTTGCTTAATTAAGAAAAAGAAAAATCGCGTGACGGCAACTGGAAATCAAACAGCAAGCAGCAAACAGCAAACAGCAACAAAGAAAAAACAAACGTTTGCTGCGAACTGCTAAAAATATCACAGAGCCGTCCTGTGTGTGCCACAGCCTCCTGTGTGGCAGCGTCAAAGCCTCCATGCCTCCAGTGCTACTCATTCCGTGGCATCAGTTTGAAATTTAACGGTGATTCGGGTATATACGTGGAGTTAACACGATAAACGAACTCATCGGATTCATAGGACACTTGATATTTGCGAAAGATCTGTGAAAAGGCAAAACGAACGTCAATTAACAATGTGCATGACAGTGCCTCAAAACAGTCACAGTTGCCTCACCTTGGCCAGCAGCGTGTGCAACTCGATTTCGGCAAATCTTCGACCCACGCACATGCGACGCCCGTAGCCAAATGGCAGACTCACAAACGGATGTATCTTTTGGCCAGCATGTGGGCAGCCCTCAGCTGTTGTGCAACACAAAAAAAAAAGAAGTAATTGTTGCCCCTTTATGGCCATCCACAAGCATCCACTCACCTGTGCCCTGTTTGAGCCAACGTTCGGGCAGAAATCGTTTGGGCTCTGGAAAATATGTTGGATCATTCGAGACAACCAGGTGTGGGAAGATGACGTGTGTCTGTTTGGAATACGTTAGTTTAGTTTATATGCTGACAATCATGTGCAGCTGCAGCCACGCCCACTTACGCCCTTTGGCACATGATAGCCATTAATAACTGCATCGGCCTGCAAGTTGCGTCCATTCGCAATAACAACCGGTCGCATGCTAATAATGAATACGATATATATTTTATATATAGTACTATATATGTGTATATATATATATATATATGTATATTGTATATGTTGCACTTACCGCAGCGTTTCCTTGACGCACGCACGCATGTACGGCATCTGTTCGAGAACATGCTGATTGATTTGCGCATCTTGCGTGGGAAACACACGTTTCAGCTCCTCGAACAAACGCTGCTGTTTATCCGGATTCTTGGCCAACTGATAAATGGTCGACGAGGCCGCCACCGATGTCTGTCGATATGGGGAATGAAGATGAGGAATGAGGCAGTTGATTCGATTAGACAGCGATACATTTCACAGTTGCCATTTAATTACATTATGGCTTTTTATTTATAGCCCGCTCGTCGTAGCAGGCCTAATTAAATATTTTTTTCTATTTATATTTTTAATGTGATCAAGACTTTAATAAAGTCGTGCATGACTTCAAATTGATGTTGTTATGAATACATTATGATTATTAGTGCATTCAACTAAAGACGCTATAAAATTTGTTGTGAAATGCTGCTATAATTATTATGGCACATTAGGTTTATTCCTTTTGTGCCAAGAAATATTGACAATTAAATTTGCAGTAATAACATTTATAGTTGTGACTCTTTTTAATGAAATGACCTATAGCATTTTAAGTGAAATATGGATTTATTCATTGTCGCACATTAAGCTTAGTCCTTCTGTGCTGATAGATGTTGACAAGTAAGGTCGTAAATATCAAATGCACAAACTTGTATGAAATATGGCTGAATTTTTACTTACCGTATCGACGCCGACGAGGAACAGATCCAATGCGAGAACCGCAGCCAATTTGCGATTGCCAGTTTTGCGCACAATGCGCTCCACTATGGAAATGTCCGCCTCGCTTTTGGGTATGGCCTGTGCCTGGTCTGCGTCCGCCTTGTCCATGGTGCGACCGATGTTCTTCATGCAAATGCTGCAGCGATAAATCAATCAAATAAATCAGACTTGATGGTGGTGGGCGGTCGTCGTTTGTTTAACCTACGCGGAGAACTGATCCAATGCGCGTACAAAACTGCGATACGCTTTTGTGGGATAGAGGCGCCACAGTGGCATGCGCAGCTCCAGCTCTGGCACCGCCCAGAAGAACGTATTGATTGCCTCGATAATTTGCTGTGCCTCCGCGCTGCCCTCCGGCGTCAAGCAGCCCAATCGACTGTCCAACGAGACGCGACCCACAGCTGCACAAACACAAATGCAAAGCGAAGAAAAACCCATTTTTATTTTAAACAGCTACGACAAATGTTCGGCTTCTGCATGGCTTACATTCTAGTGCCCATTTGTACAGTTCGTGCAGAAAGTTATCGGGCAGCTCCTGTCGCTCGTTGCGCATCTCATCTATGCTATATAGCAACAGCAACAAGATAACGATAATAATGATGTGGTTATATAATAATGAGGATGGCAGGACACCATCCCATTACTTACCGCACCATAAACTCGCTGGCAATCTCATTGAGGGGCGGTATATACTTCTTGGCAGTTTGCGGCTGCAGCAGTATGTGCTGCACCTCCTGGCGGAACGCCTCCCACTTGGGGCCGTGCCTAATGATGATGTTGCCAAGTTTGTGTGTTTGTGTTTGAGTTACTCAGTTGTCCTTGCCAAATGCAACGTAATACTTACACGCCAATTAGACCGGCTACATCGCCAAAGAAGTCGCGTCGCAATTCACCCTTGTAATGTCGCAGCGATGGCATCGAGGGTCTGCCAAAAAGAGGAAAAAGAATATATATATAAAAAGATATATATATATATATATATGGACAGGTACAGACATACGTACACACTCATTTGGCTTAAATGCTTTTGGGCAATGCGACCCATGAGTAATTTGACGCTTTTTCTCTTCTTTTTTAAGACATGATGTCAAACACAACCCACAATCACATTTTATTTTCGCATTCGCCAAAACTCACATCGCTCGGTTACAATTTATCGCGTGCGAGACACATCAAACAAACGTAAAAAAAATAAAATAAAATAAAATGCTGGCTAAGAAAGAAATCCTGAAAACCAGATTCGTAGATACATTCGTAGATCCGTGTATATTATAGATACTCGCATTCATATTTACATTATTGCGGCGCTCGCATGTCGCAATATAAATAGTCGCATTTCATTTTGTTTGCCGACATTAACTCCACCTCTGCTCACATTATTTTATAGCAGGGTGTCGTGGTGAGTAGGGTGTGGGGTGTAGCGTGTGCGACTACTCGTATCTGTCAGATCTGTTCAGGTTTTTGGTTGGCCTCTTTGTCTATTGGCTTTTATGGCTTAGCAAAGGGTATTCAAATATTGTCGTGCTGTGTGCACATCTCCAACACAATAGAGAATATATATATATATTCTTGATCAACCCAGCTGATAGACAACTTGACCTAGCCATGTCCTTCTAACTGTCTCTATCCATGCAAATATTCTTTAATTTTTTGTAGCATTTTGTCAAAGAAGCAATCAAAATACGAATTCCTTAATGAAAAGCTATCCATTTCTAAATCTATTATGAAATTTAGAAGTGGCAGGCAGACTCCGCTCCGCAAGGGTATGTTGTCTTCGGTGTGCCTTTGATAGCTTTTTTGTTTTGTTTTTGTTTGAGTTGCCCCAGGCAACACAATTCAATTAAATGGCATAAAGTAAAAAGTCATGCGACTTTATTTATTTTGCAACACACACACACACACAGAGTGTGTAGGTCTAGTAAAACAAATCGAAACAACTTAAAATATACAAGGTCGGAGATGTCTCCTGTTGACAGTTACATAAGCTTTCACATCTTCAATTTCCAAGTACTTGGCATACCAATTCCTCATGTGAATACATTCTAAATCAGTGTTCAGGCCAACGCACTTTGATCCACTGAAAAATCAGCATATATAACATGTATATGGGGAATATGAAGAGTATTCAAAAACTGTCTCAATCAAATTTAACTTAAACAATCTGCGCATTTAAGTAATAGCAATTTGTTGTAAAGCCAAGTCCACAAATTCAAATTATTATATTAAATTATAAAACTAGTTTCATCTTGCGCAATTCTCTTGGTGCTGTGTATGAAAGAAATTCAAGTTTTCTTTATAGTTTTAAGCGAGCTTCAAAACTCGGCAAAACAACATTTGGCAAGAAAACAACTTCTGTGGGCACATTCCACAAAGGGCCAAACCATCAACATAAACGAAAGTACTTTAAAACTGGCTTCACATTTCTAATATTTTAGTTTTCAAATTAGCCAACATGTTTATTTTTTTTAATAAAAAATGTGCATTTTAATTTGCATGCGGAGGTCATCCAATTGTGGCCAGCAAGTTAAGGCTGACATTAACATGTCAAATAAAAGAAGATGCGGTCTCAACTTCAAAAGACTTGAGTTGTATTTGAAATGCAATAAATGATTAGTTAAAGTTAAATCTTGTATGCCTAAATTGTACATTATTTTCACGTAGAAAGTGTAGAAGCCGACGTGAGTTTAGGCAGATATTTGTTTCGCAATTAGACCAACTGCATATTGTTAGCGCTTTTGCAGACAACGTGTCTGTGATCTGCAAAGATTATGTGAATGCAGACTTAAGCTTTTGCGTTAGTTTATCTTTTTGTTAGCCACTCGTGTGTTTTTCCCACACATATTTCGTTTGGCGTTTTATGCTGACGCTTCAGAGTTATGTTATATAGACATCAAATGCGATAAGTTTATCTCTTTCGGCTGTCTCTGTGGGCCGGGCCCACTCGAAATGTGTTGAGCGTTGGAATGTCTTCATCAATCAGTCAGCTGGTTGGTTTTGTTGTATTATGTTTAGACAGATATGCGCGTATATGTTTGTACTACACACATAAATCAATCAATTAGCGCTGAGCTGTTCATCAATCTTTAAATGTTTAAACATTTGCTCACCTTTACGCATGATGCCTGTGTCAATTTATTATCAAATTTACTCTCCAGTCTGCGACTTTTCAATAATGACTTGCTGTTTTCGTCACTCAAAGAGAACAACAAGAAATTGACAACAAATTTTGTTGGCCATAAGCTGTCTCGTCGACGACCCGTCTATTTGATGATTATTATTTTATTTGTGCGCGCAGAAATCTCAACGAAAAATTGGTTCATGGCCAAATGACAAGGCATAAGCAGATATGATCTGCGAAATAAAAGAAAGCTTAACAAGCTTTTCAAACCTTGACTTTCTTTGCAATGAAATATATATTATGAAATCAATATTCAAAAGCTATGCAAAAAAAAAACTATTTATTTCGATTGGCGACTGATTTTTGCTTTAAATTTTTGTATTTTTGTATTTCACCCGTTTGGCGTCTTCTTCAATATTTTTTTATTCATTCAAGCGGTTTTCTGTGTTTTGTTAAATTTGTAGGCCTTTTGCTTGGCTGAGTGAAAGTTTTAAATGGGTCATTCGAATTTGAAATGACAGCTAAATTTACTTTAGTTTATGCCTTCAAAATGTGCCAGACCTATACAATTTCTATCTATCTATCTTAAATGCGACACCTTTTAAGAAGTCAGACACGCGCACACAGACACACACACGCACGCAGACACACACACGCACACAGACACACACACACGCACACAGATACAAACATATTTTAATTGCATAAAATCGAGCACGTAATGTTGCCAAATGCCACAATAATTACTTCTAATTAACGAAATAAATGGCAGACAGCAACAAAATCCTCTGCATTGGCACTCGTTGCTGGCCAATAGTCCCACACACACACACACACCACACACACACACACACACACACACACACACACACAGTTGTGCATAATTTAATTAGACATTTAATGCAATATGCGCATAAATAAAAAGCCATTTCTCATGCTATTTAGTTATGCAAAGGGAAATTAAATCGATTTTGTGTGCCATGCCACAAGCATCATGCAGCACGCTTATGCAGCTCCCCTCTGCCTGTGTGTGTATGCAGCTTGTGCAGCCATGTGGTAAATTCCATATGTCAATTAATGTGCAAACTACGGAAATTATGCAACTTAAGTTTTCTGTTTAGGGGCAAACATTTAAATCGACTTGGCAAACATTCGTTGAACAACTTCGTGTCACATTTCTTTAAAGTTCTCTAAACAATAGAAGCAAGGTCAACTGACATCGCTTAAATGTATATCGATAAATATCGTATTCCGACAAATTGTTAATAATTCTGATTTTAAACCAATATCATCACATTTAACAGCTCAATTGCTGTCGATTATTGCCTTAAAGTATCAATCTGTAGGCCAGTTTACAAGAGTAAACCGACAATTTAAAGATAAGCCCCCAGCTTAAAATGTGCAAAATGGCAGATCACGTTCAACTTGCCAAACAAGCAGATTTGTGTAATATGCATGTGAAAATGGCCTTTGTTTGGCATACGTTCACTGGTGCGGTCCTCGTGTCCGACATGAGAGTCAACAATAGCAACTACCTGCACCTTGCCCCTTGCCCCTTGCCCCGTGGCTTACCTGTGCGGCATGGCTTCCTCTTTTTTGAATATATTGCGTATTTCGTCGCCATCGAATACAAACAACAAGTCCGGATGTCCAATGAGTCCGCCCACTTTGGCCATTTTGCCATAGTTGACATGCAGCTCGTGCATTACCTTGTCCAGGTCGCTAATTTTGTACGTGCCTGTGAATTGGATGTGACTATATTAGACTATCCACATATGTGCTTGCTATATGCTGGGCCAAACGTTTAGCTAACCAATTAGAGGCGCAAAGCGCCAGGAATTGCCAATCAATGGCAACGGATACGGACCGGGCACCTCCTCATACGGACGCACAGCATTCGATGCTGCAGTTTTTGTTGTTGCAGCTTTTGCTGCTGTTGCCACTTCGTTGTTGTTGTTGTTGTCGGTGCCACTTTTGTTGTTATGCCACTGCAATAGAAGAGAGTGTATATATGAAATGTGGCATCTAAAATTGATGTTGCTATCGAAACTTACCTGATGGGCAATGTTGAATTTATGCGCTGCTTTTGCTGCTGCTTTTGCTGCTGCTGTTGTTGTTCTAGCTGTCGCTGCAATGCTCCAGAGGCAATTGATTTTTCAATTTCCGTTGCGACGCCAACACCATCGTGTGGCAGTGCAGCCCCAGCCGCAGCATCGCTGCCCCCACCACCCACAACGCCACCAACCCGTGCATTGGGCCGCAGCGCCGTCGTCGCTGAGTAGGTGGTGCGCCTTATCAGCGCCGCGGTGGATTTCCTTAAGCTTGACATTTATTTTTGTCTCTTTTTTTTGGCAAACTTTTTACCTATGTATTTTTATCGTTGTGCGTTTGTTGTTGCAGTTGTCCTGGGAAAGTTTGTTGATTGCTATTAAAGTAATTTGAAAGAGCAGCTTAAAATTTGTGCACTTAAGGAAAACACACTTTCAGAGATGAAAATTCCATCGAAGATGCTGCCCAGTTTGTATATATTCGTTATCTATATTTATCAATATTTGTTCTTAATCTGCAAGCTCCACTTGAATTTATGAGATTAAGTTCGGTCAGCCTACGCTTCTTATTGTATTAAGTTGAGCATTTGATATGCTGTGCATAACTATAATGAAGAAGTCTGTTAATAATCTAGACATAATATGTATATAGCTTTGGGCAGACACATAAAAGCAGACAAGTTTAACAAGTTTTTGTGCTTTGTGGCACTGCCAAAGAGAGTTTTGTGTAATTTTCTAATAAAAAATAATAATAATGTTATTTGTTTCCTTGTTGATCTTTTTGTTAGCAAAACTTGCAATTGCGTTGCAAACTTGTGCGGTTCTCACTCATCACAGATGAGCTGTAATTCGAATTTTATGCAGCTTCTAAGAAGCTTCCCATTTGCACACCAATGAGAGATTGCAAATTGATAGCTAAAATACATAAAGATGCTAGATAAATAGAATTTGCTAGAGTAAATAAAGATGTGGTAAGAACATCATTATGATATTTATGGATAGTTTAGCCAGTAGTAGAAAGAACAACAAGTAAATGGGATACATTGGAAGCAATGTCGCAATGTTTATCATGTACACAACAAAAGTTGTTAAGCTGTTGTTTTAAGTGTCAATATTTGAACGGCCGAAGGTTAGGCTGACAAAACAAAACCATTATGCATAATAAATACGGGGACATGTATAAATCTGAACACAAATTTTAGCCAAAAATCGACAATCAACTAAATTTGCAGCAGAGCAGGCATTTGTTAGGGCATTGCTGGGGCAGCACTTGAATTAAGCCCACCTCTTCAGACAATTGCAACGCAATGACAGCACTTAGTTGGAAAAAGCAAACAATGAGCAATTTACAAAATCTATGCAATCGTCTCAGAGCAAAATGAGAACAGAAAAGAAAAAAAAACACAAACCCGGCAAATAAAAGCCAAAAGTCTTCAAGCAGTTTTCATTTGATTTTTGGGCAGTCAAAAGTCTTCGGAGGCGCAACTCAAACATGAACTAAACAACGCGCATTGTTAAAGTTCGCCTCTGTCTGTGTGTGTGTGTGGTGCCAATAAAATTGAAGTGCCTAACAAAAGCATTCAATATATATATATATATATATATATATATATATATATATATATATATACATACACTTCAAAGCGTGATTTGTGTGGCACGCCGCGTATGAGCAATATTGAGATATATTGAGATATTGCTCATACGCTGCACGGCGCTGCCAACACAAAGCGCTGCCATTGTCGCTCTCCCTCTCTCGTTCTCTCTCTCTCTCTATCTTTCTGTCCCGCTCTCTCTCTCTCTCTCTCTCTTTCTCTCTCTGACTGTTTATTTTGTGCGCCTGCTCCAAAAAGCGACTTCTTTGCGCTGGTAATTTAAATCCCATTTGCCACACACAATTTTTATAGCTCAATCTTTGTGTGTGTGTGTTTGGGTGTGTGTGTGTGTGTGTTTGGGTGTGCATGTATACACATAATCTTGGCATTATGCTTTAGCTGATATTCTTGCCCTTGCCTTGACAAGCGGCGACCTTCAGCTGCACGTCCAGCACTTCAGCGCTGTATCCAAAGGCAAAGGCAAAGGCACTAAACGAGCCGCCGAGCAACTCCCCAAATTCACCCACTGTCGCTCACACTCACACTCACAACACTTGTGAGTCTCATCGTGGTAGCATGTCTCATAATGAACTTGTGTGATAATCCTTACGGCCGCCAAAAATGAAAATATATATTTTTATATACATATTTGTATGAAAAGGCAGCAAAGTGTCAAGCTGCTCCCCTTCTCAAGCGGCTGCTCAAGTTGTTTGTCTCGCTGCACTGGTGTTGACTTGGCTTTGACTTTGTTTGGCCAACACGATGGCACAAAGACTTAACTTGTCGCGCCTGCATTGTTGAAATCATTAAATAAGCAAAAGTTTCCACATTTTTAATTTAAACTGTGCGTTCAGTTTTCCAACTTGTCATCAGATTGCCTCAAATTGCAGTAGACATTTATGTATCTTGGGTATTTGCCTTACATACAAATTTATCTAAATACATACTAATTTTAAATTTAAGTTAATTGTTTTTCTTAAATTTATTAACATCAAAGTGTAAATTCTATTCTATGAATTCTAACCACGTCATTTAAAGCAACGATTGTTTACTAATATTAATTAGCTATGAATATATCAAACTAAAGTCAAATTGCGTATTAAAAGTGAAATCCATTTCTTTGGTTTCTCTATTCAATACAAGTCTATTGTCTTAACACTTGTAAAACCAAATCGTAGAACTAATTAGATCATTTATATTATAATCGGATTTCTTATTGCATTTTTGCAGAAATAGGCGATTGATCGTGATTATTAAAAGAGTTGTATTTTAAATCGCAAAATTCTTCTACGTATTTTTCTTCAGAGTTATGTTCAATAATAGAAAAGCAGACTAAATCTGGATCCACCCTCTCACTATATGCACACTTTAATAAATTAATTTAAGCAACTGAAAATTTTTGTGAGATTAGAAAACTGCGCAATACATTTTCAAAGAAGTTCACAATTTGTGCTCTGCTCTTCCTGCTTTATGAAGGAGCTAACAAGCGCTTCTCAAATGTATAACGATAGCAACCTTAAGTCTCAATTGAGACTTCTAAAGTTTTCCCAATAATAGAAGCCCCTCCCGTCCCCTCCAACAGCTGCCCACTGTGTGCACTTTTGTTTCCATTGTTATGGCTGCTCCTCAAGGTGCCGTTTCGCACGAATAACAGCGAAATCGAAAAGAAAAATATATATAAAAAAAAGTTATTTTGCAAGCAATTTGCTAGATTTTTGCGCATTTGCAATGCAACTAATAACAGATTCTACTTAGCATTCTTATGCTAAATGCTTGGAAATTGGTAAAACCCGGCAACAAGAAAGTTGCGAATGGTTTTATTTATACAAATTATGTAATTTTCAAACTATTCCAATTTCTGTTCACTTTTTTCAGTCGCTGCTTTTGTTGTTTGGGTTTCGCTTTGACAATTTATTGATTTGGCTTTGTGTTTTTGTTGGTGCGCAGCGATTTTACAACAGAGATTTGCCCGCTTAAGCCTGGCTAACATTTATGAAATCTATAAATCTATTAATTATGCGTTTCGAGGTGTGGCAGCCAGCTGCTGAGGGCTTTGCCACTCCCGTCGACACAATCTGTGCCTCGGCGAGTGTTTGCTGTGCAGGCGTCAAAAGCATTGCAAAGATTATCTTTGCTTTTAACTGCCTTTTAACGGCTCTGCAACGGATTTAAGTGCATTGCACTTCAACTAGTTTTTTTGTTGGTTTTTTTTGTTGGCTCCGCTTAACTATCTGGGCATTTCTTTTTAGACATCAACTAGTTTTACTCACGCCGTCAACGTTGTCTGAAATTATGAGATTTTCTAAACTCTTATTTTATTTTGACGCAAACCGTTTTTTTTTCCATTTTTAATTTTTTTTATCCGACAATTAAATGAAACTCAGCTGCCATTTTCTATTGTTGTATGCCGATTTCACACACACACACATAAATACCTATATATATTTGTGGTATATATAAGTAGATTCACTCACTCGGTGGGGCACTTCCCTTCCACTTTAGAGTTTAAACACCAGCGTCACGCAAGCGTGCAAACTTGTTGTTGTTGGCCAATAGAAACCGAAAGTCGTGCAACAATCGTTGCTTTTTAGCCACTAATTCAGCTCCGTTGTTGTCTCGTGAAGCAAACGCGACGCACTAAACGCGATCGCAGCGCTTCTTAGTCTACTTATAAGATCCACTACAGTGGCACGGCCTCACAACAAATCAAATCACATCGCATCGCATCGCATCGCAGCACTCATTCCGCTCCGCTCCGCTACGGTCCGCTCCGGTCCGGTCTCTTTTACGGCACGGGTCTGTAGATACGTGCGCTGTACGGCATCTGCGACAGCTTTAAGCTCTCAATGCGCAAGCGGTCAAGCGCTGATCTTTTGTGGCTTTACCAAATACTCTTTGCACAAAAGGTACAATGGCTCTATCATCATCATCATCATCATCATCATCATAGAAAAGATTGTTAATCACAATTTTTCATGTTGTTTACATATGTAATTTATCATTTATATTGTAATGAGAAATTCGAAATTAATCCTAACAATATTAAAGAATATACTTTTAGAATTGCAAATAATATTGTTATTACGTATATATCTATATCTTTTAATGACATTAACAACAATCATTTACAGTAAAAACGCAAATCGCTGCAGTTTTCTTTGATGGGATTATATAAGCAATTAAATAAAGTTATTGGATATTATTTTCATAAGAATCATGTTGCTATATCTTGCAATTCGCATAAATACAATTTTATTTAATTATCGTTTTGCAGGATATTTATTAGTCGGCCTTGTACTGATGAGAGTTTTAGATTTTGGAAGTGTTTTGTTGGTTTTATTGTTAAGATAGGCTCGCTAATTACTCTCACTCTCTTTCTCTGTCTCGCTGTAGTCTGTCGCTCTGTCTCTGTCCACCTTTCGCTGTCTATCTCTTTTTCATTTGAAATTGAAAGTGTTTGTTGCTAATCAATCTTACTAAAAGTAAAAACACATCTTTTTGCGCTTATTCGTAACGCTTACTTACACACTTTAATTCATTTTAATCAATTTTATCTACGTTTCATCCACTACATTTTCCATTTGTGTGGCAAGACCCTAATTGCAGGCACAGTGTGCCGCCGTCGTTGAGAAATTGGCTAAAAGACAAATACAAATGTGTGCATTAAGACTAACGACGCTTTTATTTGATTTTTGTCTCTGCTGGAGTCTTGCCTTTAATCTCTGCCTGCAAATTGTACATGATGCACTGGGCCCTAAAGCCAATTTAGCAAATGTACAATTCATTTGTTGGTTTTTGCCATGGTTAGAATTGCAACACCATAAATCACACTCATAAATATAAGTTTATGCAAGTCCACAAATAATACAAATAAATAATAGATAGTTGCAAATCCAACACTGCACAATATTTGTATACTAAGTGTGTTTAAAGTACAATTGTTAACCCACTCCCAGTCAAGTGGCCATGGAGGTTATCAGTGCGAAAAATAGTAAGCCAAATCCAACAATAAACGCAACTGCGAGAAACGGCTAATTAACATATGACTTCAATAACTGCATCGACTTAATATAGGTCTATTGTATAATGAGTCTACTTATTTCAAATCTTCAGAGCCACCCTCAAAGGACAAACTAGAAATCAGACCAGTTGTGCGTATACCCTATAAAAATATGATTTATGATCTGGTTCCTCCACAGCATTAATTGAAGCCATCCATTTGTCATCAAGTGTGAAATTTTTGCTCGTCTGTTTTATTATTAACTTTTCCACTCGCTCTCTTGAGAGAGAGAGAGAGAGAGAGAGAGAGAGAGAGAGAGAGCAGAGAGAGAGAGAGCGAGAGAGAAACTCTCTCTGCACACATAAAGTGCTAACACGAATACCCGGCAGCATATTATGCAATCGGAGACCCAAACAAATGACCATTGTCCGGACATAATCACACAGATCCACGGAATATCTAATAGTGAAAATTGTGAACATCTTTTGCTGGTCGCTGGTCGCTGCTCGCATTTGATTAGCGTCTGGCTCATAAATGTAACAAATATTTACAGTGGTCAATCTTAGGTATTACTGCAACTGTTGTAGGAACTATGTATGAAATATATATACACATATTCAGTGGTTTATCTGTGGTATTATGCACTCAACTTTTCCACCTGAATGAGCTTTGGCTTTGGCTGTGACTTTGACTGTGGCTATGGTTGTGGTTGTGGTTGTGGTTGTGGTTATCGTTATGCCATACACATTTAGAGCATGGCGTGCGTGACTCGGCGATTTTCCCTACCAGGAAAGTGTGCCACGCTATGTTGCACGTGTGGCAACGTTGCCAGACTGAGCCACAATTACCAGTGCAATTGCGATAATCGAACTTACGACAATATTGAGTCACAAGTTAAATAACTTGGCTGCATTAAGGCAGTTGAGACACAGACAGGTTTCGAAACAGTGCCAGCCATTTTAGGATTAGGAATATTGTGCCTATAATAAGTATTTGAAGTAGTAAAAGAAGTAAGAGTAAAAAGTAACAGTAACAGTAGTTTTAGAAGTTGTCTTCTTTAGTTCAGATTAACTGCAGAACCATCGTTTAAGTTTTTAAGTATTTAGTCAATACTACATTTCACTGAGTTTATCGCACATTTAGTTCATATGTATTTAAGTTTGAAGTTTTTTTTATGTCAAAATATGTTGCAAAATGTCTCTCCAAAATCTATGTTACAGAACAATGGCATTCGAATTATTTTTGTGAAAGCATCCGCATAACTCAAACGAAAAATTAAATTAAACTAAACTAGAAATCACAAATCTTTTGCCAGGATTCTGGAAAGAAAGCTCTAAGTCTATTTTCTGTCTGGACCGATAAGGCCAAGACAGAAAATGTATTCTTTTCAAGGGTCAGCAAAGTTCAACCATTCAGTTCGTGACAAAATTACAATACCCTTTGCGAGGGTATAAAGTGGCTTACACAAAACGAGAGAAGCGAGAAGAGCGTCAACTGTAAAGATTATTTACGAGCCGTCTAAGCCAAAGCTGCAGACTCTTTTTCTTTCTCTGCTTCTTTTTTTTTGTTCAGTTATATGAACTTTGCTGCTGGAAGCAACAAATGAAATGTGGTTGTTGGCTTATGTGTCTTTTGCCAAATGTTGCGTGCTCAACGCGAATTACGGCTCAGATCTGGACACTGGTCATTTATTTGGGCGTTATTTGTGCCGCTGCCGCTGCCACTGCCGCTGACTCTGCCTCTGCATCTACCTCAATTTTCTATTTCATTTCTCTGTCTGACCTACTTGTTGAAGCTGGTCTGTGCACGCAACCTTTGACTGATTGAGAGTCGCACAAATAAAAGTAATTATGTGGCCCTAAATGAAATACACTTGCGAAACCTGAATCCACATTTGTATTTACATAAAGATACATATTCAGAAACTTATTTGTATCTAGTAGATACATTCGCAGATATCCATTGTTTCCGTTTTAATTGTTTGCCCATCGCTTTGCCTGCGGCTCAAATTGTGTTTGCCACGCCAACAGCAAGTTACACAAATGTCTGATGTCAAGAGCCCTACTAATGATTGTTTGTGTGTTTGCTCTTTGCAGTTTCCTGGATGATTTGGATCGGTTAGGCGCCAAGGACTACCAGCCAACCGAACAGGATATCTTGCGCACCCGAGTCAAGACCACCGGCATTGTGGAGGTTCATTTCTCCTTCAAAAATCTAAACTTCAAGTAAGTGAATCAATGAAAAACCAATGCTCAAGTGCTCAATTAAAGAAGCCAACTTTTAAACCAATTAGAATACTTTGTTAACTAAATTGTTAACCCCCTTTTGCAGATTGTTTGATGTGGGCGGCCAGCGGTCGGAGCGTAAGAAATGGATACATTGCTTTGAAGATGTGACAGCGATTATATTCTGCGTGGCCATGTCTGAATACGATCAAGTCTTGCATGAAGACGAAACTACGGTAAGTACACACATTAATGGACATTGGATGCCCTTAATTGATGAACTAATGGAAAAAACTGTTGCATGTTTTTGAACGCAGAACCGCATGCAAGAGTCACTGAAACTGTTTGATTCCATTTGCAATAACAAATGGTTTACGGATACCTCGATTATTCTGTTCCTGAACAAAAAGGATTTGTTCGAGGAGAAGATACGCAAGAGTCCGCTCACAATTTGCTTTCCCGAATACACAGGTAAGTAATTGGCAAATACACAAATTGCAATTGGCCTGTAAGCGGGAAAAGATGAAAAACCAATTTTGAAAATGATATAAATACAATAAAGTATATTCAAATGCCGCTCGAATTAATTCTAATTCATAAAGTATATCAAATAAACTCTAAGCGGATGTGACAAGTCTGCCATAAAATAAATATAATTTACAATTTTCCAATTTTATTTATTTGAATTTCTTTAAAAGACAATACATACATACAAATGTTATGGCAATAAATAAATTATTTTTCATCTTGAACTGAATGCGGACAACATAAATATTTATATGCATATGTATATGTAATATGCGCCAAAGGAGAGTGTGTATTGATGACTCTTGTTTGTTGTAGGCGGTCAGGAGTACGGCGAGGCGGCTGCCTACATCCAGGCTCAGTTCGAAGCGAAAAACAAATCAACCTCGAAAGAAATCTACTGCCACATGACGTGCGCCACAGACACCAACAACATTCAGTTTGTATTTGATGCTGTCACCGATGTCATCATAGCAAACAATCTGCGCGGCTGTGGCCTGTACTAAGACGTGATGACTGGGCTAAACGGGAACCGTTACGGTATTACAAAAAACAAAAATAAAACAAACAAAAAAAAGAAAGAAAGAAAAGCAAACAACAAAACAGAAAAAAAAACAAAAAAAGAGCGCGGGAGCACAACAACCCACCAGCATTGATCAAAAAGCAAATGATGATAGAACCAACAACAAAACATAAAATACACACACACACACACGCACACCACGCAAAAGCAAAGCCCAAAGAACTTTTATTTGTTGCAACACACATAAGTATGAGTATATATGTATGTAAGTGCTTAACAATTGTTGAGGATGATTAGATGGCAGTCAGTTGGCGAGGCAACTGGCAAAGCGCGCAGCAGATCAGATCGGAACGGAACGGAGCGGAAGAGAAAAGAAGCCGAAGCAGTAATTTAAACATATTGAAGAGCATTTCCTATATTTGCATTACATTTGCATCATGCAAGCTACATGTATGACATGAAACGCACACAAACAAACAAACAAACAAACACAACACACAAACACACACAGACGCACAAACATACGCAGAAAACACAAGCATTATTGCATATTATGTAGTTGTTGTTTGGTCTGAATAATTTTATAGAATTTCATAATTTATGTGTAGTTTAGTTTCTCGTGTATTTATTAAAAAAAAGAAAGAAAAAAACATAAAAACAAAAGAGTGGGAATCGAAGAAAACCAAAGAAAAGAACAAAGTATATATATATATATATATATACGTATACATGTATGTATACATTACGCATATATACCGGCATCTAAGTATATAAATATTATATTATATATATTAAATGTTTCCTGTTGCAATCTCTTTGAAATTATTCATGCCATCAACGCTGCATTTTTCATGCTTGCTTAGGCTTAAGTTTAAAGTTTACAAACTTTGCGCAAATTAAAAATACATACAACAAAATCAACAAGAAACAAACAAAATCCCTGGGCAATGAATTAGCAGAATGCATATAAATATAAAACGAAAAGTAAAACCAAAAAAAAAAACAACAAAAAAACACAAATAATAACAAAAAACAAGAAGAAAAAACGTAAAACTCTAAAATTTAAGGCCTAATTTAAAGTGAGATAAAAACACAAAAACGCAAGAAAACCAACACCTTCAAAACTATTTGTATTTATTATCAGAATTGCGAATTTGATGCAGCCAACCAGCCAGCCATAATTCGATTGATTATATAGATCGATGTAAATTGTAATATGTTGAAACTTGCGTGTGTGTATTGCTACATACATACATACACACATACAAACATACATACATACGTACATACATATATACATATATATAGAGCTGACGCAGCTACAAATCGCACACACACACACACACAAAACACGCACACACAAACACGCACACACAAACACGCATCACACACACATCATGAAACTAACTTTAATTTTTTGTACACTAATTTATTGTAATTAATATAATTTTGTTGCATTTATAAAGCCACATACGATTGTATCCTTTTTATACATATGCAATTCTATCCAACTTGACACAGAAAAACTCGCAATAGCAACTGAGAAAGGTAAAATGAAAGGGCAATTCTCAAAATAGCAAACAGTTTATTGTAAAACGCATTGTATGTAATATTTATAAAGCATATATACATACTATATATAATAATGATAATAATAATAATAATAATATTAATTGTACCATTTATTGTATTTAGTGAATGGCATTTAACACTGTGCGGCGGTTGCAGCTGTTAATTTTGTTTAGACTTATTTATACACTTATTACTGTATTTATGTATTATGCATATGCATATGCTTATGCATCTTCTTTTGTATGTATGATTGTGCATTTTAATTTTACACAATGAATTTATTATTGTTATTTTATAGTATTTTTGTATATTATACAACAGCGCTCTCTCTCTCTCTCTCTCTCTCTCTCTCTCTTCCCGCTCCCTCTCCCTCTCTTTATCAATCTACCTTCCAATCTTCTGTTCTATTGCCACTGTCTCTTCGAATTCCCTTTTTATTTATATACTAGAATGTTTTTGCAATTTTTTGCTCTTGCTCCATATGAAATCCATTTATGTTTTATAGTTTCTAAGCATTATTTATGTCAACACACGCAACACACAACTTAAACAACAAAAAAAAAAAAAAAAAAAGAAAAAGAAAAACAACAATTTAGTATGTTTATTAGCAAAATAAATATCATTTAACGTTTTGAACCATTTTTGCTTGACAAGATTGATTCCATTCTTGGGCATACCTCTCATAAATCAAACCCAAAATACACTTGAAACAAATCCAGTGTGTAAACTATACAAAAGTTGTTGAACAACACAATTTTCGCAGATACTTATGTAGTAGTTACATTGTGTATCTACGAGATACGAGATACTTTTGTAGTTGAATGCCATTTTATGAGCAGTTTTCTAAGCATACGCAATACGATTTGAAAACAAATTAAATCTAACAATCCAAACACTCCCAATACCAACACAAAAGCATAAACAACCACAACAAAAAAAAAAAAAAACAAAGAAACACTGTAATATTTATCGTATGTATTTTCCATTAAACTTGTAAAATTCTACCAAAATACAAAAAATAAAAAAAAATCATTTTCAAATAAAAACTATTTATTCAAAAACAAAACAAACAGCCAAACTCTTTATTCTCCACGTTTTTCTTGCAGCTGGTTTATTGAGCTGCAAACACATTAAGACAAATTTGGATGCCTCAGGCAAAACACACACAACACAACACAACACAACCCAACACAACATCACAACACAACACACACTTACACACAGCGCATATACCAAGACAATTTTAAAAAGAAAAAGAAAGAGTACTAAGCAAGCCGGTGTGAACTCTTCTAAGTTAACTAAACTGTATGTAATTATATATAAATCAAATATATTTATTGAATATTTAATTCAACCAAAATGAAAAGAAAGATTTGTAACTACAACTGATGTAATTTATAAATATTATGTAAAACACAAACTAATTCATTTAACTATTAAACAAAGGATCTTTATAAAAATATATATATACATATATATAGAAATATAGTGGGAAGAAAAACCAAACTAAATTACAACAAACACATACACATATGTACAATATTTTGCTCGTATATATTATGTAAGCGGAAGCGTACTTCTAACTACATTAAACCATAAAGCATAAAGCATACAGAACAAGACTTTCACTATTTGATTTTCTAATACGAGTACTTAACCGAAAACCAACTATAATTTTCTTCAAATTCAAAAATCGTCTAGCTCAACTTTGTAATGATACAAAAAAAGAAGAAAAACATAACAATTTACATAATATATAATAGTGCATATATTAATAAACAAAATACATATACATATACCATAATTCGTAAAACAAACTACAAAATAATATTAATAATAATAAACATAATAAACATTTTTCCATTTTTTCCATAAATAATAAAAAGAACAAAAAAAGTAAAATTTACATAAAGTACATTACAAAATCAAATCATAGCTAACATAATTCATATTTTTCTAAAAACAGCTCATACAAGTTTTTGCTCCCATACATACACACACACACACACACACATAAATTCGCACGCACACACACAGACACAGACACACACAACGCACCACTACTAAAGTGAACAAATTAACTATTACTTTAATAGCAGTTAAAAATTTATAAGATGCAAAACAACAAACATTGATTTGTGCAAAAACCAAAGAAAATAACATTTATAATAAATAATAATGTTGATTAACAAGAACTCAACGCAATGGCAAAACCAACAAAAATAATGTTGAAGTTTGTAATGAGCTGGAGATTGGCTAACGGAATGTGGAACCAGAGTTTATAGGTAGACAAACTTTAGATGTTGTATCTAATTTGTAGCTTAATTCGAATTGCTTTTGTTGTTCCCCATATATCCCGTACAGCCGATTTGTTTCTCATGTTAAACTTTAAGAACCTAATCAAGCAACCACTCTATTTTTATTGTATTTTGTCAGAAAAGGCAACTTGAATTTAAAATTGCATAAATTCAGAGCGATCTAAACGAAGTACAGAGATTATTTTGCATTCCGCACAACTCGCGTGTACGATTTATGTATGAACCAAGCCCTTGAGCAGCAGTTTTTAAATAAGAAACGAGCAAAGAAACAAAACAAAAAAATATAAGAAAAACAAAAGAACAAATTACTAACGTGACGTAATGAAAGTAAATTGAATCGTTGAATTACAAATTTAATATAAACTATAATTATAATACAACAAGAAAAACAAATACCGAAAAATGAAAATAAATAAAACAAAATGTTTGTATGTAAAAGAAACTCAAAATGTTAGATCATCTAAAATTTAAATAAAAATTAAATTAAAAACAAACTTATTCATTCATATTCATTTTTAAATTCACCATCTATAAATTCAGTGTGTTGTGCGGCAAAATCACTGATGTCGTTTCAGGTTATGTCAAGTAAGACCCGTGTGCAATAAAGTAATTGCATCTTAAAGTAGGTAAAAAACTCGCATAAAAATCTAATTTTTAGTACAAATGTTTTAGCTAAGCCCAAACAGTTGAGTTAACACAAGACTTGGCTGATTTTGAATATCTACAGCACTTTAAATCGGACTAGGAGAAAATATACCACTTTGGTTTCGCAGATTGTGGTTTCTAGTTTTTGAGTTAAGAAAGTATGCATGATAATTGAAATGTTTGCATTCCATTGAATACAATATACTTTTTACTGCATACTTATGGGCATATTCATTAAACAAATCTCCCAACATTCCTTTCATACAGAATTCATTTAATCGGCTTTTAGGCAAATCCAAAATGATACATTATAAAATTAAGTAGAGAAAATCATTGCATACTTCTCTGATGTATTTTCCAATATCTATATATTATCTGCTAGGACTGCATGTCTTGATATTTTCAAAGAATATTAAATATCTCTAGTTCATCAAATCAAAAACAATTTCGGTAATATTTTCCAAAAATTTCAACATATTCCTAAGGAGACATAGATGAAGTCAGACTCTGAAAATCATTCTTTATAAATAAAGAATTTGTCCATCAAACCATTATTCACAGAAAACTTGTTTTTGTGGTAGTTAAGTACAGTCACCGAAGCTGATTAAATTTCAAAATATTCAGACTGCAAACCCGCAAAAAACAGTTATCCAGCTGGCATTGAGAAGATTTAAGGAGGAGGCATTATTGGTGTGCGTATCTGTTTTATTTAAATATAAACATAATATAAATCTGTTAAGGCTAAGGCCAAATCGGTCGTACTCGTAGTATTAGCTAAGGGCGAAGCTACTCTAACAGTTTCTTTTTGGATTTGGGCGTGGAAATCGTGCGCAATGAGACGCGTCGTGGCGTCTTGGCGTTGGGCGTGGTAGGATTCGATGAGGCATCAACTGAAGGTGGAGGGGCAGATACAGGTGCAGGTGTTGCTGCTGCAGCAGAGGGTGCTGTTGTGGGTGCTGTTGCCTTGACCGGCGTTCCGGCACCCTCTTGTGTATCCTCGTAGATAAGTCGCATGTCCTCTGTGCGCTCGAAAGTTGCCTCATTGATAGCTAGCTGCGAGTCCTGCGCCTTTTTTGCCTCATTCAACAGCTCGAAGGGCGATTTGTCCGCCGACAGCGGACTTATGCCATCCTCCAGCGGCCAGGCGTCCATGGCCTCCTCAGCGGCCACTGGTGCACTAACGACACTGGGCACGAGCACGCGAGGCGTACGCCGCACCGCAATGGGCGTGGCATGTTTGGCGGGCAGTGATTTGGGAGTGTTGCTATTGCTGCTGCCCGGCGTTCGCGGCTTCCTGCGCACCTGGATGGGCGTGGCCGGTCTGCACTTCTTTTCCGGTGACTCGAACTTCTCTTCCGAGCTTATAATCTGCTTGTCGAGAACACCAATTGCTGGCTTTGTCACAATATGCACCGGCTCCAGTTCAACGCTTGCCTTGCGCTTCACAGTTGGTTCTATTGAAATGACAGTGGGCGTTTCTGTGGGCGTGTCAGCTGTAACTTTACGACGTATTGCAATGGGCGTGGGCTCCGTAACTTTGCGCGGCGAGCGCCGGAAGGCAATGGGGGTGGGTTTGATATTCGTTTTGGGTACAGACTTGGGGCTGCCTGATGACTCAGCCGAGCTGCTGCTATGCAGCGAGGAATCATTATCTGCTTCCAGGTCAATTTCTCCTTTTCCTTACACCCATTTAACTTGCTGCCTCCGCCAGCTTTGATTTCCTTCTCGATGTTCGCCTTTGTTTTTTCCAGCAGCGGTTCACGTGTGGCAGATTCATCCATCGATGTTTTTTGTCTCCTTTTTCGTTTGATTTTGCGATGACGTTGCGGCGCATTCTCTGAAGTTTTGGCTGCAGCGCACAGCACTGCATCCATTTCCTCATAGCGCTCGCCCAGCTCGTTCTCCGAAAACGTAAGAAGCGAGCAGAAACCATCGGTGCTGGACACGATCAGTACATTGCCATCATTGGACCAGGCCAAATCGGTGAGACGTGTGTAGTGTATGTTGGACACAATGGCAAATGGCACCGGTTGCTGTGTGTCGTAGAAGAACACCGAATTCTTGGTGGCCACCGCATAGATCATGCGGTACGGCAGCGTTATAATTGGCGGATTCTTATCCGCATTGTACGGTCGCAGACAGTACAGCACGGGTGAACAGCGCACCGCCACGGTATATTCATTCGGAAAGGGCAGCACAAACGCCGGCCGACTCAGATCGTAGCGACTGTACCCATACGTGGTATTCGTCGGCTTTATCACGCCATCGTAGTCCGTGACGCCGGCGGGCGTCAACAGCAGTTTGCCATCGGGCGTAAAGCACAGCCGCCGGAAGAACGTTTGCAGCGTGCCATCGTGATACAAGCGCACGCTGCGCCCATGCAGCTCATGTCCCTCCTTCACAGGCAGCGTGCACTTGCTGACTCGATGCAGCACGCGTCTTGTGTTGACATCAAAAATACGCAAATGCCTACAAAGAAACATAAGTTTGTTAATATAGAAAGAGTATTGGAACTGCAAACTTATGCTAGAAATATGCCACCCACCTGTCCGTACTCATTGTGGCAACATATTGATTGCACGGATCCCAAGCCACGCCCTGTACATAGCCCTTGTGATCATCCAATATGGCCAGGGACTTGCCCTTGTGGACATCCCACAAAATGGCCGTATTATCCACGGAGCCGGTGATCAGAAATTGCGAATTGGGCGCCCAGCTCAAATCGTATACATCCTCCCGATGGCCACGCAACACTTTCAGTGTCAACCACACTTCGCGATCCTGTTCGCTATTCCCGTCTGCATCCACAATGTTGACCACTTCGTGGTCCGCTTTTTGTTTCCATATGAAGACAACACTTTCATCGTCGCCGGAGGCCAACAGTTCGCCGTTGGGTGACCAGCGCACCGTATTGACAGCCCGCTGATGCCTTGCCAGATCTGCCGCCAGTTCCAGTTCAATGGCCTCTCCACCGCTGTCGCCGCTGTGGCAAAGATACCAAATGAGAACATGCGCATCGGTTCCCCCTGATGCCAAGCGACACATTGTGGATGAAGGAAGGCCCACACCATAGGACTGTATGTCTACGCTTAACACTGGATCGCGATTATGCCAAGAAATTTCGGGTATTTTGCACTTCATAATTGCTTATGCGAATCAATAACTTAAAGTATTATTATATTTTTCTGTTAAGAATGCTGACTTCGCGCCCAAAACTTGGCCAGCGATGTGCACCGTGAGATGAAAACATTGGTATTACGATTATTTGCACATCGATAAATTATGCACAACACGACTCGGTCAGATATCGATTACATAAGTCAAACAGATGGACAAGAAAAAAAGCCAAAACGGCACAATCAAATATTAAGAGGATACAAAAGAGACTACTGTGATGGGGAGAGCAATAAATCTTTATTAATCAAAAAGAATATACTCAATTTCTGGACGGGATACGGTTGTCATTTTAGCGGCTAACTCAAATTTATAAATGGCAGATCCGTCCGATAAGAGACGAAAACGGCAACACTGCTCTGTGTATTTACAGACGATATATATCGCATCAATAGCAGCCAACTTAATTGGTTTCGAACTCGAAATTCGCAACACAGCTGCTAAAATGGTAAACAAATGCCGCATTTTGTTAATTTATCCAATATGTTGTAACTGTTTTCATTTCTAGTCAGTAACCTTGCACACCGACGTAGGCGACATTAAAATCGAGCTGTTTTGTGAAGCTTGTCCAAAGGCCTGCGAGAATTTTCTAGCCCTCTGCGCCAGCGACTATTACAGCGGATGCTGCTTTATCAGGAACATCAAAGGATTCATTGTGCAAACAGGCGATCCAACCAACACTGGCAAAAATGGTCAGTCCATTTGGGGCACCAAGTTCGATGATGAGTTTAAGGAAACAGTAAAGGTAGGAAAAATACTGAATGTGATATACAGTGTCTCACAACTTATTTGGACCAGTGCCTAGCAAAAATTTTAATTGCCTGCCATAAACTAATTATCCATTATTTTTCAAAAATTCCAAAGACCGATGGCAGGTACATATATTAACCACCAAAATTAATATATGATCCCAATAAACTGGGGTTTCCCCACCTGCTAGGTCGGGTTATGTAAAAGTACCTTAATTTATGGTCACCTCTTATTTGGACCAGCGGCGTTATGGACACCTGGGTGCCATAAAACCCGGATTTTTTACGTCAGGTTGATTATTTTCGGTATAAATAGACCAATCCTTCGTAGTCAGTTTAGTTATATCCTGCATCTCGGGTGCAACCAGCCAACAAGGACTATGGGCAAGCGGACTACCATTGAACAACGGAATCTCATCCTGGAACACTTCAAGATCGGATATTCACATCGCCAAATAGCTGAAATGGTAAATCTAAGCAAATCAACTGTGAACAACATCATTCGGCGCTTCGTCGACGAAAATCGGACAGAGGACAAGGGCAGAATGGCACCAAACAAGATTTTCACCGAACAGGATGAGCGGAGGATCATCAGGAAAATAAGGGAAAATCCCAAGCTATCGGCTCCAAAACTGACTCAACAGGTGCAGGATGAAATGGGGAAAAAGTGCAGTGTGCAAACTGTGCGCCGGGTTCTGCACAACCATGACTTTAATGCCCGATACCACGGAAGAAGCCATTTATAAGCACAAAAAATAAAGGGACTAGGATGACGTTCGCCAAAACCCACTTGGACAAGGATTTGGAGTTCTGGAACACAGTCATATTTGCAGATGAGTCCAAATTCAACATTTTTGGCTCGGACGGACGGAATTATGTGTGGCGACAGCCCAATACTGAGCTGAATCCGAAACACCTAAAGGCAACAGTGAAGCACGGCGGAGGAAGTGTCATGGTATGGGCATGTATCTCGGCAGCCGGCGTCGGAAATTTGGTGTGTATTGAAACAACAACGGACAGGAATGTGGACCTCAGTATATTAAAGGAAAATTTACTCCAAAGTGCCGAGAAGCTAGGAATCCGACGTACTTTCCGGTTCTACCAGGACAACAACCAAGCATAAGTCCGGATTAGTACAGTCCTGGCTTATCTGGAACTGCCCCACATGATAATTCCACCGTCCCAGTCTCCAGATATAAATGTTGTTTAAAATTTGTGGGCTCTGCTGGACTCGGAATCACAGATCCGATCTCAAAAATGCTCTGCTGGATGAGTGGAGCTAAATCAGCCCAGAAACAACCCGGAAGCTGGTATCTTCGATGAATAACAGGTTAATGGAAGATATTAAGGCTAAAGGATATCATACTAAGTATTAACATCCTTATTTAAGTTTTTATACGCCTAATATGTTAATTTTCTAAGACTGTCCCAAAAAAGCTTTGACTTGTATTTTGGATATGTTTTCAGTTTTTGACTAATTTTAGTTAATTAATTAATATTTTATTAAAAACTAAAGTTTTCTTTTCAAACGAGATATAACATAAAACAAATTGGCATTTAAACATTTTGCGTTTGTTTCTTTGTTTAAACCTTATAGCACTTTAAATTTTTGCTAGACACTGGTCCAAATATGCTGCGAGACACTGTACGTTGATATTTAAAAATATCTTTATTTTAGCACACGGATAGAGGCATGGTCTCCATGGCAAATAATGGTCCCAATGCGAATGCCAGTCAATTCTTCATTCGCTGCCCAGCCTAATCTGGACTTGAAATATACGCTCTTTGGGCGTGTAATCGATGGCTTCGATGCACTCGATGAGCTGGAGAAGCTGCCCGTAAACCCAAAGAACTATCGACCCCATTTTGATAAGAAAATCAATGGAGTAACGATCCATGCCAACCCGCTCGCAGCGTGATAAATGACTCAAATTGCATTAGCTGATACATATATTATCTAGCACTTAAGTTTAAATAATTGTTGCATTTACAAACAAATTAATTGAGAAGCAATTTGTGCAAAAGCTTCGTGAATTAAAACTAACAAGTCAGCCAAGTTGTTACACAAATTTTCATTTAGTTTTGTGTAGAATTGCATTGCTCATTTCGCTTGAATTTTGTTTTTGTTTTTTATCTTTTAAAAACGTTTCTCCAGCACTTTTGCACTTAAGATTGAAAACTTAGATTAGAGACGATATATGTTTGGATGTTTGTAAAAACGAATAACTAGAAAAGTAAAAACAAATGCTAACAAGAATCACACTTCACTACAAGAGGACTATGGACATTATTTAGAGACGCCGTTGGTGAGCTTCTTGGCGGGCTGTGGATGATCCTTCATATGCTGCTCGAACATCATGCGGATGTCGGCCAACGCCTGGCAAATGTTGTTCGCAAATCGGTGCACATCCTGAAATGAAGGGAATGTTGTCTTTAGATTTGGTTTTTAATCGTTTGGGGATTAGTCGCATGCATACCGTTTGCGGACACGTGGTCTTTGCTGAGATATGGAAGAACATTAAATTTTCTCCGGCGATGATGTAGGATACACCATAGCCATCATCGGCGACGGGTCCAAAGCCACCGCCGGCGCTAATGCAATTCGGATGCTTCTTTAAATCCATTTGGGCGTTTGGCCATGCGGCGTTTGACTAGTTGAGAGCCGCCAAGGTTCGCTTAACACCTCGTTCAGGAAGGGCGAGTCTACTTCCAGGTACTTGGACACCACATAAAGACAGAACAGGTGACGATCAATGCCCCGTCCACACATGGCATTGATAGCCCAACTGATGACGATCACATGCATCCTTCAGCAGCTGCACACGCTCATCGTTCTAAAATAGAATAATAAAATGCACATTTGACTATGCCACTCAAGTTAGGAAAAAGATTTACATACCGTTGTGCTGGAATCCATCATGGCCTTTACCCACGCAGCCGACTCAATGGTGCAGGGGCGCACAGTTTCGGTGCGTCCCTCGCGGAACAGGCGCGTCATGGAAGCCTCATATGTCAGCGAGAAGCGTCCAGCATCGCGATAATAGGCCAGCTGCAGGACCATCTGAATGTAGGCATCCGGCGAGAGGCGGCACTTCTTCATGAAGCCCTTGCCGTACTCGCGATGCACCAATATGCGTAGATCCACCTCGTTGACCAGCTTTGTGGCACAGATGGTGGCCTCCTCGATCTGAGGCAGACACGGTTTCAAGTCCCAGTTGAGGCGAGTCGGCGTTGGCGGTGTGAATTCGGGTGTGCCCTTTGTATTGCCAGTTTCATCATATCTGTTAGGATTTCGATTGAGATCCAGAATTAGTGGAGCGCAATGAATCACATGTTTAAGCATAAGATGCAAAGTTGTTTGGCTTTTCAAGTATTAGTTTCAAAGTTTGTTAATTATGAAATGCGTTTAGAAATTTAGTTTTAGTATAGCCATATACAATTTCGATATCATAAACAAACTCATTTAAAGTTATTTTCTGTTGAGAATGTTTTGTAGTTTTTAGATAAAATTTTAGTTTTACCCATCAATATCATCACCAAATATATATTCCCATACGTGGCCCATAACCGGAGCGTCAGCCCTACAAAAAAAGGGACAGTTATAATCAACAACCACAAAGCCACAACCAATGTTAAAAGGAATATTATATAAAAATATGTACAATATACAATATGATAAATAATAATTAATAATAATAATAAAAATAATAATAGTAATAATAAGACCAACGCAGCCAACCGACACCAGCAAACTGATAACGTATGTCGGAGCATTTACCCGTCACTCTCAAGATCATCAACAACCAGAGTTTCCCACATGTGTGAGGCGATGGCAGCGTCGGACCTTTTACACAAATTTTTCATAATTTGATGAGATTGCAAAATATAAGGTAAAGAAATTCAAAAACCTCTGCTTACTTATGGCAGCTGGGAGAATTTTGGTAATAATAATTTGATAAATACTTTTCGAGATATTCGAATATTCGTTGAAACTTTTTAAAAGTCCTACAACTTATTTCATAACCAATCGTTTCTTTTAGAGCGTAAAATTATAAATCAGGATAGCTTTACGACATCACAGAAACAGGCGGACATAACTATATCAACTCGGATATCAATGTTGAAGATATGTTCCTCATTTTGTAATTACATAAGAATAACACTTGCGAAAATATGTCAATAATTCTGATTTGTGGCACATAAAGTTGACGCCAACTCGTCGCGAACTACTTACCAGGTGTGCTCGGCATTGAAGCCGACGCGTCCGTTGTTGCCCACGCAAACAGTGAAGCACTTGTCAAACCAACGATTGTATCCATTACCATGGAGCAGCTTCTTGCCAAACGAGTCCAACAGCTCCGGTCGCTCCAAATCAAACTCGAAAGGCTCATCGTCCAGCGAGAGGACAAACGCAGCGGATTCGATGGCATGCAGCGAAACATGATTGATGCCACGCGCGAAAAACGTGTTGCGTGCCTCGGCCCACTTGGAGCGATTCCAGGCAGTCAACGCAGCCAAACACTCCTCACCATCCAAGGGGGTCGCCTTGGATTCAAGTATGCTCTCGATTTGACTGCAAAGTGCATAAGCGATATAAATAAGTGCTTTATATTTTACAATGGAGAACTCATTGTCATCTTACACTTGTAGCTCGCAGGGACGTAGAATGCGTCCCTTGTGATAGATGGTCATTTTGTAGTAGCAGCCCTTGTGCAGCACCACAATATGATTGGAGTCCCGATAGTGAACTATGCGATCCGTTTCCAAGCCGGGCACTCGGGCCGTATTGAAGGTGCGCTCATATTGCCACGAGCAGAGCGGTATCATGCCCTGCACCATTATCGGCTGCAGCTCCTGATGCTCGATCAGACGCCTGAAGTTGAGCAGCAGTGAAATCACGTTGGCGGCACGGGCCGACTGAATTGTGGTGAGATTCATGAAGATGGCATCGGTGCCATAGAAATTGCTGTTCACACATAGGGGACTGCGACCGCGTAGATAGACATATTCCTCCCACCAATCCGAGACGTAGTTGGTGGATGTCCAGCTCTTCAAAACCAGATACAACTGTAGCTTCCTGCCAATGGTTTGCTCAAACTCCTTGGCTAATCCCTGCATGCGCTCGTAGTTCGCATCATCCAACAGTGGACGCACCGAGCGCAGATAACGCTCCATCGTATCGTGCACAGAGGGCAACGGAAGTCGAGGCAACGAACCCTGAAAACTGTACAGACTGGGCTTGTTCCAGGTGGAGAGCACACGGACAACGGCCACCCACAGCATAGTGGGCAGCGAGACACGGCTGCCCGGTGCTCTCGACTCATACATCCAGCCCTTGTAGATCAGCAGCAGTTTCAGGGTGTATCGCATCGTGAAGCATATCGACAGCCAGATGGTGAGTGCCGTCAGGAAGCAGGCGCAAATCTGCCAGTTCATTGTGTTGCTGGGCAGTTGCACCAGAATTCTGTTGGTCAAGTTGAAGGGCGCATTGTAGCCGGCAAAGTGCAAGCCCAATGCAATGGCAGTAATTAGCCACAGGCTTTGTATGTGCGCCGGATAAACACCGTTGCGAATGCCATTCTGCAAATATATATTATTATTATTATAATTATTATTTATCAGTCTTTTTGGTTTAATCTTACCCTGGCACGGGCCACACGCTTCTTCCAGGAACGCACGCCCGAGTTGAAGACCAGATTGAGTACCTCGTGGTCATAGTTGATGTCGAAGCCCTCGTGCGTGATCGCAAACGAGAAGGCGACGGCGGAATGGGCTTCAGCCATACCTACAGCTTGTCACAACCAAAGAGTGCTGCAATTGAAGGCAAATATCACATATGTCAGATACGGATTAGATTAGATACGAGTGCCACTTCCACTGCTTTATGAGTATTTACATCAATAATATTCGAGAACATTATTATTAAGTCATTAACTTTGCTTATTGTTCTTGATCAGTTTACCAACTGCATTGGGACCTAATTAATATTAAACTGAACGAAATGGAGACAATCTTTCTGTTTGGCAAATTCCAATACTATTATAAAAATTCATTTATTTATATAGACAGCAAAATGGTAAACAATTTACCTTAATGCGTTTTACACTGCTGCCTTCAGCTAGTTATTGGCAAATATTTCTTTTTTTCATGAGGAGTCAATAAGTTTGATTAACACTTTTCATATTATTTGCAAGTAAAGACATATTTTGCAAGTGCCAAATGTATGCGTATAAAGTCGAAGCTAATAATTTAATTGCAATTGACTTAGTATCAGCAGCAACAACTGATTACAAAATTTGCTACCAACAAATTTATGGAGTCTTAAATTTTGGAATGTTAAGCTAAAATAAGCAACAAATTGCAGCAATTAAATTTGTATATGCGATTCTCTCAGAAAAATAGTATTTCAACAACATTAAAGTTGTGTGTACAAGCTAGATAAGGCTAGCAGCATTTGGTATTTGAGCGTTGCACACATTTGTCTGAATTTTAACTGCCACAAACTGCTCACGTTCGATTCGAAATTTGCTTGTGGTTTTATGAATTATCACACATAAGTACGTTAGTTTAAATTGTTGACTGCATTTAATTTATTTTTGTTGACTCTCAAAAATGTTTACCTCTTGAGATTTGAGCGCTGGCGGCGACACAGATCTCAACTGTGTAAACATAAATGCACTTCAAAATTAACTGCAAATGCGTTATAGTATTTTGACTTTGATTACTGCACTTTGCAACGCGTTGAGCGTTTAGCAACAGCTTTTTGCATGGCTCGCTCTCGCATACTCTTTATTTTTTGTAGAGTAGTTAACGCTGTGACCAAGCATTTGTGATCATTGACGTCGTGGAGAAGTTCGCGGCTACGCTGCTGCGATAACCCCAGTCAATAGAATAAAAATGAGTATGAGAACAAGACTGAGAACTCAAGAGTGTGTAAGTTGAGAAACGAGGGATGAGGGAGGAAGAGAGTCAATCAAAAGCTGAGCATTGAGTGCGATCGCAGTTCCATTGACACTTGATTAAAGCAATGAAAACAATAACTAAATGAACTAAGTGAACTGAGTGACATGCAGTGAGATTTTTCAAGTGTCAAGTGTTTAGTGAGAGCACTTAAATTGCCATTTGCATGAATAGTGCGCAAGTTAATGGCTTGTGATAAATTGAGAAGCGATTGTTTTAATTTTGCGTCACACAAGTGAGCACACAGAGAAAACGAACAAAAAAATAAACAACAAAAAAAATACATAAAATAATCAGAGATTTATATTGAATTCTATTTGCTTGACAATTATTTATAATTATTGACTATAGTAAAATAATTGTCAAAATTCTAATAATCGATTATAGCAAATTATATATGAATTGTGTATCAAAAAATGTTCTCATTTGCGAGGTACCACTGTGTGTGTGGAAGTGATCTAGCCTATGTTGTTATTAGCAGCGGCTATTTGCAAACTTGAAAAGTTGCTGTCAAAGCCATAAACCTTGATGCCAAGCAAAAAGAGTGGCTTGTAGCTGAAGGCCAATACAGCAGCAAACAGCAGAAGCAGCAGTAATAATTGACAACAACAACAACAACAGCAGAGAAAACCACAACACCACAACAATATCACAAAAAAAAACAACAGCAACAATCAACCACATTTGTATTTATTTTCGTTTGACCCACTTTTGATTAAGCGCTAACGCGGCGTATGCGTAATAAGTTTAGTAGACGATCACTACCGGCTTTTCAATATTCATGTGTGCCATCATTTCATTTGTGTTTTATTTTCTTTCTTTTGGTGTCTACGCCGACAAAACCAAACAAGAAATACATATAGATATATATATATATGCATGGGTGTGTGTGCGTCTGTTGTTGTGTTTTGTTATTTGTTTGATTTATTTTGCGTTGGCCACGAGGGTTCAAAGTCCAATTTTAAATTTCGTTCATTTTTTTCGTCTCTTTTTAGCATTTGCATTTGTATTTTTGATGTACAAAAAATACAAATGGCATATTTTTTAAATTATCACAATTTCAAGTTGAATTTTAACTCAGCCAAATTATCGATAAGCACTTTTATATAACGGGTGAAAAAATCAGAAAAACGTGAGAATCTTAAAATGTGCCGATAAGAGAGACGTGAGACTTCGCTTGACGCTTATCACGCAGGGGGCCAACACTCAAAAAAGCGAGAAGGTTCAGGGAGACAGAAAGAGAGGGTATGAGAGAAGAGAGAGGTTATTTCTTAAAGTGGGGCATGCACTAGGGAAATGCAAAAAAGAGAACAACAATGAGTAGCAGCAAGTGCAAGGTAAGCCAGAAGAAAATGCATATTAATTAATTTGCTTTGGTGGCCTTCAAAAGAGAACCAATTTGTATTAAACCAACCTTTAGGTATTTGTGTGGAAGCCGTTTCAATGATATGCACTTGGTTCAATTGAATTAACTAATTACAAAACCGAATTCCGATTATAGTTTTTCTTGTGTTTGTTTTTTGTTCTTTTTTCTTTTTGTTTGTTTTGTGTTGGCCAAGAAAAGAGAGAAACGAAACAACTTGATCGCTTGAACGCCGAGCGTCAACTGATTCAGCTGCGTGGCAGAGCTGTCGCGCATGGGGTGTCTAGAAAACCCAAGCGAAGCAGCAGCAGCAGCAACATATACATATACAGACACAAATCCACGCACAACTACTACAATGACGGATACACAGATAGATAGAGACACAGACACCGACACATATGCTAGTGTCTGCTGCGTCACAGTTTAGGCTAGCCAAGAAGTTCGTGGTGAGAGATCGATACGAATACTGTGAGAGAGAGAGAAAGAGAGAGAGAGAGAGAGAGAAAAAGGACTGAGAGAGAGCCGGCGAAACGTTAAAGGTTAATCACACACACATGCATATGAACATGCATTTGCACGCTGTAATCATTCCCAAGTGCATTTCGATTAATTGCTATAAGGGAATTCATTTAAATCTCATGCACACATCTCTATTTGTGGGGACTGCGACTGCGGCTGAGATAAACCTATTATATATGTGAGCATGCATGCATGTGTATGTGTATATCCGTAACTATAAATATAGCATCGAGTTCTATGCCTTTGCCAAGATAAAAAGTGAATTTGTTGCGACTAGCTAGCCGCGTAAATTATGGCCGGGCATATATAAAAGGTTGTTCAAATGATGAAACTATCACAGCGTTTTATTATTCTTTTTCTGTTTTGTTTTGCATTGTTTTGTTAACATGTGCCTGCCATGAGAGCAGTCAATATAACAATTACATTGACAACACTATTAAAATAACATTCTCTTTCATTTTATATATTTATAACTCAAAGAGATTTATGTGTTTACACTGTTAATATGGTATCCTGAAAAAATAAGATCTGATTAAATTAAGAGCAGTAATTAAATCGTTATCTCGATTTAAGCTCTGTCATTGATAAGATTTGCTTTTCAAATACTACTAAAATCAGTTAATTAGCATTGAAATTGTAACAATTTCTCTTTTCGACATTGAGGGTTCCATTTTAGACTAAAACTAAGCACTTTTTGGATTATCAATAGTTTCGCATAAAGCGTTGAGTGTAGTTATTTAAAATGCGTGCATAAGATATCACTATTTTGCCATTATAATATAATTTAACGCACTTGTCGTGAGCTTAAAGTTCAATTGCGTGTATGGGGTCCAAAAAAGTAGAACGCAATTTAAAATAAATAATAGATAAGCCTTGGGCACGCGGATTGATAGGAGAAAATTTTCAAGTATTGCCAAATTTTTACTACGAAATACATTTTTAACGTATTCGTGACGCATTCAAAGCGTCTGGTTTGGCATGTTTTGGAGCAGACAACAAAGAGGCTTATCAGCCTATGGGTAACAGGTTCTAATCAAACTTTATAGGAAGTCTTACCAAAAAAAAAAATATATATATTACAAAAAATCCCCAATTAATGGAATCTGCAAGGGAAAATAAGTTTCAGCCTTGCCAGATCATTAGACTTAAAGAGATTGCCTTAACGCTTAATACGCTTAAGCCAATTGCGATTGGACTTTGAACCGTAAGCAAAACATGAATGCTAAGCGAGCAAAGCAAAGCAAAAACGACAGCCGAGCAAATTCAATTTCGTATTCGTTTCCTTTAATTAAAGAGGGCAGCTAAGCGATGATAGTTTAGGTGTTATGATTAATTCGTGTATATATATATATATACATAAATAATGTAATAAATACAATAAATAATGTACATTGGGTTTTAATCGTGAATTTTAAAATCTATTCTAATTACAAAGTGAAGTTTACTTAATCGATTTACGATTTAAGTAACTAAAATTTCCACAAGACCAACTTGATTACTATTATTTATCTTGAGTTCTTCTCATTTGTTGTTGTTATCTCACTTGCGCCCACACAACTGCACCTGTCTACTGCGTTAGTGTGTGTGTGAGTTAGTGTGTGTGATGTTTACAATGTTGCGCTTGAGTCTGTGTATGGCTGTCTATTTGAGAGATTTTTGCTCACCCACTCTTTTTTTTTTTGAGAGCGCGAAATAATGTTGAGTTTTTTGGACTTTGAACCTGGCGCGTGAGTTAAGAAAATAACAAAGTGGAAAAGAAGCACGCAAGCAAAAACAGCAACAACAAACTGTGTTGTAATAATTGTTATTATGCTTGCTGGCTCTCTCTCTCTCTCTGTTTTTCACAACAAGTTTCCGAGTGGAAAATGGAAAAGAGGGGCTTGCTTATGACCCAAATAGCAGAAACAGGTTGAAACGCTTTGTGTGTGTCTGTATTTTACTTGAAATGTTTTTGGTATTGAGCAATACAGCGTCATTAATTTAGGTTGCTGGGCTACAAAACAAAAGGGTTTTCAGGTAATCGTACAGCGTAACCAGAATCAAGTCTTGTACAAAGTCAAAGGTGAATGCACGGCGCCTGCGTGAGACGAAGCGCCTTCAATTTGTATTTATTTTTTTTTGTATGTGCTGTATTTATGTATACACAATAATACCCTTCACTTACATGTGTATTGCTATATATTGAAAAGAACTTATTTTACACGCGCTTTAATCCAATTAAGCTTAAAATAAAAGCGGAACAAAACGAAACGTAAAAAAACACAAGACGCAAAGCAAGCACAAAAGCAGATTGTCGACACGAAACGAAAAAGACGCGCGCGCAATGTTGTAAACGGTCCAACGCAACAAAAGAGACTGAGCGAGAGCAGCTGTAAGCGAATGCGGCCAACCAACCATATGATCGCAGCTGCGAGCGGAGCATGTAAAGTAAATTAGGGTGACCATGTGGCGGGCAATTCTCATTGCTGCCATTATTTATTATTTTTGCCAATTCCAACGCACTTTCTTCAAGTTGAACTTTTACTTATACTGTATGTCTTTTTTTCTTTTTTTTTTTTAGTTGTAATTTAATGTATGCTGAAAGTTATCCCACAGGTTCTGCATTTTCCTTATCCTTGCTCTCGACTGGATTTGAGAGTCCTCTTATGCTCACATCGTAGACAACTTCTTCGATTTTCTTCACATCGTATTTGAGCGCATCGAAACGCTTGCGAAGCCCATCATTCTTCATATTGAGCAAGCGAAAACCCGTGTTTAGATCACCAATAAAATGCGAGATATTCAATGGTCGCTCGTAGTCACCCATGGTGACGGAATTTGTGGCGAAGCGAGATAGTTCCGAGGCGAGCAGCAGTATGCCCAGCAAATAGTCCTCAATGTCCAAATGAAAGCCATCCGAATGTTTGATTTTCACTAATCGACAAATAAATTAAACATTTTAAATGTGTTGTATCTTGTGTGTTGGGCAACTTACAGCCGAGCATCTCTGCTGCCGTTTCGCGCGTCACCAAAAAGCCCGCCTCCAGATAAATGACCAACGCAATCAGAAATATCAAGCGCTGCGTAATGTAAGTCCAATGATCCGAATAGCTGAATAAAACAACAGAAATTGGCACATTAGAGGACGCCTACACAATCTACACTTAGCGCTAAAATATTTCGAACTTGTCGTACCGGTAATACTGTCCAGTCGGCACCAAAGCGGATAACTTTTGATATTTCTCCGCACAAGCTTCGATTTGCTTGCGTGCCATGCCGCAAGCATTGCTAACTGTCGATTTAAGTAAAATATTGATTTAGTGGCAATTAAATTGAGAGATGTAAACAATAACTTACTTTTGCTCAAATCACAGTGTATGACTTGTAGTTGTATTGTGGCCTCCTTTGCCAGATGCTCAATTTCGCGCACCACAATGCGAATGTTCTTTTCAAAGATGAATTTATTTAGATAATTGCTGCTGCAACTTGCACAATTTAGACTCACCTCACGCAACTCCTGCTCGTTGTCTATGTACTTCTGATAGTTGGAAAAAACTTCCATGTTTACGAAATGCGACATTTTGTTTGTTAAATTTTTTGCTTGTTTATGCCGGCCTTTTGCAAATACACAAATACATGTATAGAAAACAATCGACTAAGTGACTATATATATCTATTATCAGTGTTGATTTCCATGCGATATATCGATATGTGCTCGGCCTAGTGCTGTGCAGCGACCAACAGACTTGTTTCGTGCTTTCAGTTTTGTTAATTGAAGTCAAAGTCTAGCGAATTTGTTTGAGCAAAAATGTCCTACGTAAGTTTGGCAGAGAAGAAATAAGCAAGAAACTTGAATTTTAACGCATCATCTCCTCACAGGGTGGCAGTTTCAATCCTTACGCTCAGCCTGGTGGCGGCTACTCCCCGCCTCCTGGCGCCTTTCCCCACAAAACGCCCAAATGAACCAACAAGCCCAACAATGGTTCGCCATGGTGGATAGAGATCGCTCGGGCAAAATCAACGCCACAGAGCTAAAGGCTGCTCTGGTCAATGGACGAGGCCAACAGTTCTCGGACAACGCTTGCAAACTAATGATAAGTAAGTTGACACACGCCTCACACACCCAGTGAAGTGGAGCAGAAAGCGGCTTGGCCAATGACTCAGTGAGACAATTCTTTTATTCGTTGTACATATATGTTTACATACAGTTTATTATAGTAGCATATATCATATATGCTTCGGAAATGTATCACGCATTCTGCCGCCAGCATAAATGTACGTATGTCAGTAATATAATGTTTGGGGCATTTAATCTTTAATGATCGAATTTATTTTATACACAAACTTCTCTATATATATACTTATATATGTTCAGGAGGGGGCTTCTACAAAGGTGCATATTTGTTTAGAATATCTTCCGGACTGATAAACAATTTTTCGCTTGTTTACTTAAGGCTTTATTGTATGTACTAAACTGGAATTATCTTCCAGGCATGTTCGACAACGACGCCAGTGGCACTATTGATATGTTTGAGTTTGAAAAGCTCTACAACTACATCAATCAATGGCTGCAGGTTTTTAAGACCTACGATCAAGATGGCTCCGGTCACATCGAAGAGAGTGAACTGACTCAAGGTAAACTATAAAAGCGATTATACATATATTAACTATATTGATGGCGTTTCTTATGTAACAGCTTTTACTCAAATGGGCTTTCGCTTTACGCCCGAATTTATCAACTTTCTGGTGAAAAAGAGTGATCCTCAAGCTCAGAAGGAAATATCGGTCGACCAGTTTATTGTGCTGTGCGTGCAAATTCAGCGCTTTACGGAGGCTTTCAGGCAGCGCGATACTCAACAGAATGGAACAATTACCATTGCCTTTGAGGACTTCCTGAGCGTTGCCATCGGTTGTTCATACTAAGAAAAAAATATTGATTCCCAGCACGCCGCAGAAACTCAGCCTTTATAGATTAAAATTTGATTCCGATATTTTTGTGCATTTCGTTTAAATATATGGTGTATGTTAATTCACATTATTCCATAACTCCCCACATTGTAATCTCCACTGAAACACATCGAGTATTGTTATCATAGCTTGACGCGCATTAAGTACAAAATCAAAATAAAAACAATATATATATATATATATAAATATTTATATTTGTAAATGTAAAATAATTGTGTTTTATTAAAGTGTGAACATTGTGAATATATAGATTAATGATAATACATGTCTTCGTTTTTTTCAAATTGAATGTTTTAAGCAGTTTCACTGCCAAAAAATTCCAGTAAATGTCTTCGTTTTGCATCAATGAACAAATACTTTAACTTAATCAGCACTTCATTGGAAATTAGTTCGTAATAAATCTACTCAAAATGGCAGTCAAGAACTATATATATAAATATTTAAATACATTTGGATATATGATGTATTTAATATTTGGTTTGGGAATCATAATAAACAATATCTTTTTTTATGCTTTGTGATTTTTTTGTTTACTTAAATCTATATGCGCTCAGTCTTAAAAGTCAATATGATATTTTATGCATGTATGAATGATTTTGGTTGTTAAAATAATAAATTTCATTCAATCCATAATCGATTTGTGATTTTAAAATTAAAATGTACGAATGATTAGCTCTAAATCAGTCAAATCTTTTCAATTAAATAAATACCTAATATGGCATAAACTGAGGAGATCGCTTGGACAGGTTGGAAAATAATTCAGGAATATGCTGAGTAAATAAATAGATAAAGAGATCTTTGGGCATGGACAAAGTCTGGTTAGAATGGAAGATTTGGGCAAGCTTTCATCAATTATGATCTACAATGCATACTTAATGGACAACTGGATGGGTAAATCGTATGTATCGTAAATAAAACGCTAATTGTTTTGGCATTTTATTGTTATGGATATGGATATGTCGGCTTAACTTTGACCAACTATTAAATATCATTAAATAAATCAATGTATGTGTGTGCGTGACCTGTGGGCTTAGCAGTAAACACAATTTTGCAGAAAAAAATCGTTTGGTTTATAAAAATGCCTACAAAAATATTTGCTTATGTCAATTAAAATATCATTTTGCAAAATATCAAAGTCGCTTCTTCTTCTTTCTTCTTTCTCGTTGCTTCCCTTTTTTTTCTTTTTCTTTTTTTTGAAGTATAAAATTATAGATTGAAAATGGATGTGTATAGATGACTTAATACTAATTGGTTTCTTTTATGATTTTGATTAAATGCTTGATTAGAATTGTTTGCACTCCTTATAAATTATAAATGATTAATACATAAAACATAGAATCATAATTCTTTTAGGATGACACAAAAAATGACAAGAAATAATTCAAAGGATTTTCATTTTCGTAGACAAATTAAAAAAAGACAATTACTGTAATACATAATGGGCGAAAACATATTTAAAATTCCAACTTCCAGTAGCCGTAAAATGGTATTTATGTATTTGGTATGAATCGTATGTGTCAAATGTGAACTTCATTTCAAATCGCAATCACTTATTGCAGTCAATGATCAGCTTGCCCTGTGAATCATCCGATATGGAGCCGCTATAGCTGATGTTGCCGCCTTCCATTTTAATGGAGTACTTGGAGCGACGCTTGCTGGGCAGCTGTGGCAGTTCCGTGTGGTGTTTGCGCACATGGACACCAAGATTGCCGCGCTGCTTGGACTTGTAGGGGCAATAGGGGCACTGATGAGCCGGCTCCTTGCCGCCACACTCGACATTCTCATGGCGGCGCAACGTGGACTTCCAGCGATACTTTTTGAAACAATGACGGCACTCATAGACGGGCTCACCATCCAGGCCGATGCCATTGGGACTGGTGATGCTGCCGTTGCTGCTGCTGCCCCCATAATCGCTGAGTGTGAACTCCAGCTGGCGGAAGGCCTGCGCATGCACCTCCTTCATCGAGCTGGAACTGGAGTTGTTGGCAAACATGTTCATCGAATAGTTGCCAAACTTGCCGCCCGCAAGAGCACTCGACTGATCCATCAGTTGTATATCATCGAAGGCATGGCAACGTGCATCGTCCTCATCCTCCGTGGATGAGCCCGGCTCATTCTCGCACTCCGAGTGCCGCACGCCGCGCTGCTGCTGCTTGCGCAACAGGTTCTCCAAGATTTTGGTGGGTGTCTCCGCGTCATTCAGATCGGCTTCTTCCTTCAAGCGACGATGGGGCATCTGCTGGCGCAAGACTTCCTGAGCGCGCAGTTGCTGCTGGAAACTGTGCAACCCATTGCGCATCAGTGCCTCGGCAATGGCCGCAGCTGGTGGCTGCTGCACTGGGGCAACAACTGCTGCAGCAGCTGCTGCTGCTGCTACCGGATTGGCAACTAGCACAGACGTGGGTACGACCGTTATGCTCGGCATGCAAATATCTGCGGGCACCGCATTGGCACCAGCCGCTGTCTTCATCAAATTTGTGGGGCGTGGATGAAATGTGCCAGCGCCAGCGGCAGCGCTTAGTTGTTGCATTTCATCAGCCATCAAGTTTTTTGAAGCCGTCTCGGAGGCGGCACCATAAACGGCAATCGCAGCAATGCTGGACGGCTCCAGTGTCTCCGCCGACGTGGGCGACACCTGTCCATACTTACTCAGCTCGGTCGAATCCTGTTGCAACTGCTGAGGCGGCTGTTGCTTCGGCACCTTCGCCGATTTGGTCTTATAAAACTCGAACAGCATGTCGGACACCTCGGACACGGAGAGACGCTTGCGTCGCGATCCGGGCAGCTGCGACTTCTGCTCCTCGCGCTTAGCATTGAGTATGCTGCGCTGCAGGCCACGCTGTATGCCCGCCGTGCCAATTGCCGGTGCTGTGTTCTCCTTACGACTCAAATCTGTAAGCCAAAAAACATTTCATATTAGTTTCAAATTACTCAATTATGTTGAACAAATTCCGGCACAACACATTTTTCTTTTCTTTTTTTTTATATTCTGGATCATCGATAAGTCTGCGGAATAAACATATATGATAGCACAAATGAAAAAGCAAATGATGGTTTTTTGTTTTTATGATTGACTGAGCTGAACCTGATCTGCTGAGTTAGAATGCAGCGAATAAAATGTGTTAGTTGTGGAGTTAAGGCATGCAAAATAAATAACAAATTATATTAATTACATAAACTAATAAATGGAATATATTAAAAACATATTTTGTCAATTAATAAATAAATAAAAGCTAAGTACACATGATTTTAAAATTTATTAAATTTATTCATAACACACACATGAAAATGAATTTTATTTTTTTTTTTTTTGCAAATTAAGCGAAATTGTGAATTTTGCGAATTTTTGATGTTGTTGTTGTTGTGGTGGTGCTGGTGGAGTGTTGTTGTGGTTGGCGGTGGTGGTTTTTGATTTGTTTGTACCGTAACCATAATATTTTTATTTATGTTTACCTGCCGCATATCTAGAAAAATAAATAAAATAGATTAGTCATTTTGTTTTCTTAAGTTATTAAGAAATTAAATCCAGGTTCCATTTAGATGCTCAAATCGAACTGAAAATAAAATAAAAAAAAACAACAAAATTAATGAATTATTTGATGAGCTCAGTTAAAAATGCAGTTAAGCTTTGTGTTGTTGCGTGGAATGTGCGTAGAGCTTTAAGTTGAGCTTTGATTTAATCACATTCACTGCACTAGAAAGCTTAGCTTTCAGCTCACTTTGCATATATGTACATATGTATGTATGTACATATTTACATACAACACACCCACGCGCAAGCGCTTGGAAAAGCGTCCACACTGCAACACAAACGAAACTGCACTAGTCGACGGGACAGCTTAACAATTTTCCAAGCACCGCAGCAGGCAGACGCATCCTCAAATCCCAAAGGCTGTGTTGCAGCTGCAACCAATATCAGGCAAACAAATGCAGCAACAACAACAAAAACATTCGGGAAAAATCTTGTTTCGTTTGGCCTGCCTATGTATATATATATATGTGTTGTTGTGTGTGTGTGTGTATTTTTGTGTATCTGTTGCTGCATGCACAGCAAGTGTACCCAAGGCTTAAGGCCTGCTTGATCCGGGTCCTTGATTTATTTTTACTCTTTGCTCATTTTCCCATTTTTCTACCTAGCTCGCATTCTTTCTATTTCTGGCATTTTCCAGCCTAAACTCTCCCACTGAAAACTTTCTCCGAGCGCTAGAGAGAGAGTGTGAACTGACTCAAAGATAGCAAGAGAGAAAGACAGAGCGAGACGGAGCGAGAGAGAGAGATAGAGAGCTAGATAGATTTCGATGGAAAGCATTTGCGCAGGCGCACATTTCATCTATGCATGTGTATGTGTGTGTGTGTTGAAAAGCAGCTTCCGGTGGTGTTTCGGGTGTTTTTTTTCAATACAGCTGTTGGCACATGTTCAACAACAAGCGCAAACACATACATACAAATGTGTGGTTCAAGGTCAACTATATATATATATATATATATATAGATAGATATAGCATATACAATTCAAAAATTTAACAGCTTTAAAATTAAGAGTTTGTGTTTCCAAAATTGTAGATACAACTGCCTGTTTGTCGCTAGCTCAGAAATTACAAGAATTTTAGTATGATATTTTGGTACATAAGCCCTAAGCACCAAATGGAACTATTAATTTGATTTTAAAATATAAATGATGAAATATGTGTCTGTTAAATTTGATATACTCACAAAACAATAAGAACTAATTAAATTCTTATTGTAATTTAGCTTGAAATTCTTGTGCCTTATAGAGAATATATTAATAAAGATTAGCCCAATTACAGAATGGAAAGCGTTGTCGTAATTAGTTAAAGAAAATCGAAATTATTTACGCTTGCAATATGCAGACAGAGTCTAACAATTTTATCGAGCGCTTCCAGGAATTTAAACTCGAAATACATATAAAAATAGCTTGAAAACAATAAACCTGGAGTAGACCCTTCGAACTTGCATTTGTATGCACTTATGTATGTGTATTTGTGTATCTGTGTATCCTGCTCAGTGGACTTTGCGAAGGCAAAGCCCAAAAGGAACGAAGAAAATGTACAAAAATAAAATGCTGGCACGAAGCAGCGCCTGCGTGCATTGCCAAATGGAAAATTATTGGAAATGCGCCGTGGGAAGCACATAAGCAAAAGCAAAAGCCGTTCGACAGGCAAACGAAACAGCATAAAAATAACACAAATCCACACAAAAACCACACAAAGAGAAGAGCGAGAGAGCGAGAGAGAGGGAGAGTGAAAACTTATTTTTAGAGAAACGCAGCTCAGTACGTGATTTATCTATGCACAAATGTATTTGAAATGCATTTGGTTTAGTTTCGTATGTGGGTGTTTGAGAGAGATCCCTAAAGTAAGATAAGAGCTGTGTGGCTGGTTGTACAGTCCAGTCCAGCTAGTTGCGCTTTGTGGTTGGCCAATTTTCAATAGGTTATGATTTCATTGATTTCAAGGACAGAGCCCGAAACTACCCCTTGCGTGCTTCACTGGAACAATGGCTTGAAACCTGTTTTGCTTAAAGGATTAGGATCTATTGTGTTCAAATGTGAACAGAAATTTGCTTCTTTTCTTGCTTGAGCATATACAATTTGCCAATTGCTAGTGAGCATATAATTAGGAATGAAAATATAATTAAATATTTAATATTTACCTGATAATCGCCACGTTATTTTCGAACCTTAAATAAAAAAACACTGCAAATAAAAAAAAAATATAAATAACAATATATTAAATATTGGAATAATTGAATAAAATCATTAAACTAAATACATACCAATAAAGTAATATACAAATATTTTCCGGTTTCGTTTCGCACAAAACTAAAAAAAGATATAAAAAATTTTTAATAAACTAAAAAATGTAAGACATTAAAATGTAAGCTATAGAATTAAGACGCTTCCTTTTTTGTTGTCACTTGTTATAACAAGTGAGTTATATATGTACACACATACAATTATTTTTAAATATTAAATCAATATATACAAATATTTGTTTTGCATGCGCTTTATCATTTTCTTTTATTAGCAACAGATATAAAAAATTTTAATTGGTCCTCATTAAATGTGGCTTATTTAACGCCTATTTTAATTAACTATAATGACTTACATGCAAGTTTGGCTACCAAAAAACTTAGCTTGTTCACTCTCTTTTCCAAAGGCAATGAAAAATGCCTGAAAACGGCATTTTCGAAAATACAAATGTGTGGTTTAATTCTAAGCGAGTTTTGGCTGTTACTTAATTATAATAATAACTAGAAATATACCATCATTATCTCAAATACATAATATGTGTAATTTTTGGTCTCAATTTGGTAAATATGTGCTTTTAAATTTTAACAATACAAAAATCAACTTGGAATCCAAACTTCATTTCGCAAATTCAGACTTAGCTCCGTTTTTAATCTGTTATCAATTCATTTCTTTCTTCTTTTCCTTATGTTTGATGACAGAGTAAAATGAATTAATAGTAATAATAATAGTTGAATGAATAACACTAAAATAACAAATAAAATAATTAAATGAATGCAATAAAAAAAATGAAAAGTTATCAAACAATATCTGTTATTTTTCACATTAATCTTTAAAAGAAAGATTTATGAATTCATGACTCCTTATATATAAAATATCAAAAAATGTCGAAACAAAAACAACAAATAAAAAAAAACGTTATAAGAATGTAAAATATTGGAAACTATTAGAAAAAGATTACATGTCTGTTAGCAAGGGGCTACAAGTGTCAACTGCCTACTAAATCTTCAATATCTTGAAATCTCTCGAAATTATTTAAATCAAAACCGAATGCTCCTTGCGCATATGCTCGTTGAGGAAGGCCTGGGAGCGATAGACGCGGGCGCAGAGGGGACAACGATTGGACTCATATTGTGGCGTGCGCTTGGAGCTCTGCCGTGGCAGCTTGCGTCCAGCCAAAAGGCTGCTGGTGTCAATGTGTAAATTCTGTGGCAAATGCGGCACTAGATGCTGCAGCGACCGAGCCGTCGATATGGATGCCAATTGCTGCAGCGCTATCAAGGCGTCTGTGTTGTTAACCAACGGTTTTTTGCCATTGCTATTAGTGTTCGTGTTGTTGTTTGATTGAGGCTGATGTGAGGCTGTTGTGGGCTCCTCATTTTCACTTTTTGCCAACCGAACTAACGTCGACTCCTTGCTTTTGGACACCTGCTTGGAGGTACTGGGCGTGGCTGCATCCTGACCACGCAAATTGTATTTTCGGGCCGTGCTCACTGCAAAGAGAAAACATTTCGTTGGCCAATCAAAATAATAATATAAATAAAAAATGTAAGAAAAAACCAAAACTAGTTAACAGCATTGCATTGTGGCCTAAACCAAACGGTAAATAAGTTTGTATATTAATTATTATTAAAGTAATCAATTAAGCAATAAACACACAGGCATACATACATATGTACACACGCAGAGAGTAATTACAGTTGGTAAAAAAAAAAATACAAATAAGAAAAGAAATGCATTTTCCATCTGCGAGTTTCTTTCTTCATTTTATTTACATATAATATAAATTTCAAAATAGAAATTGGCATTAACGAGAACTTGGCTGAATAATAAATCAGTTTCAACTTAAAAACAAAAACATATGGGGCCGGCCCATTACAAAATTTGCTTAACTTAATTCGAGATAATCAACATCTTCATTTTCCACTTTGATTTCAGTCAGAAAAAACACATCGGATCGAAGGCGCTCAAGCGCCGACTTGATGTGCGGCTTGTTGCCGGCGTTGTTGCTGTTGTTGCAATTGTCGCCAGTGTAGCTGCTCCTATTGTTGTTGTGGTTGTTGCATGCTTTTGCTTTTGAATTTGCCTGTGTTTGCATCTGCGCTCAGCGGCCAGCTTAGCTTCGTGCAGCTTCTTGTGGCGATTCAAATGGGAGCGTCGCTTGAACCACTTAAGGCAGTGATCGCATTGGAACTGCTTAAAGTCCTGGCACTCCTCGCTCTGATGCAGCATCAGGCGATTTATCGTGTAGAAGTAGCGTCCACATTGGCACAATAGCTGATTCTTCGGGCCATGTCGCACAAAACCTATGAAGCAATAGATGATACAAAAAAACAAAAACCAAAATGTGGCACCAATAAGTGACGGCAATGTTCAAATACAATATGTTGTAGCAGGAACATTACAAATATGTACAGTGTAATATGCCAGAGATGATAGTTTTGCTGGATGAATACACAAATTGGTTTGGATTAACAGTTTCGCTCTTTTATTATTGAGTATATGTGCTAAGGTGAAAGGCAAAAGGGTTTTTGTTAAATGATTTTCTCTTTTCGTCTGGCGTCTATGACAAAAATACGTTTTGGCTAAATATGAGAAGTTTTTAAAGACCTTTTTTCAGTACATTGGCCAGATCTTAGCAACAATCAGCAGCAGCAGCAGCAGCAGCGGTGCCTAAAAAAAAGAAATTCATATTAATAATAATCATACAAGAATATATAAATAACATATAAATCAAAAATAATAATAGTTGTTGTAAAAATATATAAAAACAGCTTAAGATCCACACAATTCACATAAATTGTAAACATTTATTTGTTAATTATCATATACAATGTTAATGATGTAAGTTTTAAAAATGTAGTTGTAGTCTGACACAAATACTTGTTGTAGATTCATTTATGTTTTTAAAATTACTTACTATATTATGGTTGTGTGTGAATTGAATACTTGTATTTTGTAGTGGTTCGTCAAATTGCAGTTGAGCAACAATTAAAATAAACGCATATCGGACAATATGTTTAACGATAGTCGCATAAAACTTCTACGACTAATATTAATATTTTATTAATTTCTTTTGGTTTAGTTTGGTTTTGAGATCATATCTTTGGCTATATTACAAAACACTATGCTGTTTGAAATAGTCAGAATGAAAAGTGTATAATATATGTATGTAAAAGTACCTAATAGTAAAACAACAACAATTTCTAATGTATATATATAGTATAACTGTAGTGAACTTTTTAAAATTAGGCAATCCTGTTCTAGACAGACTTGCAGCTTACAAAGCTATAGAAAATTGTTACATAGGTGAAAATTAATATGCAGCTAAGTAGAACTGTACCTGTAATTTTTTTTTATAGATTTTGTTTCATATTATTGGTGTCTTTTCATTTTTGCAGAATCTTCACATGAGTGTAAAACTAAAATTAACTTGATTTTCAGACAACCTTCCGATTCTTCCCCCATTTTTCAGCTAGCCTAATTGCTTAGGAGCAGAGTATCGCCAGATTCAGAGTGTTTCTGATTCATGTGTTTGCGCAAATCGGATTTGTATTTGCATTTGTGGGGACAATGCGGACACTTGAGCGTCGGCTCCACGCCACATTCGTAGTTCTTGTGGCGCTTGAGCGAGCCTTTGATTTTATAGGTCTTGCCGCATACGTTGCATGCATATTTGGCATCATCGATAGCCAGCTCATTTGTGACCTGGTGCAGTGCCATAGTGGCGGAATGCACACCACTCAGTCCATTCACATATAGTTTATCGGTCTGCTGCGATGAGTCTGCAACGCAGGGCAGCTTATCCACATACTCATCATCATCGTTCAATAGCTCATCATGCTGATCGCTTTGGATGACAGCCACTTCCAGTTCGCGCTCCGTCTCGTCAGCATCGGTTAGTAACAGTTCGGATTCGTGTGCGGTAACCATTGTGGTGGTGACCACCTCGCTGCCTGTGCTGGGCGCCATCGAGATGCTGGTGGCGCCATATTGCATCACATCGCGGAGCAGCATTTTATCCTCTAGCCGTGATGTGTCTATTTTAATGTACTCCTGGCGCGTTTGAGTCTGCGTAGGCTGCTGCACTTGCTGATGTTGCACATCGAGGCACTGCTGCAGCGACAGTTGCTGGCGCTGTTGTTGCTGCTGCTTTACAATTTGTATGGTGGTTGCCTGTGGCTTGTGCAAAGTGGTGGTGTTTGTATTCGTAGTGGCATTCTTGGTCAGCGCGGGTATCGTATACTGTATGTTGCCAACGGGATTGCCCAGATCATCGGGCGGCAGTTCCACAACAACTGTGGCACCGGACAATAAGTTGCTGGCATTGCCCGAGCCCATGGACTGTGTGGTGCTCATTGTTTGATTCTGGCTCGTGGCACTGGCTATGGAGTAGGGCACCGTCTCCAGTATGGTCCAGTAGCCATCTGTAAATAGAACAAGAGTTGCGAATAATCCATTAGAACATCGACTATTATTGTATGATTGAAGTTCGAATATTCATAAATAATTACTTGTAGCAGTAACATAACAAATGTATCAGCTTATCATCCAATTGCTTTTGTTCTTCTATTTGGGTGTGTGTTTTGTGTCGAATAGTAGATAAATATGCTTTGTTCCAGAAAACAACTTACATAAGTTTAAAAGAAAAATGCTAAAAAATATAAGACAACTGAAATAATAAACGTAACGATAAGTAAATGTATATAAAATGCAACTGAAACTGATTTTCTAAACTGGGCGTATAGATTGTATTATTATAAGTATGCTTTATTCTTAGTTCCTTGCATTTACAAATATATAATAAGTATAATTAGGTATATAAAAAATGTATACAACTTTTGCTCTTCTTTGTTTTACAATTAATTAACTACAATGGAGCAGCTTATAAATTGTTTGTTTAAAACACCTACAAATACATACATGAACTTTAATGTGTCTCGATTATATGTCTGTATGTATATATAACTGAGGAATATTGGTAGTGGCAATTAATGGCGCTTTAAGTCTTTGCTTGCTTCACAATATTTATGTTACAAATTGTTATTTTAGTTTTTTTTTTTTTGGAACTGACGCTGGCAAGATTATTTGAGAAACAGCTACAGAGTTAGGGAGTTTCAGAAGACCAAACCCACCACAGACATTAACATTAAGTGTTTTACTTCATTTTTGGATATATAAATAATGTGGCCTTGGACCTTGTTTATAACTTAACCTAAAGGATAGGCACACGTTCAACAAAACTTATGAAATTACTAAAAAATCAAAATTAAATAAGAAAAATAAAAATAAAAATATACGGAATGCGCTCGGAGATAGTTCAGTTAAGATATAGATAGTTAAGTTCACAAATGACATTTAAAAAAGACTGACATTTTTGTTTTTAGATATTATACAAAAATGCTTGCTATTTAAAAATTTATAATTACAGTTCGATTTAAATTTTGCCAGATCAACTCAAAAATTATATACAATTTTTGGAGTTGCTTTATTAAAATTCGTTTCATCGAGGAGAGATTTCTGGTTCTAAAAACGGAGCTAAATATGATCAAAATTACACCTAATGAAACGACATTTTTAGACATTTTTCGGAGTTAGAAATTATAGTAGTTATTGATTAGAATTCTCTTCTGTGATAAAAAATAAGAACATTCGTCTAAATCAATAAGCAACTGAACAAATGTTTAAAAATAAATTGAAGGTATTTAAAAAAGAAAATGGGGCTTTTAATTGTGTCACATGTGAACTCATTCTAGCAAAATTCAATTTTATAAAGTTTCTTTCCATTTTTTTTTTTCATTTTGTTAAGTATTTTGTGCGTTTTGCGCAGGAATGTGACATGCTTGAGTTCGCCACAACAACTGGCTAAGATAATCGGTATTTATAAGTGTATTTATGTATAGGGTATATACGTTGGTTTAAGTTGATGTGATATTCTATAGAAAAAGCTATGAATTCGCTGCTGCTGCTGCTGCTGCTACTGTTGATGCGGCAGACACACACATTTGGAGGTAGTTGTAGCTAGCACTGCAACAGACCTCATCTGAGAGGGGCCTGAACAGTACAAGCTGATGTGTATTCATTTGGTAAACATTTCAAATTACGCCTCACAGAATCGCTATAAACGCAAACAAGCACGGACATATAGACAGGAAGCGAGAGACAGACAGATGGAGAGAGGGAAAGGGCTTAGCCATCCTCATCGTAGTCATCATCATCCTCGTCGCTCTCCTGCTGCATGGGCACCGCGGTGATGGTCAGATCACGACTAGCGAAATCGAAATTGATCTCGCATAGAGCGGCAGCCACATCGCTATCCATGCCGCCGACATCGGCATCCTCGGCATCGTGATCGTTATCGTTATCACCATCGTTATCATTATCATGCTCATTATCGTCGTTGCTCAAATCATCCTCGTTACGTATCAAGTAGAGAGACTCCTCATCGTTGCGCATGCGCTCATAGAGCATGCAATGCTTGCGCTTTGCATGCCGCAGCACATGATCCTTGCGGCGCGAACGATACTCGCAGGACACGCACTTATATTTCTTCTGCTTCAGGCAGTATTTGCGCACATGCTCCTGCAGTTTCTGGTGCGACTTATAATAGCGATTGCAATGCTTGCACTGCATAAACGAATCTCGTGATAAGTTGTGCGATGTGCTGCTGCTGCCGGTGGCTGTTGCATTGGTGGTGCTGGTGCTGCTGTTGTTGTTATTGTTGTTGCTGTTGTTGGTGGTGGTATTGTTGTTGTTGTTGATGAAGCCGTAGTAGTCGCCGATGGCGGTGTCATGACTGCTGCCGGGATTCGCATTGGTCGATGTGTCCACTCCCAGCAGACTACCCAATATGGGATAGATGTCTGCGTTCGAGGTGCGATGAAAAACAAGAACAAAACATAACAATAAACAAATTAATCAATTAAGGCATAACAAAAAACAACGAATATACTAATCAGAAAAAAAAATCACAAAAACTAAAAAAAAAATGTAAATTTAAACAAATTTAAACGAAATTTAGAATCGAAATAAATATGTATAAATAAAATATAGTGATGAGGTACTTAGTGTTATGTCAACTACCCGCTAGATACAAGTGTTGCATTGTTGTTGTTATGGGTTTTGGTTTTTAGCAGTATGACCCAGGCGTTGATGAGCGTTCTGAATGATGATGATCATGATGCATGTAGCTGACAATAAGAAGCACAAAATTCCAGTGTATATATATGCACACTTAGCCCGTAGCTTTGAATACAGAAAAGCGTCAATAAGAATATTGTTTTTACATAGTATACATACTATAAATAGGAAGCAGGAACATAAATAACAGAAACAATAACAATTTCAATAGTTACTCAATGGGGGTGTGTTTGCTGTGGTATGGTGCATTCAAAAAACTACAACAATACAGCAATAAATACATAGGTTTATCAATATATTTAGTACTATCTTTCATTTCATTTTATCATTTCTTTTGTTTCTTCTCAAAATACAATACAAGAATTTATGCATTATGCTGCTCAAACGCAAGCTTCTCACATTATAGCCAAATAGATGTTACGCTTCCAGTTTGTGTAAGATTCCATTTCGAGGCAGCATCTAAAAAAGAAAAACTTATGTTAGTTTTGTTTTTTACTTCGTTCTTAATATGATTGAAGGCATTGTAAGCTGTTGCTGTAAATTTGAAGATTTATGTTACATGTATGAGGCAAAGACAAAGGCTTGTATTTTTTCTTTTTTTTCTTTTTTTAATATATATTTTTAAATTTAGTTTTTTCCTGTTTTTACTTATAACAATTAAATCGTTTTACATTTTCACATTTGTTTTTAATAATTTTATATACCTTTCTTTTATTATATATAATAATAAAATTGTTTCACAAAAATTGTTTAAGGCGTTTTTCGGCTCTATTCACATACATATACAATTGGTATATATATATATATTTATTTATTTATTTGTTGCTAATCGTTTGTTTTATGTTTTTTGCAATTGTACATTTTAATGATTTAAGCACACTTTTTTCTAACGACTGGCATTTTGAATGTCATTTGTCATTAGATAGTTAAATTAAATTTGTTTCTTTAAAACTTTATTTAAACTACTCGTACATTCGTCAATACATGTAAAAAGCCAAATTTGCAAATATCTTTTAAATTGTAACAATATTTTTGGGGTTCTACTCATTGTTGTAAATTTTGTTATGGCGCAAACTAAGCATTTTATTTTTTATTATTTAATAGAAATAGTATGTTTCATATATTGTATCTATGGTTTGATATTTTCTATTTTTTTTTTAATAGTGTTTTTTTTTCAGGCAAATAACTCTTGAGTTTTGATTGTATGTGTGTTTAGCGTGCGTGAACAGCGATTAACAGTTATATTTTAAAATTTACAATCACATATGCATACATATGTACGTATATGTATATATGTATTTGTGTGTGGATAACTTAAGCTAATTTTTTGTTGTTGTTGCATGTATGTAAACCCCATTTGACGTGTTTCTATTCTTGTAAATATGCTACTAAATGATTTGTATTAGTTTATAGAGAAAAATATAAACAAGGAAAAAGTAAATTATTGGATAGCTAAATACAAACAACTTAATAGTTCTTGTGTAAGAGTGTGGTGTGTGTGTTCTGTAATTTTGTTTGTTTTTTGTTTTTTTTTATTTTGTAAAGAAAAGCATATTCAATGTTATCCAAAACCTATTGCCCCGCTTGCCTATGCCGTTCAATTCAATTCACATAACATTCTTGTTTTGTTTTTTCTCTTAACAATCACAATTGATCACATCGATTTCGCTTCATTTTTATGCATGTATGTATCTATATGTATATATATATATATACAGTTTATATATATACATATATATACAATTTTAATAGTTATATATAATTTTACATTCACAGCTCCTTGTTTACAACGTTTTGTGTGTGGTGTGGTGAGGTGTATATGTATGTGTGTGTGTGTGTGTTTAGTAGTAGTACTAGTATTAGTGTTACGCACTATTTATAAACTCCTTGCTACATTTGTATGTGATTAGTGTAAGTTACATAGATACATTCAATTCGTTTAAGGCTTACCAAAGAAGAGAAAAGGGTACATTTGTTAGCATAATAATAGTGGTTAGTACAATTTCTCAAAAAATATGTTTGATGTTTTGTTGTTGCTATTGTTGATGTGTTTGTTTGTTTGTCTGTTGTGTTGACATGTTATTTATATAATTGTATATTTATACAAATATAACAGATCAAAACAACAAATGGCTGCTGTGTTCATACATCATTTTGGTGATTATCTAAAATGTTCGTTTTTGAATTCTTGCACCGTGCAAAAACCGTTCATTTGTTAATATACTAGTTGTGTATATAGAGGCAAAGGCGCAACTTAAATTTAATTCCGAAAATACATAGCTCTGTGTATGTATGTGTGTGTGTTTTAGTTTTATGTGTATTATGTTGCATGTTAGTAAATCGGTTGTTAATCAAAATTATATTGAATTTATCACATGCTCTTTCCATTGTTTTCTTCTTTTACATTTTTTAACTATATGACTCAAAGTCTATCGCTAGGCGTGTCTTGTATTATATGAGCCATCATTTTTGTTGTATTTTGACCAACTTTGAGTCCATCACATGCGCTGTTGATAAATTAAAATGTTTGATTTTTTGTGTTTTTTTTTTTGTAGGTTTTTTTTTGTTTGCTTAGAAAAGTAGTAAAAAATATTTAGATGTATAAATAAGAACCACAACCTTAATGGACAAAGATAAATAATTGCATTAGATTATAACTTTTTATAAAGGATACACAAAGGATACAATTGCATCATGTGGATTGTGAAACTCTTCTTGCTATCCTTACATTTTCATTCCCTCCTCTCAAGTTAATTCAACAATTTAGTAAAATAAAATAAGCAAAGCAAAACTTACGTAACTGACTAGCGCAAAAGCAATGCTTAAGTTTTAACAAATATATGTGTATGCATATAGTATATATGTATAATTAAAATGAATTTGTATGCCAATTAGAAAGTTGCCCGATTGTTGTTGGTAACAGAAAAAATAAACATTAAAATAATAACAATTTAAATACAAATTTTTTTTCTCACGTAATTCGAATACTGACCGACAAGAATTTTGTTTTTTTCTTAAATTTTCTTTGCACAATTTACATTAATTTGTTTTTTTTTTTTAATATTCGCATAATTTTGTTTAATGTTTTGTGTGATGTAAATTAGTTGTATATATTTTTCCATATTTCGTTTTTTTTTTAATTGTTTGCTAGAATTTGTGCCAATTTTGCTTTTTCTGCTGTACAAATAAAATTGTTATCACATATTTTGTGGCACAAACTGCTTACGAACATTACATTGCGCACCTCTATGTGTGTGTGTAAGTGTGTGTATGTTTATGTGGCTTTGTTTGTGGGTGTATTACAATATTATTGTTTTAAAGTACCTAAGCAACGAGTTTTTGTTTTAAGCTCATCATTTAAACGTTCCTTTAGTTACATTTTTGAATTCTTTTTTTTTTTTCATGTAGTTTAACAATTAATATATGTTTTTATATTTTATTAACTATATAGCGTGTCTAACTATTGTATCATTTTCCTAACTGTGCGCATCGAATTAAAATTTGTATGAGCGCACACTTTAGAAAATGTAACTTAATTATTATAACGGTAACAAGGTTTGCTGCAACATTATGTGATTTGTGTGGTTCACAAAAATTTTGAAAATATATAAAATAAATAAAATAACGTTTAGTGTGTTCGTGTGTTTGTGTGTGTTGTGTGTTTCGTGTGTTTCGTGTGTATTAACAGGAAGAAAAATTATTAATATTATATTAATTACAAAGAGGACTATATTCATTATATCACATACCAATTATTTCTCATTTACTTGACTCTTGACTTCGATTCCAACCTTCGACTTCGATTATGACTGTGACTCGATGCGAGTTTTGTCCCTAACTCATTTATCTTTAAGTTTAACTTTATAATGCCAATTGATTTGCTCACACTTGTACATGTTGCTTGCCATATGTAAACATAATAATTATAATTTTTATAATAATATTGTTAATAACCGTTTTGTTTTCACGCGCCATTTACACAAAGCCACAAGCCAAATGTTTTATAAATTAATAATTTTGTTTAGCATTTAAGTTGTTGTTTTGTTTTTGGTCCAACTAAAATTGCCGCCTATCACATTTCACGTTCGTCATAAAATAAATAATAATTTAACAAAATACACGAACAATTTGTTTTTTTTTCATGGAATGAGCGCAAGGTAAATTAAAAAATTTGTTTTTTTTTGTGTTTTAGAAAAGTTTTTAAAGAGATCGTTGCGTTGCACTATCAATAATTGTTTTTTTTGTTTTTTTTTTTGTGGCTTTGGTGGCGCGTGGCTAACAAAAAGCATTAAGTGAATAAATCAAAATATATGTATATAAACCAAAATTACAATTTTTCTTTGTGCGCTGTAAAACTTTACAAGTTTCTTTTGTTTTTGTTTTGGTTTTGGTTTTGATTTTGGGTTTGTTTTTCGTGTATTGCACAAGATTTTAGCGATTTGTTTTTCGTTTATAGTGTTGCTGTCTGTGTTTTAAGCTTATTGCACATGTCCATTGTGTTTAGATTTAGTTACGCTTTATTTTGCATTAAAGCTTAAACTAACTAACTTAGTTGGTTACTTTTTGACTGACTAAACGATTGACTGTTGCTATTTTAAAACAAACATACAAGTATATGTTCGAAGATTTATCATTTTTACATATGTACTTTTTTAAGTTTAGTTTATTAAGTTTAACTATTGCCCCAAAATATTATGTTATAAAAAAAAGAAGAAATTAAATGTAAGCGCGTGAGAGTGCCTATGCCCTGCATCGAGTCACAATCAGGGTGTTTTGTTTGTTTTTTATTTGTTATCTAAACCACAACATGAATTTTCTTCTCTCAAGTTTGGGCTTTTTGTTGTTTTTTTTAAATATTTTTTTTTAATAAATAAAGTACGCTAAAAAAATTCAACACTAAAATTAATGTGAATGTTTTGCGTTTTTCTGTTATTCGCTCTTTCCCTTTTTCTACACAAAAAATGCATTATTTTTCCTTTTTTCTTTTACACCACAATAAAGAAAAATTCATTGAGATCATTGAGTTTTCTAAGGATGTTACACGCATTTTAACAATAGCAACAACAACAACGAAAACAAAACCATGCAACATGAATTTGCACTCTCACGCGCCCCCTCAGTATATATGTATATAAATAATATATATATATATATATATATATATATGGAAAACGTTGTAAAGCAATCGAAAAAAATAATAATAGAGAAGAAAAATTTGATATATACGAACTAAAAATTAGAATTTGTTAATATTTTCCACATATGCATGCTCTGTATGTAGATATATATTGTACGATATATATAAAAACGACTATATGTTTTCAAGATCATTTGAAAAAACTTGCTCAAACCGCGCGCTATGTTTTTGTTTTTGGACTGTACTGTATTGGACTGGACTGGACTGGACTGGATGCTCAGAAGTTCTGCATAGAAACAAGGCTAACTAACTAGTGGCAACAGCAGCAGCCGCAGCAGCAACCAGTTGCTGGCGTCATTGCAATTGTTGTTGATTGTATCATCGATGTTGGTGCGTGCGCATGTGCAGCACGAGATTGTGTTTATGCTTCGACTTCTTGTGGCAGATGGGGCACTCAAATTGCGGCTCCACGCCACACTCGAAGCGCACATGTCGATTTAAGCTGTGCGGACGAGCATACGTGTTGCCACAACGATCGCAGGCGTAGGCACCACCACCACCACCGCTGCCGCCAACCCCGCTCCAGCTGCCGCTGCTGGTCGTACCGCCGCCAAGCGAGCCAGCAGCATTAGATTGTACAAGTCCAGCCGCCGCTGCGGCAGCCGCAGTAGCAGCAGCAGCCGCCGCCGCCGCCGCCGCTGCAGCAGCAGCTGATGTCGATGCACCGCCGCTCGATGAGGCACTTGTATTGTTCGCTGCCACAGCAGCAACCGCTGCTGCCATTACCGCTACCTTTGAGTCCACAAGACTGCTGCTGCTGTTTGTTGGCAGCGTTGTGGGCGCAATGCCAACGCTGCTGCTGCTGCTGTAGCGACGCAGCGGCTCATCGGGACTGGACTGCTGCATTACCTGGGCCATCGTACGTGTGTGTTGCTGCTGGTGATGAACATGGCCCATTGGCAGGCCGCCGTGAGCATGTGCGGCAGCTATGACTTTGGCAATGTCCATACGCAGATCATACGGCTTATCGCCGCTATCATCATCGTTATCCTCATCATTTTCGTTGTTGTTATTGTTGCTGTCGTCGTTGTCGCCATTATTGCCACGACGCCCATGGCCATGCAGTGTGCAGTGTGTGGGCGTGGCACGGCCGCTATCAATGCGTAGCTCCGATTCATTATCATCCATGAGGGCGGTATGCTCGTATTTGATAACGCCAATGGGCGTGGCAATGGGACTGGTATAGGGACTAGTCTTCATTTGCTGCAACGGATAATAATGATGAGTCGGTGGCGTATGCTGGCTGCTCGCTCTTCCCTGGCCGGTATGTGCAAATTCTGCAGACGAGGAAGACAAGAAGAAATCAAACAGAATTTAAAGTTAGTAAAGGTATTCATTTAAGCAATATGCTGGGGAAGAGTTGCATAGTTTTTACTTTTCTTTGTTCAGAGATAGAGAAATTATAATTCCTAAGATCTAATTGGAAATATAATTGAACCAAAATATATATATATAGAATTTATTACCGTGAGTCGTTATAAATGTTGCGTTTCATTTTACTTTTAAAGTGAATTTTGGTGCATTGGTAAATGACGTGTTGCTGTGTAGGTGTGTTGTGTGTGTGTGTTGTGTGTTGTGTGTGTGTGTGTTGTGTATGTGTGTGTTGTGTGTGTGTGTTGTGTGAGTGTGTGCGTGTGTTTGTGTGAGTAGGCGCTGCTTGTTTCTAGGATAAAATGTTGAAATGTTTACGATATATAAAAGGTGTGTAAACGCTGTTTAAGAAAAATGACAAAAAAATTAAAATAAAATAATTTAATAAACACAATGAATAAAATATAAAATGTGTGTGTAAACATCAATAAATTCAGTGTAAGTTACATTGAGTACAAATTCAGCTAAGCAAAAAGTTACACGTGATTTTTTTTGTGGCTTTTTTTTAAACTAGTTTTAAAATCGTTTTTAACTGTGTTAGTCACAAATATACAAAATAATAATTAATTATTATAGGAAATCACATTTTGTTACTTATTGGTATAGGTATGTGTGTTCAAGAGGGGACGCAACGTATCGAGACTTAGAAGAGAACTTATAAATCCATAGATTACTAGCTGCTCCACAGATGTAGGAGCAATCCTAGCGTTTGGCGGTTAGGAATTTTAAATTAAAAAAAAAAAATACGCATGCACAATAATTTTCTTCTTTTTTTTTTTTTGAAGTAATAGGAACTACAAAATGTGAAAGTAAATCTAAAAGTAAAAAAAGGTTGATAGAAAATGCAATATTTATAAAAACATTTAGTTTTAAAAACTAAGTTGCTTCCATCATTTTTTTTTTTGTTTAATAATAATAGTTATATATGTATAAATAATTTAATTTTTTTATATTAATAGATATATATATAATTATATAGATAGAATATATATATGAATGTTTGGAACGTTTCGACACTATAATGAGCGCAAAGGTGAAACTTAAGAATAACCTGCAGCAATACAAACGAATGGCATTTAAAAAAGAGAGAACAAATCTACAAATTCTAATAAAAAGTTTTCATACAAAGTTAAGATTTTGTGTATATATATATATATAATATAATATATAAAATATATATATATATGTACTAGTTATGTAACATAATCATCAATATTAGGCCCCAGATGCCCACTGGGTGGGTGGGTGCTACGTTGTCTCTATGAAAACATTTACATACACATCCATATCTAAATTTGGTTGGTTTATAGGATATCTAAGCAGCAGATTCACTGGTTCTAGTTACGTAGATTTGTAGTATAGTAGGTTAAGAGCATGCAAACAACAATTAGAGAGGGCTACACCATAAGCAGCGTTCATGTTCTTGTATGGATATTTGTTGTGCCAGCACAGAGATATACTTTCATCGATCTCAATCAACATCAATACGGCCAACATCCACCTGAAATAGAGAACTGATTAGTATTGATTCTTAACACAAAAAAAATATACAACTCGTAACATAAACATAAATAATCTAGATAGTTTCTTGGATGTTTGGAGATTTTGGAATAGCTTGGGAAGGCTTGGGCATATTGGGGGAGTTGGTGTTGTATATGAGCATATACTGGTAATTGAGATGATGGATGAGGTTATGATGACTGGGGAGAAAACATAGTAGATTTGTTTACAATTAAAATAAATACAACTTTGGTTTTTGGTTATTTTTTGTTTTGACATTTGCTTTTAATTGTATTTCGAATTTTAATTTAATACATATAGCCGGCAATAATTACGATATATTCATTTCATATGGAATACATAATAATAATTGTAGAATTTTTGTTTGCATTTTGCATGGTTTTTTGTGTTTGTATATGTGTGTGTGTGTGTATGTGTTTCGGTCTTATAACTATTATATTTGAGATTTAAGTGGCCAATTTTTGTTCATTTTGCTTTTTACATATGGAAATTGGAGTTGCAATTGTTGCCGAGTGTTCTTTTTGTTGTTTTTTGTTTGTTTTTAAATCTAACATTTTTAGGTAATTTTCGACAATTTTAGAGAAGCAGTTGCTGATATTTTCGAATTTAAGAACTAAAACATTATTTTAGAATTAATATAATAATAATTTTTGACTAATTTTGAAATGATAATTTATAGATATTCTTTTATATTTAATACATATTATTTTTATAATATAATCATTTCTGTTTTTTTTTGTTTTTTCTTTTTGTTTTTGACTAGAACTTGTGTTTGTGTATATATATATTTAAGTATTTATAAAGCAATTCTAACATAGATAATGCCCAAATATTTATATGTAGCTAAAAGAGTTTCTAACCAATTAGTGAATGTATAAGAAAATTCGATTGCAACTAAATGAATAAAAGTAAAAATGTACATTATATGTATATGTACTATGTATATATGTGTAAGTGGGCATAATTTGTCTTTGGTTTGCTTTCCTTTTTTACGGGGGCATGAAAAAATGGCATTCATTGATTCTTTTTTGTATTCCGTTTTTTTATAGCACTCTTAAACAATGTTTGCTGTGACTAGTTATATAATTTCTTAAGTTTTGTGTGCATTTTTTCTTAGAAAAAAAATTTACACATTTGTATTTTTTTTATATCTTTTTTGTCGTATTTCTTTTCTTTTCTTTTTTTTTTGAGAATTCGCTAATACAATACAAAAAATCTTGCGTTTCATATTGCCAACTAAGACTAAGTTTTTCATATTTCGATTTCCTCATCGCTATTTATGGTTTTTTTTTACTAACTTGACGGCACTGCAAGCGGGGCATGCAAAAACACAGTTTATTCCAAAGTAATGGGCATATAAAATAGTTAGAAACTTATGACAAATTCAGTGCTGCGATTTAGGTTTAATTTGTTTTTTTTTTTAGAATTGCAGCAATAAACATTGCACACGCGCTTTTACAAAAAAATAGAAATAACAGAGAAACATAAAAAAAAAATAAACAATCTGTTCTAAGACAAATTCTACAGCTGGTTTTTAGTGCTTGCGCACCAGTTATTTGTTGCCAGTTTCTTTGTACAACATTAAAATACATGTGACGCTCTCGTCTCTTTATTCATGTTGAAAAATTAGTGTGTATGTGCTGCTGTTGTTGCTGTTGTTATTGCCGTTGTTGTTGCTTATGCTGCTGCTGCTGCTGCTGTTGCCGACATTTGTTGCATTCGCAGGCGCTGGCGCCGGCGCCAATTTGCGCTCCTTCTCTTTCTCCCTCTCTTTTTCTTTCTCTTTCTCCTTCTCCTTCTCGCCCTCCTCCTCCTCCTTCTCACGGTCGCGACACTTGGTATTGAGATGACGCTTCAAGTTACTATGCACATTCGTGGCATAGCCGCACATCTTGCTGCAGAAATAGCGTGGTGGCAAACCGCACTCGTTCTTCAGATGACACTTGAGGCTGTTCTTCCATTTGTAGGTGCGATTGCAGTTGCGGCACACCCACGGCTTCTCAATGTCCGCATTGTAGATCATGTCCGCCGAATGCTCCAGCGACTCCTTGCGCATGCGCTTGTTCTGCACCAAGATGCGATAACGATTGTCATCAGTGTGCGACCAGTGCAAATTCAGATTCTGTGCGTCCATATTGAGGCCCAATTTGCTCGAGAGCAGCGTTGAATTTGCGGTGGTTACATTCGCCGCACCACCGCTGGTGCTCGCCACCGGTTGTTTTTGTTGTGGTGCTGTGATTGTTGTTATTGTTGCCGGTATTGCCGGCAGCTTGATTTGAAGTGATTGGCTTGTGGGTTGCAATTGCAAATGCTGCAGATGCTGCTGCTGCTCCAGCAACAATTGCTGCTTCTGCTGCTGTTGCGTGTTCAATACAATCTTCTTGCCACTCGAGCTGTTGGTGTTATTGTTGTTGTTGTTATTGTTGCTGCTACCGTTGTTGCTGGTTCTTTGTTTCTCATTCGATTGCTTGGCATGTTTCTGTGTAGCGGCCGCCGTTGTCAGCAGATCATCATCATCGTCATCATTGTCCATCAAATAGCTATCCTCGAACTCCTCATTCTCAATTTTGACAGCATCATAGGTCCAAGACAGGGGACTGGCCAATTTCAGATCATAGTCGAAGGTGTTCTCATCATCGATGGCCTCATTGCACACAGCCTCATCGCCGTTGAGCGACACATTATCTGGACTCTCAATCTTCACAATCATCTCGGTCATGCCATCATCAATGCTATCCAGCTCCACACCAGCAGCGGCCAGCACGGCAGCCGATGCGGCATCCACATTGCAATTGGTTGCACTGTTCTTCAGACTCGCCGGTGTGATGCACGCAATCGTGGTGCGTCCAATGCTGCCAATTCGTGTCACCGTTTGAGTCTTTGGATCCAGTACAGGCAAACAGCTGCCGCTACTGTTTGTCTTCTCGACAACAGCATTGCTATTGTTGCTGTTAGAGTTGTTGTTGTTGCTGTTGTGGCTGTTGTTGAGCGTTCTCGTCGCTGGCGGCGTTGTGCTGATCGCTGTCGGCGTCGTTGGCGCCTTCGCCGCACAGGCATTGTTAGTGTTTTTAGCAGCGTTTGTGATTGGCTTTTTGCTCGGAGTTAGTTTTTCTTTTTTTGTTTTTGTTTTGTGTGTTAGTTGGTTGAAAAGTGTTAGCAATGTTTTCGTTTATTTTTTTTTTAATTTTGATGAACATTTTTGGTTTAGTTATTATTTTGGCGCATGAAAATAGAAATTGTTTTAGGGAAATGTTAGGTTAGTTATTTTGTTGAGAAATGGGTGAAATATATTAAAAGAGAGAAATGATGAATGGATGCAAATGTATGTTGCCGCAGTGTGCACAGGGCCAGGTTACAAAACAAAACGAAAACAGTATTGATAAATTACGACTGTGGATAGAAAACAAAACATTATTAAAAAAAAAATATTCGCAGAACTTATAAAAAATATGATTCAAAAATTAACGGCAACGGCAGTCCGAAGATTTAATAACCCAGCAGAGTTGTTTTTTTATATTTATAAGATAAATATATTTATATTGGAAAAAATCTCGTTGTTTCAAGTGATTCCATGAAATATTTTAGTTGAATTCATTCAAATTGAATTGATAGAATATCAGAAAGTGGAGAATCTTTAAGTCTTTAAGTGCTCTTTAAATAAAAATTACATATTTGTTAAGTCCGCCACATACAATTATAATACACCCTGCTGAGCTATATATAACAACTTGAAAAATAAGATATGTGTAACATCAATAAAAATGATAAGCTGGAAAACTGGTTTAAATACCTGTAGACTCATCACTAGTTTTGTCTATGATCGACTGATCCGCCAACATGAGCCAATTGCGCACACGTATACGAGATTCGCCCGAGTCCAGCTGGCCATTATCATCTGCAAAAATTGATACACAAAATATGCACATATTAGTTAGGATCGCAAATAGTTTTGTGGAAAATGAGATCACCTACAAATGATTTTTATTTCGTGTGCCTAAAATGTGTGCCCTATTATTATTTTGTATCTTTTTTCCAATGCATAGTTTTGTTTTTTTTTTTTCAATTAAAAAAACATAGGTGACAAAATAAAAAAAAATATAATACTTACAAGCAGTACGATACATAAACTAAGGGCTGCTTACGAAAATCAAATAATATATTTAAATTGTTTAATATAATGACAATAATAATAATAATAATGGTAAAATTAAGAACGAAATAATTTAAGCGCAGCATAGCAAACAAGTTTTTGTTTTTTTGCGTTTTATTACATGAATTTCTTATATTTCTCACATTGAATGTATTCTTTCTCTTTTTTAATATATGTATATCAATTTACAAAAAGGTTACAAACGACGTATTGAAAAAATTAAATGTAAGGTAATATAATAGATACATATATATATAAATGTATATATATTTCATATGCGTGTAGATACGCATACAGCGTTATCTATGTAGAACTGTTATCATATTTTTTTGTTGTATTTTTAATGAGTATTGTTGTTCTTATTAAGTGTTTGCTTCATTAACGTAAAATATTTTATTTTATTCATTTTTGAAATGTGTATCAAAATGTTGTGTGCCAGTTTTTAACCAAAAATTGTTCAACAATATTGTTTAACCTGTTACATAAATTTAGAAAATTTTGAATTTTCACTTTGCCTTAACTTTTTGTTGTTTTTTAATTATTGCTTAATTTGTATTCTTCATTTTATAAAGAAGCGCTAAACTTAGCCCCAACACCGCTTGAATATAACCAATGCTTTTTTTACTTTCTTAGCAGAAAATTAGCAGATTAATAATTATAATTCGAGATTTTTTATGTTGTAAATGTAATTAAATTTTTAAATTTTAATCTTTTAATGCACAGTTTGACTGGCAATGCATGTTTGTTTTTTTTCTTTCTTCTTATTTCTTTATGTTGCTGTGAATGTTTGCAGTAGTTGTTGTTTCACTTAATTGTTTATAAAATCATCTATGGAATGTGTTTTTGCTTTTAATAGCTTATAAGTTTTAAATTGAAAACTAAAAATTACGCTTTACTAGCAAAAAAGAACATAAAAAAATGTTAAGAATATTATGTATTATAATACATATGTATATATAATTATAATATATTTTCATAAATATTAAAAATAAATAAGTGCATGTGACGTATTGTGGCGGTGTTTTACTTGTTGTTGTTATACATATATATGCATGTATATGGTGTAATTGTTATTATTTTTATATATTTTTGGGATAAACATCCAACGTAGCTCAGCTACGTGCGCCTGTTTCTTGGTTTCCTGCCTTATTGTGAAACACAAAACTAAGTACCTGAGTTCAAATGTGTATCATTTTGTTTCGTAAATAATATAATAATGTAAAAATGATGATTATTATATATTTATTCTTGACACTTTTGTTAGCTGACTTGACTTAAGATACAGCTTACAAGCTAATTGATATGGCTTTCAAGTGTTAGATATTTGTTTATTATAATAATAACCATGTTAATATCTTCAAAACCGCACATACTGTCGTTTTATCCTGTTGTCTAACTTTAATTTTGTATGTCTCCAAATTTCAAAAGGCACTTTTTTAACTTGTCCTGAAGTTTCTTTCACTTTGCTTGACTCAAAAAAAAAACATCATAACAAAAATTTGAGCATAGTTTAAACTTTAAAGCCATTAGACTATTATATATTGTTTTTAGCAATATTATAAGTTGAGGTAACTTGTTGATATTGTTTGTTATGAATTGTAACTGTACTGTCTCTGTTAACTGTGTATTTTTGTTTTAGGTATCTTCTTATTAGTTTGGCACTGAAATGTTTTGCGAATATCTAATGCTCTACGGCTCATTGTTTTTGTTTTTTTGTTTTTTTTTTGTTTTTTGTTTTTTGTTTTTGTTTTAACTAATATCTTAATATGCTCTGAGTTCGAAAAGCTTTATATAAAAAAAGACTATCCACTGAGTTGACTGCTCGCACCGCGTTCATTTTCAAACCTATTATTCTATATCTTAACCAATCTAAGGCCTAATCTAAACTTAATTATGTTTCATTGTACAATTTGTGTTTTATTTGTTGTGTTGTTTTGTAACTTGTGGAATGCTGAATCAATTTGTGTGTTTGTATTGTTGTGTTGTTTGTAAAATCATTTTACTGATCACTTTGCTGTTTATTATAACAAAAATTTTTTTCCAAAAAAGATTTTTGCTGGTGCACTTGACTTTTTTTTTTTGTTAAAAAATTAATAACAATAACAAAAAATGTTTTATTAAAAAAAATGGCTAAATTTGCTTTGTTTTGTGCTTTGCAACAAATTGTTTTGTTTGTTTTTTTTTTTGTTTTTGTTTATGGAAAATTTCACAATTTTCCAGACGTTCTTATTAATTATTAAATATTAATATTCTTTTTTTTTTTGTGTGTTTTTCTTTAATATTAATTTGGCACACTGATTCCGTATTCCGTATAAGAAACCCCGAGAGCTAGGTGTGTGTTGTTATTTTCTTGTTGTTGTTATTATTGTTGATTGACTACCTCACACACAAATACACATACCCGCGTGTATTTCTGCTTTGTGTGTGTGTGTGTTCATGCCTTCTTTTTTTTTATATAATTTCAATTTTCCTTGCTTGATTTTAAATCCCTGATATATGTAGATTTTTCAATTTAAATACGCTTGCTGCAACCTTAATGCTCTTATGCACACATCCATTTTCCCCCATCCTTTTCACAAAACTCATGAGAAATGCGTGTGCAATTCTGGTGCATTGGACAACGCAGCTGCCGCAGCAACTGCGGCCACCGCAGCCGCAGCGCTGCCAGCGCCGACGCTAGTTTCGGTATCGATGCCGCCAGGGCCAATGCCACTACCGGCGCCATGGCTACTGCCGATAATGCTGCTGATGAAACTCTTGTCATCCTCCAGCTGGAATTTCTCCTTATGCATGCGCTCCATGTGGCGGCCAATATGCATCTTTTGCTTAGCACGGTATACGCAGAAGGGGCACTGGAATTGCGGCTCCTTGCCGCATTCCCATTTCTGGTGATTGCGCAGCGATGATTTTAGCTTATAGACGCGTCCGCAAACAGGACATGGGTGTCCAGCACCGTTATCAGCGCCAGCTATAGAGCTATTATTGCTGCTGCTGCCTCCAGCACCGGAGCTTAAAGTGACGCTCAGATTATTAGCATTGCCACCTGGGCCGCTGCCAGCTCCTGCCGTGCTGCCGCTGATGAGATTATTCATGGCGCTAATGCTATTCAATATATTGATATGGCAGAGTCCAGCCGGTCCCACATCGGCCAGCGATACGGCACCAGTCAGCGTGATGGGATAATCGCTGCTACCGCTCCCGTTTCCGTTGCCGCCGCCAACACCGCTGAGATTATCATCGCCAAAACTTAGATCGGAACTGTTTTTGGACGCTGCGGCTACTGCAGCTCTTGCTTGTTTCTCAGCGACAGCCTTGAGCATCAGGGCAGTGGCCTCCTCCTCGGACAAATGCTTCAGCTTGCCGCCACCGGGATAGATCTTGTGCTGTTTTTCGCTCATGCTACGTGGCGTCGATGTGGTGCCCGGCTCAATCTTGGGACTGATGCAACCCGTAGGCGTTATCCGATCATTGGCATCCAAAGCGGCTGCCTTCAGCTGCTTGTCCACCGACAGATCGGTGGCAAAAACTAGTGGCTGAGCGCCCTCTCGCAGCGTCACCAGTGGCATGGCCAGTCGTGCGTTCCACTCCTTCCAGGTGAGTCCCGCAATGCGCGTAATACTCAAATCTGCTTAACAGGTTGTTGTTGTTGTTGTTGTGGTTGTTGGTTGTTTGATTTTGATTTGTTGATTTTTAATTTAACATTTTATTTTGTGTATTTGTTGTTGGTGCAAATATGTTGTTGTTGTTGTTGGTTGGTTTTTGTTTTGTTTTTTTTGGTTTTTTTTTGTGTGGAGTGGGAGTTGTTCAGCCATACAACATATGAAAATAAAACGAGAAAAGAAAAAACAAAAGAAAAGAAGAACGAAAATCAATAGCATTACTTATGAGACTGGACACAATGCAACGCAAAGAAAAAAATTGTAACAAAACTTAACAATATACGAAACGGGTTTTAAGAAAGGAGAGGATAACAAAACGGTTCGGTTAAATCAACGCCAACAAAATAAAATATGAAAACTAAAAATAACATCAACATGATTATGGATAATAAATTAATGATTCATGAGCACAACAACAATTAAGCAATATTTATAAAAGAAAAAAAATAGATGTTATTAGTGAAGCAGCAAAGCCTAAAAATTAATTATATTTAAAAAAAAAGCATTAAATATTATGTCATGAATTTGCAGATAATTAAACAAGACTAAATAGATATATACAATAAAAACTGTGTGACATTTACACGAATATGCATATAGTATACATATATATATGCATATATATGTATAAGCCAGGGAACAAAAACGCTTTCATTGAGAGCCAATTAGTGCAGGGTGTATAAACATATTTATTAAAATTTTAAAAATAAAAAAATTAATAAAAACAATTAACAGCTATCTATGGCGTGCCGCAGATATATATCAACCCTTGCAGAAATATAATAAAGAATGCTTAACTGAAATAAACAACAAAGGAATTTTTTTTGTTAAGCTATCACATATAGAAAGAATAAGTCTGTCTGTTCCATACTAATTAGAAATTCTTATTTTTCATTTTACATTGTTGGTCAGCTATGGATTTCACTATAAAAGACAGACTAATACAATCAGCATATTGCTGATCAGTTCGGAATACATGTACTATATTTGGATATGAGCACAACAACTTTGTTACAAATCTGCAAGGGTATCAGCATTAAATAAAACTTTGGGCATTCTTGATTTGCTTTGTTTTTTAATGGTGTTGTACGTAGCAGCTGGAAACACAACACACACACACGGGCAGGGGACGAAGTTTTGGCAATTGATGGTTATTATTATTATTTTTAGTGGCATATACAAAAAACAATTACTTAAGATTTAGTTACTTATATAGAGTTTTGCTTTCGCATCTGTTCTTCACATTTATTTAGTGGTAATATGGAAAAAATATTACAATTAGTTGCATCCTAATCCAGCTTATCCATAGTTACCTAAAAGAAGAGAAATATATTAATGGAGTTAAATGTAAATTGGTAAATATTTTATTGTAGATGCTGTAAAAATCTTCTTGCTGCTTTAGCTCGCTGCAACGTCTACCTGTAGAGAGAGAAATATATTAGTAGTATTCAGATTACATTTATATGTTAACTAAATAAAACAGACACAATTGTTTTTGTTGTGTTTTATTTTTTATGTTTATTTTTACAACTAATTTCAAAATATATAATGCATATATATATGTGTGTGTGTATATATATGAATACATAATAAATGTTTAGCAATGAATTAAAGTGTTGTACATACTTTTTTATTTGTAAATTATGTAAAATTATTGAATTTAGTTTCCTTTTTTGTTTAGCGAAAATATATGTTTAAAAGTTTTGTGGCTTAAATTTTTCAAATACGATGAATTTTACTACGTTTACAATTAATATTATTTTGTTGATTGTTTTTTCTTTCAATTTATGTTCATTCAGTTTTATTGCGGCTGATTGAAGTGCACCAACAATATTACACACAATATTTTTAAATCCAAATTTTTTGAAAACATTTTTTGTTACTTTTTATTTTGTGTACTATAAAAACAACATGTGACAACTTTAAGTATATTTACTATATGTAAGCCTCCAATTCAGAGTGTTTTATTCTTTATATTTGTTTCTTAATATTTTTTGTGTGTTTTTGCAACTAGGCAATAAATCTAAATTTTTGTGAAATTGTTTCATATGTTTATATTATATATATATATATATATAGTTTTGTTTTAATTTTTGCATTTATCTTAAATAATTAGAACTTTTGCCATTGAAATTGGTTTCATATTTATTTATTTTTTTACACATATTTATAAAAAATTTGCTAGGTAATGTACTTTATGCGAAGACATTAAGATGTTATGTTTTATGTATGTATTTTAAATGTATTTAAAATTTAACCTACTCAATTCTAAGCTAAAGATTGTATGTTTTTATTTTTATTTATTTGTATTTTTTTGTTTCATTTAATTAAACAATAATTCTTTGTGTTATTTCCATGAAAATACTTGCACATGATTTATGGGTTTTGTTTTTCGTACGTTTTATTTATTATTTTTTTGCTGCTGCAGTAAAAAAAATGTAATTTTGAAAATTACGACAATCATAATGAAAATTATACGTGAAGACATAAATTAACGCCCAAAAAATATATAGTTTAAAAACTTGTTGGGTTTTTTGGGTTTATCAAATTTTTTTTGTTTGTTTTTTTTTTCATGATTAAAAAACATAGGTATTAAAAGTTAAGTTTAAACTTATGCAAATAATCAACAACTAACCAAATTGCATCAATTATCAACATTGAGGCTGGGGAAAAATATAAAATTTATAATATATATACTTAGGTATATAAAAAAAATGTCAGATGTAGAAGAAAAATGAAAACTGGTTGTTATATAACTTAATGAAGAAATGTTTCTTTCGCATTGACGCAGCTATTTTTTTTTTTTTTGTTTGTTTGTAGTACTCACGCCACGGCTTAGATCTTGCGTCCACGTTTGCTCTCCAGCTGCGGCTTCTCGGGATGATGCTTGCGCACATGCACCCCGAGATTGCCACGTTGTTTGGCCTTGTAGGTGCAGTAGGGGCATGGGTGGCACGGCTCTTTGCCGCCGCACTCGACATTCTCGTGACGCCGTAGCGTCGACTTCCATCGATACTTCTTGCCACAGTGTCGGCACACATAACGCGATTCGGGATCATCGCATGGACCCAGAGAAGAGTCGCTCAACGACAGCTCATAAGTCATGCCGCTGGGATCGCCACCAGTTTCGGATTCCTCCTTCATCGGTCGTGTTGTCAATATGGTATAACTTTTGCTTGAATCGTGTACGCCCAGCTCTTCGGGTATGATGGTCTCGACACCATCATCATCATCCGGATGCAGCTGGATGTGATGATGATGCTGATGGTGCTGATGCTCCTGCTGTTCATGCTCATGCTCATGCTCATCCTCGTCCTCATCCTGATCCTGATCCTGATCCTGGTCTTGATCTTGCTCCTGCAGGTGGTGGTGGTGTTGGTGCTGTTGCTGCTGAACAACCGTCGCTTGTACATGGTGCGTCTGCAACTGGGAGGCGTGGATGTGATGTGTTTGTGGCTGCTGTTCGTGCTGCTGATGCACCTGCAGCTCTTGCGGCTCATGCTCAATGGTCGTTATGTGCGTCTCACCGCCTGCTGTCTGCATATGCTCGGTGATCTCGGAGGGTGCAAAGCCAATGCCAATTTTAGTGCCATCCGGCAGCTCAATATCATCGATTTCCGCATATTTGACCAGGTCACTGATAATTGTCGCCGACGAATTCGGATTGTTTAGATCGATTTCGCTAATCTCGTACTTGGTGCCATCGGCGAGCTCATGATGCTGGTGCGGTATGGCCTCATGCGTTTCGACAATCTGCAAATTGCTGACAGACGGCGCAATAATCTTGCCACGCGAGTAGCGGATGCGTGAGCCAATACTGGACTTCTGTTCGCCAAGTACATTCCGCATTGCCACCAGGTTAATTGTCTGACCCGTGTGGGCTGTAATAATGCTTTGTACTTGCTGGGCACCTTGATGCAGCTGCAGATGATGCGAGCTTTGCGGCACCTCTTCAATGTGCAACGTTTGCTGCTGCTGTTGCTGATGATGTTGATGTTGCTGTGGCTGATGCTGATGCTGTTGTTGTTGTTGTTGATGTTGATGTTGATGCTGATGCTGCTGCTGTTGCTGTTGCTGCTGCTGTTGTGGCTCCTGAGCCACATGCTGTATTATGTGGTGCGGATGTATAATGGTGGTTGTGTTCGCGCTGCTGCCACTGCCGCTGCCGCTGCTGTTATGCGTCGTTAGGGTCGTTGAGGTTGGTATGATTTTCTTTATGTTAATGAGCTCTGCAACAATTCCAAAGTTTTTCTTTCATTATTAGTAAGAGATTAAAAATAATGTTTCTATAACATATAACATGTAATAATAAATCATAAAAATGCAACAATAAAATCATTTCTCATGATTTTTTACTATTTAACTAAACTGGTGCTAAACTCCACAGTCCAGAAATATAGACAATATTCAGCATCTGTTCTAATGACCACTATAATGAACCAAGTTAGAAGATGAATACTCAACAAATCAATTTTTTAAGCAAAGTGTATCTAAATTTATCCTAAATTTGAATGTTTATTGCACCAAAATCTTATTTATGTTTATTAAATAGGCCTAATAATATTAAAAGTGATTTCCTTGATTTTAATAATAATAACTTGAATAACTTTAATGTTAAGCTGGTAGCTAAATAAAATAATGTCAACTGTGATAGGGATTAAACTCATTATCTTACGTAACCATTTTGCCAGAGCAGCACAAAGAATAAATTAATTTTTCAAAATTGTTCTTACTATAAACATAAAACTACACTTTAATGTAATCTGAATGCTTTTTACATTTCATTTATTATTATAATTATCTTATATTTTCGCTACGTTTTTAATTCTCATTCGCCTTCAACAAACTTCTCATATATTCTACTTTTCTTCCTGAATTGTTTTATGCACATTATGCGTAATAATAATGATAAGCTATAGGCTGATCTAACGACTAGATTTATTTAATTAGATTATAAAGTATTTATTTGCTAAAATGTATGGCTTAAGCTTACCACATTCCGATGAGGGCAATTTGATGGGCGTGTTTGTTAGTGTCGTCAACGTGGGCTTCACATCCGTGCTGTGCGCCGCCGCATTGAGCAGTTCGGTTATCGTTTGGGTTGGTTGTCCAGCGGGTCCGGTGACGGTAACTGCCGCCGTTTGCTCCTCATCGACGCCGGTCAGCTTGGCGGCCGTGATGTTGCCCAGCTTCTTGACGTGCAGCACAAAGCCGTCCTTGTTCTGTGTGATGACAATATCGTTGCTCTCGAGCAGACAATCATCCAGTTCGAACTCATCGGCTGTGCCCTCCGTTTGTTCCGATTTGTCTTGTTTGGCGGCTGCAAAAATAAATTATGAAATGCGGGGACAGAGAGGGGGGGCGTGGCGACAAAAGATTTGCATTATTAGTTGTTGCTTGTGTTTGGCACAAATTTTACCGCTTCTTATGCGTATTGAACACGATCTTTCTCTCTCATTTCTTATTGTTGCTCAGCTCAAAAACGTGTCCTGTCTTGTGTTTTGTTTCGACTTAAATATTTTAAGCTGCGATTCTCGATTTATTTTTTTTCTGTATATTTACAAGTTGGTAAAAACAAGCAAACAAATGAACGCTGCTTAAATTAATGATTATTACATATACATATATTGATAAATTTATATATAAACATTGTGTGCTGCTGTTTGTTTAATGTGTAAAATTAAAATTAAACACCAAAGCCAAAAAACATGTAAAAAAAAGAGAACGGAACATAACAAAAAAACAGAAACTTTATATTATTTTAATAATAAAATCCTTGCCCCTAATTAAGTAATACGAAATGCGACTTATGCACTAAATAATTCAATAATGACACATTTCAATTTTGTTACAAAAGGCAGTTTTTATTAACAATTTATTGTAAACTATTTTGTTTTATAATTAAATGGCTTTAGAAATTTGCTTACTAATTTTAGATATACACATCGGCTGTGAATTAGATTGAGACTTCGACTTACCTGCTGCAAACAAACACACACACGCACGCACACACACATACACAATTACAAATAGTAAATAACTGAGATCAAATCACAAACGAACACTAAGTGCTGCTCTTAGACCAACTTGCCACGAGCTTTGGCCTCGAAAAGCCCTCGTGATGCCGGCAGGCCAAGAGTGCCGCTGCCGACTGATTGATCCGGATGCTGTGTCTTCATGTGCATGTTGAGGCTGTGCTTATAGCGTGCCACATAGTGACAGTGCTGGCATTTCTCGGTTGGTAAACGACCGCATTCGAAGCGCAGGTGGCGCCACAGATTCTTCTTATACGTATAGGCCTTGTCACAACGTGGACAGATATGCTGCGCATTAAACAGAATTTGGGTATCCACAGCCTGCTGCAATGTTGTGCCAATCTTGTTCAGTGACGTAACCGATTTTACAGCCAGTGTCCAAGTGTTCTCTACAACAGGACAACAGAGAAAGGTAATAGGTTAAAAAGTGCGTTCAAATCTTTGAGAAACAAAAAAAAAAACATGTCAACTAAAAACAAAAAACATACAAAAATAATAAAAACAGAGGGATGAACTTGATGATGTATATGAAACCGTAGCTAAAGTGAGGCAAAAGGAAAGAATAATCTATATAGAGTATATATATATATATATATGTGTAACTACCGGACAACCAGTTGGCAGGCAGTAGGCAGAGGCGATAGAGTAGAGCAATTTTGGGCAGGCCATTACTGAAATTCTTCCAAAGAGACATACATACATACATATAACAAAATATAAATAAGTAAATTATAATACTCTTAAGTTACAAATTCAAATAACTAAAATCAAAGTATATTAAAACTAAACTCAACTAAGACGTACAACGGATAACGGATATTTATAAGCCTTACCAACTCTTTCAAACACTCTATAAAATTTGCAACAAAGTGTGTGTGTTTGCATCACATTCGAAACAGTTGCATTGCAATAGCGAATTCTTAAAGTCGCCGTGAATATATCGAATATATCGAATATTTAAATTCCTTTAAAGCATGGCGTAGCTGCAGGTAGTACCGTCTACTATGCACTTAACGGTAGCAATTGCAGATGAGTCCACAATTGACCTGACTCAGACCAAAAAAAAGATTACAATAAATATGCAATTATACAAATTATATAAGCACACAATCGCCCACTTTAAAGTAGAAGCCAAGGTCTTTTATTATCTGAAATAATAGAAGGAAAAATAAATTATATTAGTTTCATCGTGTATTGTTTTCTTTTTTTTTTATATTATTTCCCCAACCAAGCCCAATAAAAAGATGGCAGATTTCGTTTCTTTTTTGGGGTTTAAACATTTCAATATCAATCTTTATTACGTTTTGTTTTTGTTTGTTACCACTTTGCATCAATTTCAAACATGTTGTGTATATAAACAATGTAGATAATGCCTTTTCCTTGTTCTTCAGCTTTTGCAAAAATAACAATTTTTACGCTTGTTGTTGGTTGTTGTATTTTTCGTTTTTGCTCAAATTGTCTTAAAAAAACAGAATCTCAAATGTTTTTACATATTCTTTTGAGTTTATATGCTCTCATGACAACATTATAATTATTATTATTTTTTAATGCTACTTTGTTATATTTATTACAATTATTAACAATTGTTCTTGGTTGTTGTTCTTCTTTTCTTTTCTTTTTTTAAGGTACTAACAATATCAGCTTCGTCAATGTAAGTTTGCTTTTTATATAAATTTGTTTCATAATTTTTGTTTCGCCTTTTCCGTGGATGTCGTTAACAATAAATATATGTATATGTATATATAGATATATTTATATAAACACTTTTAATTTTTTACTTTGTTCTTGTTTAATATTACGCTACAAAAAATAAACAACATTCGTTTGGTTACAATTACATTTCTATTTGCTTCATCTTCTTCTTTTTGTTGTTGTTTTTGTTTTTCTGTTAATTATTGTTTTACATGTCTGCTCTTTTGGTTTGACTATATATTTCTTTATATATATAATAATATATATGTGTATATATATTTTGTATGGCAATTTTGTTCCAAATATACTTTTACTAAAACTTGTTCTGGGTTTGTTCATTTTCTTTTTCTTTTCATTTATGTTTTTTTTTATGTATATGTCATTGTATATATGTATGTATATATGTATGTGTTGTTGTATATATATTTTTGGTTGGTTTCTTTGGAGTATATTTTGTTCATTATTTATTAACTTATGCCTTATGCTAACATTTTTATTCATTTTTTATATTTTTGTTATTAAACTATCATATAAATATTAATTAACAATAACACGTTAAAACTTATTTGTTAAATTAATGAACAAAAATCAAAGAGAATTTGTTAATCAGTAGATGTGTGGGGGGTGTTTTATATTAAAAACGATGCAACAAAAATTAAAATAAAACAAATAATAAAAAACGGAAAACATTAAATGTTTTTCTTATTTAATTCTGGCTTTTAAAAATTAGTCTAAGCTTTAACAGCGCAACAAACAAAAAAATTAATAATAATTTAGCTAATTCAATGAACGTGCAACAAAAAACCTTAGTTAATTAGTTTAACAAATTATTTTAGTATGAGCTACATAAATATTTATATATAATATTTATACAAATTTTTTGCTAATTTTATTAGCCAAACAATTTTGACAATTTGCCTTCTGCGCTTAGAATTTATTTAATTTGTATTTTGATTATTTATATACTTTTTTTGTTTGGTACTTTGCAATTGACACGAATTTGGCACACAAGACAAATTGTAGAAACAAACTTCAATGGACTAATTTGAATAAAGCAAATTGACAACCAAATTGACGGAAATCAATTGTAAAAAAGATATGAAAATTTGCGTTGGTATTGTTTAGTATTTTGTATATTTTTTAATTTTTTTTCTCTAAATATATCTTTTGTCTAGATTCAATTCGAGTTTTAAATTTTGTATACTGTTGCCGTTTAACTCCTGGGCTAACGTTCGATTTGCCGGAAGATGCGTATATAGCTTTGAACTTTGAAACTTATTTTGCTTCCCTTTCGAATATTTTTGAACGTCAGCCCTTAATATATTTTATTCTTTATTACACTGTCGTTTGTTATGAAATATTTGACTACAACAATAAAATAAAATATTAACATTCAACAAGCAAATTTAATAAAATAATAAAAAAAAACATAAGCAATCAAAAGGAAACAAGTTATGTATGTGATTCGACCTAACTAGCATACATATACACATAAATATATATATATATATATATATCTATCTATATATATATGTATATTGTATATATATATATATGTGTGTTTTTAGTTGCACTTTAACTGCCTGCCTTAGTATTTTGTTTTTAAATATATATCCAATTACCATGTATGCATATATATATATTTATTTATATATGTTTATTAATATGTATAATTTCAATAATTTATTACATATAAATCGTTTTAATGGCACTCTTAGCGTTTTTATTATTATTATTATTCTTTTTAACTATGTTCGGTATATGTTACTGTTACTCTTGTTATTCATCTTCTTCTTATTGCACTTGTTAAATACAATTTAGTGTGCAACTGTAGAGCTATTAACTATTTTTTTTTGTTTTCTTTTTTGTCTTGTATTATTTTGTTATTACATTGCAGTAAAAATCAACAAAACACCAATAACAACTAAAGAATTCTGTGGGATGGGAACGTAATTGTTGCTGTTGTTGTTGTACAACAAACAAAATATATATATGTAAACATACATATATATATATGTATATTCTTATGCTTGAATCTATGTATGTTTAATCCCTCACACCTTCTCTATCTCGCTCTGGGCAGCATTGAATTGTAATTTCATTTGGTTACTTCTGAGTGTTTTTTTTTTATTATAAATATATATATATATTTATATATTTTATTTTAAACTATATATTTTCGCTTAGTTTTTCAGTTACATAATGGCACACACTTTCTGCAAACAAATCCAATGCTGCCACAAACAAACACACACACACACACATGCACACTACTCAAACAGTTACAAAAAATCAATTTTTGTAATAACATTTTTAAAATTTTTGCAAGAACAGACAACAAAATTGCTAACATAGCATTTTAATTACTTTTGTTTTCACAGTGTGTATTTTCTTCAATGTTAGTGTGTATGTTAATGTATGTTGATGTATGTTGATAAGTTTTTGTTCTGTGAACCAACAAATCGTTTGGCCTCTTTGCATTTTTATATCAGTATAACTAACTAAAAGAAGAATCTCTCACGTTTGTTTTAATAGCTGCAATTCTGGTTGCACTTGTCTATAACGACTTGTATACCCTTGCAGAGGGAGTATTATGACTTTTGATATAATGCTAGGCAGGTGTTCCTATACATAACTGGTAACTTGGATCCTATTAAAACGAATTGGATCGTTTCTGTAGCTGCCATGGAAGTGAAATATTTGGAAATACTTTAAATAAAATCTGCAAGGATATATATTTTCCACTTCGGCTTGCCGAAAAATTCACTTTTTATATATCCTGTTTCTCTGTTCAGTTTTCTTTCACTTTGTTTTATAACAAACACTCACATCTCGACATACACAATACGCTTGTGTATATGTTTGTATGTTAAGTTAGCTTCCAACATATAACATTTATGTATATATATATATATATATCAATATATAACGATAATTTGTATATAACATAACATACATATATATATATATAGATATATATATGTTTCGTATTCTGTAATTGGTTTAGTTCTATGTAGTTCAGTTTAGTTGTTGTTGTTGTTGGCTTTTAGCTTCTTTGAAATTTGCAATTACGTAATTATAATTATATTATGTTTTATAATCTTGTTGTTGTTTCTATGTATTAGAAATATATAGATATATATTTGGCAACAAATAAACACAGTACGTTTTGTTATATGTATTTTTGTTTTCAGTGTTTCTGTTATATAATTTTTTGCTTCTCTCTACATATTACTAAATTATTATTATTTACACTTGTTTTTTTTTGTTGTTGTTGTTGTTAATTTCACTAAGTTGCTCGTTTTTTTTGTTTTTGTTTTTGTTTTTGTATTTGTTTTTGTTTTTGCTTTTGCACTTTCGACTAATATTACGTAGTTTTGGTTAGTTTGACTAAAATGTTGTTGCTCTTAGCTTCCTTGCGTCTCTCTCTTCTATATATCGTTTATGTGCTTTGTTACGGCCTCTCAAGTACAAATTTTTACTAGCTCTTCTTCTTTTTTTGTTCGTAATTTTTACGTTTTTTTTTGTTTTTTGTTTTCTTTTCTTTTTTTGTAATTGTACTAAAATTCTAAAAAATGTTGCACTGACTGCAACTATACATATGTATATATGTATATGTATATATATATATATATATATATATAGATATATATATATATATTCCTGTCTAGGTTGTTAAATATTTTATAATAGCTACGCTTGATTTTGTTTCTTTCTTTGTTTATGTTTATTAATTCTGGTTTTAATGCTCAGTTGTCAACAATAATTCTCAACTTGTTCTTGTTATTTTATCATAATGTGTATTGCATATACTAGATATATATATCGTATGTATATGGGCTTGTTTTCCTTTTTGTTTTTTCTTTATAAATGATGTGGCATCCAATAAATTCGTTTTGTTGTTGTTATTTGTAATTGTTCTTGGTTTAGCTACTTGTTCTCTCTATATGGTATATGAATGTATATATATATATATATATATATAATTGCTTTCTTCAACTAACTGTTTTGTTTGTTCTTTTCTTTTTTTGTGTTCTTCTTCTTATGTGTGTGTGAGTGTGGATTTCTTTTTTTGTTTAGTTTTTTGGTAGTTACAATTTTTACTTTTATATGTATGTATATATGTAAGTATTTTGAATTTTGTTTGTTTTGGTTACGCTCAACAAAATGTTGCACTTTGCCTATGCGGATAACGATTATTCTATTTGATTTTAAAGAAAACATTATCTCATAAGTAATATTTGACACAGACACCGGACTCAAGGTGCCGTTTTAGGTGGGAGCTTTGTGAAAATGCTTTGCCGCACATCAGACAGCGAAATTTTTTCTGTCCACCACATTCATATCTACGTAGACGAAAAGAGTTTCATATATGGAGAAAAAAAAAAAAGAAGAGGTTATTAGATCAACTAAACAGACAGACGAGGACCAGACTATAATATTGATATTGATATTGATATTGATATTGTTGGCTAACAAAATAAGGTGATCAACTCACCTGATATGTCGTTGCAATGAGCTGGCATCCTTATAGCTCTTCAGGCAATTGAATCTGGGGCACTGATAGCGTCCATCCGGATTTATAAATTTGAATAAATCCGAAAACTTAAGCTCATACCAATAATCACGGATCAATGAGTGCGCCGCCGAACTGGTTGGCGGTGGCGTTTGGCTGGAGTTGGAGGCGTAGCTGTTGGGCGCTACAATAACAAAATATAGTCAAGTCAAAAAGAGATGCAAGGATTGACAAAAAAAAAATACAAAAACTTTAATCAGTTACGAGAGAGTTGCGTTTCTTAAGCCTAAACAACTAGACTGAAGACTTTGCTGATTTGTTATAGCAGAGCTGTCAATTGCATTTTTAATATATTAAAGATAATATATTGAATTACGAGCTCCGATATTTTGTTTATATTTATAAAAAAAGTAACAAGATTCTCTTTTCTTTTTTTTTTTGTAGTAGTTAGAATTTTAGTTGAATTTTTGTATTTGTAGTAAAGTGTTTTTAGGAATGAAGAAATTAAAAGAATATGTCTATATTTATATATATATATATATATATTAATAATTATAAGAATAATAAAAATGTGATATTTACAGTTAGTGTGTGGTATGCAACAGTTTTTGTGTTCATTTTGCATGTTGGTTGGTTGTTTGGTTGGTTGACTGATTGATTGATTGATTGGTTGGTTGATTGTTGGTGTTTTTGTTGATGAAGCGAGAGGCTGATTCTGAGCTGATGCAGAGAGCAGTTGCAGTGGATGGTGATGATAAGATACGGCTTGCTTATAAATACATACATACATACATACATATATACACAGATACAGATGATGTATGTATATATATAATATAGAGGAGGCTTTGGCGATATACTTGCGATACTGTAAATGAGGCGCTGTGTGAATGATGATGCATATTTTGTGATTATATTTTAATGGCTGCTGCAATGAAACATTTTTAGTAGAAGGCAAATGCAAATGCAACCCGCAAGAGTAATAATAACTAAAAACCAACTAAAAGGTAAACGTATATATAGAAAATAGTAAATAACAATTTCCTTTTCTTACAATTTTATTAAGTTACATACAAAAATAGCGGTATATATTTATATATATGTATATGTATATAGGTTTATATATATATTTATAAAAATACTTAATTATGCTGCTCTTTGACAATTTATATAAAAATATTTTTTTTTCCTTTTTTTTTTTTTCTTTTTTCATAAAATTTATATGAAAATACAAATGTAGTTGTATGTAGGTGTTGTATTTGTGTGTAAATATAATTGGACATTTTGAGTAAGTAATGTGTGGAATGAATTTGGTGTCTGTCACAGTATAGATTCCATTTTAGTGTGTGATATGAATAAAAAATAAATTCAGAATGAAAGAAATGGAAACATTGCAAACGTAGTATTCTATTCGAATTCCGATTACGTTGAGTTTGAATAGTTTGAATTAGAATCATATAATTTGAAGCCATCAATTTAGAACAACCGAAACACATTCAAATCACTCAAAGGAATCAATTGTTATAGCTTAAGTTGCCTTTTATCATGGAACATGGAACATCTAGCAAAATCGGTTTTTGACAACAAAAAAAATGTGTATTTCTGTTTTTATTTGTGTGTTAAGAGACCTCCTTCTTAAGTGCGCTCAATATCAACTTGAAACTGTATACTTTATAAACTTGAACTAAGCATTTTTAATAACTGTTTGAGCCAAGGACACAACTGATTCTGTTTGCAACTGATCAAAAGACATATCACATAAGTTTTGGATGGAATCCAAAAACATTATATCATAATTTTCTTGGCCAGCCTTAACATGACCCAAGCTGATCTCTCAGCTTTTGCTGCTGGGCAATTGACTTATTTTTTGCTTTGGCTGATTCTGTTGTAAATATATATTTTAACTATTTGCTGTATGTATTTGATGTATTTTTAATTTTTTTTTATTTAATTGTACTGTAGGTTGCATTCATTTGTAATTGCTGAGATCGCTTTTTTTGGTTTGTTTAGTTGTATGAATATCATATCATATTTTATAATAATATATTTATCTTCATAAAAGAACTTCTAAGCTAGCAAGGAACTTACATTTTACAGCTCGCAAACTAAGCTACGTACGATGTTTAGATTTTAGATTTTAGGTTTTAGTTTTTTTTTTTAATTTTTAGTATATTACTTTTTTTATTTGAATTTGTGGCGTTGCCGTTTCTTAACTAAACTATGTATATCAAACATTTGTTTTCACTTGATTATCTTCTTCACGTTATTTCTTAGGAATGCGACGTTACGAAAGTGCCTCTTAAGTGCAACCCCCTGGTAAAACCTGTTACTACTCTCAGTAGTCTAGTAAAGTATTTATAACTTGTTTGTTTTTGTTTTTGTTTTTGCTTTAAATGCTTTTGACTTAGATTTGGTTACATTTCTTTTTGGACTTTTGGCTTAAAGTGCTAATAATAATATACGTATATACTTTATAAATAATTTAAATTTAACTTAGGCGCAAACTTTTAAGCTTTGGATAGAAATATATGTTTTCTTTTTAACTTAGGACTAATAAATGTGTAAATTTAAGAATGTTTTGGCTGCTGTTTTTGGGATTGCAACGCACAAAACGTGGCACAAAAGAGTTGGTTGCACATAGAAACCAATTCAAATGAGGGCCCCAAAAGTCCCAACACTTTTTGGACACTTTGCCGCATCAAATCTACATAAATTAAACAAATTTATGCAAAAGTACATTTGCATGCAAATCGCATACTCGTGGCCCACAAAGTGAAAGTTTAAGTATGCAAAAAACGTAAATAAACCAAAAAAAAATAAATAAATAAAAGAAAAATGAAATGTCATGGAGCGTGTGCTTCTCAAACATTTCTTTAGTAGAAACATTTTGTGCGTTGCGGTGCCCAGTTCTTATAAAATTAGAGTTGACAACTTATCAAAATCAAATTATCGAGGATTACGTTTCTCGGAATATCCTTGCAGTGGATAAGGTTCAATTTGGTCAAGAAGCTAAGACTGGTAAATTCAATTAAGTTTCTCAGACAGTAGACAAGTCAAAACGGATTAAATGCGACAATATTATCATTAAACTAATAAGATGTTCAATTTCGAATAATGAATATGAATTACGATCAGTATCAGATGAGAACTGAGCAAATCGGAACACTATTTCCTAATAGCTATCGAATAAAAATGTAATTCTTGTGAATAAATGAAATTCAAATTTGGACCAACGTCTCCAACAGCTATCTGCAAGGGTATTTAAGTCCTCGACACGCCGAGGTGATCTAATTTATTTGTCTGGTTTTATGCTGTTTCCCATTTGGTTTGTATGCTGGCTGCCTGCATTTGAAATGCCAGCGGCAGGAAATCCTTTTTCATCTTGGCAAAATGAGTTTTAATATGCTTGGTTAGATTATCGCTGCGCTTGGCCGCATAATTGCAGCTGGGGCATTGAAATATCGGACGCTCTGTGGTAAAGCGGCACTCAAACCGGCGATGGCGACTCAAGCTCTTGCGTGTCTTGTAGGATTTGCCGCATTGATCGCATGCGTGTTGATACCAGGTGAGTACGAAATCTATAAGTAATTTGTTGGTTCCAACACACACACGTTGGGTAAAGAGAAAGAGAGAGAGAGAGAGAGAGAAAGAGAAAGAGAACAGCACACAACAACACAAAAAAGTGAATGAAGCAGTGCGCGAGTGTGTGTGTGTGTGTGTAGATGTTGTTGATGAATTTGTTGCATTTTTTTTTGTATTAAATATGATATGATGTATTTTTAATTTTTTTTTTTGCAGTTTTTTGAATTTTATGTCTTCAGAAAGCTGATGATTGATTTTTGAATAATTTCTTAAGACTGATATATTTTTTTGTTTTTCTGTTTTTTTTTGTTTTGAGCAAGTCAAACTACATTAAAATAAACATAAAACTTAAGCGGTACAAAATATATAAATTTATATATATACATACACATATGCATTCCAAGTGAAAATTAAGACACATAAAGCTTAAAAATATTTGACGGGTAAAATAAATAAAACAAAAAATAACAATTAAAATAAATATATTAATATATTGCTTATAAGTACAACGTCAGGCACGCCCACAAATAAATGTAAAAAAAATAGTATATAGATGTAATAAAAAAAACCCACATAGAGAGTATATAAACACGGCGCTAGTTCTGCAAATCAAATTTGTCGCGATGCGAATTTCGGACAAACTTCAATTGCAGAACGCGGCCGGTTTTGTAAAGAGGCTGTGTAAGAAAAACATCGAGTGTTAAATAATTTATTACTTTGTTTTTTTTTTTAAAGACACAAATACAATATATGCATATATAGATATATCAATAAATTTTAATAATTTTAAGAGTAAGTTTGTTTTGTGAGTAGCGCAAGGACAAGACACAAAAGCACGAGACGATGCACTCACACACACACAGCACAAACACACACACACATAAACCAGTTGAGGATTCATATAGCATACGACAAGGCGCTATATATGCATAATATATATTTTTATATATAACATATATTATATATAAAAGTTTGAATGTGTGGTTGTCTGTGTGTGTGTGTGCGTGTGTGTAGTTCTTCTTAATATGTGCGGCTAAAACAAGAGGAACCCATGTATATATTTATATATAGTATATATAGAGAGATTCAAGAAATAGACGCAGACAGAATAGATTATATAAGTATATGCATAATAGTAGTTTGTAAGTGACAGATTTGGTATTGATGTGTTGTACTGTGTTTTTGTACTGGGACGAGTAGAGTATACGCATACAGTTACTGATTGATTGATACTGATAGTTGGGGAATACTGGTTATAGATATTTCCTAGAACTGCAGCCAGTACCGAGTAGTAGGTAGTAGTAGGTAGAGTAGAAGAGTTTATCTAAAAGAAATTTAGTAATAAAAATAGGTTAGTTAAATTCTCTGTACAACAAATGCTTTTCATTTTTTTTTTGTATATTTTTTTTTGCAGCAAGCGAAACGAAACACGCAACAAAAAGCAAACCAAAACAAAAAGTAATGTTGGAAAAATGTGGAAAATTGGATGTGTGTGGTTTACATGTAAAGCCAGCTAAAAGATAAACAGTTAATAAAAACGTATGCACAAAAATCAATTTGTCCTTTTTTTTTTGTTTTTGTTTTTATTCAATTAATAATATAAATTTTTGTTTGGTTTTTTTTTTTAATTCTGATAAATATATATATAAATATATATTTATATTTAAATTATATTAAATATTTCACATATAAGTATAAAATAAGTATACATTTTGGTGGCATATCATTTGGAATAAGTGCTTAAATAAAATCGTCTTAGCAATTCTTTTTTGGATTTTTTTCTTGTTTTTTTTTTGGAATCAGTAAGTATTTCTCGTTCTTGTCTGTTGAGTATTTGTTGTCCTTCCTTGCTTTGGGTTGCATAGCACATTAAAACCACTTTACTCGTTTAGTACGTGTAGTAAAATGGTTTGATTAAAATGGCATCACTTATTGAAATTCTTACAGTTCTAACAAAAATTAATGATACTTTTTTTGTGTGTTTTTTGGGAATGACTTAGGCTAAACAAATTCGTGACGGTTTTGAGTTGACATTTAGTTCTTTTTAGGATAGGAAGTACCGCAAAGTAACATTGTAATACAGTTTCTTTTTGTTTTTTTTTAGTTTGGTTTAAGACACGTTTCGCTGACTAAAGAGAGCACGCAAAAAAAAATAGAAAACATAAAAATAAGTTACATAAAATTATAAATTATTAGCGCTGGAATGTCTATAGCTGAGATTCATACATGGAATTATCATTTCTTATTTTCTCCTTCAATGTTTTGTTTTCGTTTTTTTTTTAAACATAAAAGCAAATCATTTCTGCTGAGACAAATTAAAATTATTAAACTAAAATCGAGTTTCAAGCATTTTTCATGATAATAATAAATATAAATAGCATTTTCTCTTTCTCTTTCGTGTTTTGTTAATCTCTAATTGAAATATACTTTGGTTTACTTTATGCTTAATGCTTAATGGATAAAGTACAACATTAGTTGTTGTTGTACGCAAATGGCATAGTGTTCATCAAGCGCTCCTTGAGCAATGAATTCGATATGATCTGCAGGCCGAGCTTCATGTTCCACTCCTCGTCCAGCAGATGATGCGGCTGCGCCTTGCCCGGTGTCACCGGCTCCGCTTTGATGCCCAGCTCAGCGGCAGCTGCTGCCATTTCAGCTCCACTACCGACAACTGTTGCCTCACTACCATTATTGTTGCCGGCAGCGGCTAAAGCGGCAACGGCCGCTGCTGCTGCTGCTGCTGCAGCCGCTTGCTCCTCAACAACCGCAGCGGCTGCCGATATAGCTGTAATGGCACCCGTCAACCCATACGTCGGTATGGGCATCATGTGGGGCGGCAGGGGGGATGTGCCGCGCGAACCGTTCACATTCTCATCTCGCTCGTAGTGCTCCTTGCGCAACGACAGATTCTCGGGTATGGGACTCTCGCAACCGTTGTGCGAACCAGCGCTGCCCACGCTGGCGCTATCGCTGTGTACAACTCCACCACCATTAGCACCACCAACACCACCGACGCCGCTGCCGCTGCCGATGCCGACGCCACCAACACCACCGCCGCCAACGCCACCGGCAGCGCCGCTCAAAATGCTCGATTTGAGGTCGAGACTGTTGTTGCGCGGACTGCTGGTCCTGGAGCCGCTGCCAGTCGTCTGTTGTGCAATGGCCGGCGGTATGCCATGCTTGGACACCAGATGCCGCACCATGTGGTATTTGCGACGGAAACGCGAGCTGCAGAACTCACAATTGAAGCGCGGCGGTATGCCGATGCACTCGTCCCGCATGTGGCGCTGCAGATGACGCTTGCGCAGATAGCTCTTGCCGCAGACGGCGCAGGGGAATCGCTCGTGAGGATCGCCGCCAAGGGAACGATCGCCCTCCATATCGCTGCCGAAGACGCTGTGCCCAAAGTCATACTTGATGTCTACGTTGATTGATTGTTTGGTTGTTTGATTGGTGGATTGATTGATTGATTGATTGATTGTTGTAGTGTTGTGTTGTGTGCGTTGCAGTTGAAGGTGTTTGAATTATTATCATGATGTAGGTTTGATATGTGATGTATTTTCGAATTTGAGGTTTTTGTTTTCGAGTTTTTGTTTTGTGTGATTTTTTTTGGGGGGGTTTTATGAAATGAAAATGAAAAGAAAAATAAAAAATATTGTGTGAAAAATCATAAGACGCAAGTCCCTTAAGCGGTAGATACTTTTTTTTGTCGTTGCGGGTTTGTCCGAAGTTCTTTTTTTTAAACGTATTTAACTTAAACTAAACTTAAATTGTTTTCCGTTTTTTCTTCCTTTTTTTTATGTTGATGAAAGTTGAAGAGAACTAAGGACTAAAACTAAAATACAAGGTGACAAAGACAAGGAAAATTCTAATTAAACAAAGTTGTTAACTACTTTGATTATGAGCTACACAAATTTTAAACAAATACAATTTAAAAATTACTTGGCAAATTTTACAAAAATTATTTTATTTTCAATTTATTATTTTGAACTAATAACAAAAGGAATACTTTAAATAAAATCAATTTTAAAAAATGAGAAAACTAACTAATTTGTTTAAATAAATATTATTGTTCAAAAAAAAATATAATTTTTACCAACACAAATTTTTTAGTGTTTTTTTTTCATGTATTGCAAAAATGTTTTTGTTTTTTTTTCATTTGATTTATCCACAAATTTGTTGCAAATTCGCGCTCTGTAAATTCTGCAGTATTTTGTATTAAAAATAGAATAAATATATATTTAAAGGTATGTTTACAAAAATTAACAAAAAAACCAAGTTTCATTTCAATAAATAGTTGTACACATATATTTAACTTTCTTTTAGATTTTAGCTTTGCTAGCGCATTAAGTTTAACAACATTAAATGGAATTCGTTTTGTTCTTTATATATATATATATATACAATTTGACAAGGGTGTAACTTGGGTGGAGGGGTTAGGAGTTTGCTTAGATACACACACAAGAGAGTCAAGTCAACGCTTTGAGCTCTCTATGATTTTTTGAGCTGATGTATGCCATGTTTCTGCCGCAGGTGCAACTTTAGATCGTAGCGCCAACTGCAATTGAAATTACAAAATTCACAATGGAATTGTACGCTTGCCGGTTTCTTGGAGCTACTCGCAACACTGCTGCTGACTCTAATCAAATGATTGCTGCTGCTGTTGTTGTTGTTGTTGTTGCTGCTGCGCATAGGTTTTGTGGTTGTTGTTGTTGCTGCTGTGGCTGCTGCTGCTGTTGGCAGCAATATGGTCGAGTTTAATAACGATGCCAATTGAAATGAGGCTGCTGCAGCTGTGGACATTTGACAGCCGCTGCAATTGCTGGCATTGCAGTGCAACTTGTTGTTGTGTGCAAGTGTTGCAAGTGTGCTGACTTCACTACTGTTGTTGTTGTTGTTATTGTTGTTGTTGTTGTTGTTTTGGCCACATTTGTACATTCTTCGTATTGTTACCTCCGGCTCATAAATTTCACGCATTTCAGTCACACTTGTTGCTGCTGCTGCTGTTGTTGTTGTTATTGTTGCTGCTGTGCTGCTGCTGCCGATTGACAATTGTAGTTGTTGCTGCTGTTAGTGCTGCTATTGCTGCTGTCGGCGGCTGCAATTGCTGCTGCTGCTACTGCTACTGGCGTCTTGGTTGTTCTTGCCTTGCTAGCGGCAGCCGCTGCAACAGCCGTGGCCAAATTACAGTACAGCGTCCTTAAATCTGTAAAAAGTTTTGGATTGGGTGGTTTTTTTGGACTCAAAAATGTTTCTTCTTGCGCTTTGTTGTTTTTTTTGTTTTTTTTTTGTTGTTGGGGAGCATAATGTGTGTGTTTTGTGTGGTTTTGGGTGTGTAGTAGTATGTCGAGTGTGTTGTTGAGATATTTATATAATTTACAGCTACTTAAGTGTATAATGATTAATTAGGCGCAACTCTCACACATTAAATTTAGAGTTAATCATTGTACTAAAAACTATTTATAAAGGAGCAGAAATTAAATTAAAATTAATTAATTTAAACAAATGCACACCGCGCCACGACCGCCTCAATTTAAAATTACACACAAAATTCTTGTTTTCTTGTTGCTTTGCTTTTTCTTTTTTTTTTTTTTTTTGTTGGTAAATTCACACATACAAATTAATGGGAAAAGAAACTTAATTTAATTACACAAACTTTTGCACCAAAATTTTACATAAATTTGTAGGCGTGTAAATTAAATGTTATTTACCAGTTAAAAAAAAAATTAAATAAGAAATTTGTATTTTTGGGGAAAATTTTGTAGTTGTGTGTATGTGTGTGTGGGTGTGTGTGTGTGTATGTGTATGAAGCATGCAATTGAAAAATTGAAAAACACATTTTGTCGCTTCTGTATATAAAAAATTGCATTTATTTTTTTTTAAATATATCATATATTTTTTAGTTTTTTAGTTACTTAATCCTTTGTTGTTTTTCGTTTTTATATTATACATTATTTTAATAAAAAATAATTTTACTTCAACATGAATTTTGATTTTCGTTGCTGGAAATAAAAGTTTTGCTTAATAAAAAGAACGCTGCAAAAACATTGAAAAATGCTTTCAGAGCAAATGCAAGAAATATGTTTGAACAGTCAAAAAAGGGATCAAACTGTTTTTTTTTTTGGTTAATTGGATTAGTAAGGTTTTCTCAGCTGGTTTCTTTTCAAGAGTGGCGTCGTCATTGTCTTTGTACATCATTCCCAAACCCGCACATCATTGCCACAATCCTCTCCTCAACTCACAACACCGACCACCCCACCCACCAACCCCCCTTCCCATTCCCCTTCCCTTCCCGCTCGTGATCAACAATTAAGCGTTGCCGCATCGCTGCCCGATTTATTTGCCTTGGCAACGGCGGCTGCTGCTGCCAGCACATGCAACTGTTGCTGTTGATGAAGTTGCTGTTGCAGCTGCTGCAATGCCTGCTGATGCAACTGTTGCTGATAGTAACTACTACTGCCAGCCGCCGCTGCCGATGAACAGGACTCATCCACCATTTGATGCTGTTGCTCATCTGCTGGTGGCCCGGCCTCATTAACATTGTCCTCATCATCATCATCGTCATCGACAAGAAACGTTGGCTGCTGCTGCTGTCTGTTGTCGTTGCGATTCATCTGCGACAAAATCATCGAGGCCATCATCCAACATATCCAGATCAACAATATCATCACTTGACGCCGCCGTCGCCGATGCCGCCGACAGCGTTGGCCGCGCTGCTTTGGCCGCAGCTGCGCGCTGCTGTTGCCGCTTGAAGAGCGAACGCATTGCAATTTCCGGATGCTTTTTGCGGACATGCTGACGCAAATGATCGGCACGCTTGGTGCGATGACCACACACCGAACACACCATCGACTTCCCCTTGCCGCACTCCTGCCGCAAATGGCGACGCAGTGTGCCGTGGCGTCGATAGGTGCGATAACATTGCGGACAGGTGAAACTCTCCTCACCTACAACACTCCCACCAAGACCACCACCAACACCACCACCACCACCACCACAAACAGCAGCAGCCGCTGTTGCAGTGATGCCTGTGGTGCCGCCGCCGCCAAGCATTGACTGAAAATTATCAAATTGCGGCGCATGAAAATGATGCAAACTTGCTGATGTTGATGTTGTTGATGGCGTTGTTGTTGCTGTTGCTGCTGCTACTGCTGCAGTTCCTTGATAATGTAAATGCATATCGCAGCTGTCGTCCTGTTTGTAACTGCTATTGCTGCTGTCTTGTTGGTGTTGTTGTTGTTGATGTTGTTGTTGTTGTTGTTGAAAGCCTGAAATTTGTTTTTGTTTTGTTTGTTTTTGATTTGCATTTCTCATAATTTTTGAAAGAAAAAAAGAATCTAATTTCATAGGTTATTCTCTGCGCTCAGGGTACGTTAATAATTCTTTTTATTTGGTTTTGGCATGCTTTTATTTTGTTTATATGTTTTTCATTTTTTTTTTAGTGTAAACGTTCCTCATTTTCAAGGCACAAAACAAGCATTGATTAGTTGTTATCAAAATGCCATTTTAAATTAAAAATTTGTTTGTTAAGCAGCATTATTTTTTTTTTTTTTAAGTTTTGTTGAGTGTTTTTAATTGATATTTTAATTTTTCTAATTAATAAATTAATTTTTGTTGGTTTTGGTTTTGGTTTTACGCGTATTTGTCAAACAAAAACAAATTTCAAACAGGCAAAATTAATTGGAAAATGCACTGTGCAGCGCACACAGGTTAATTAAAATAATTTTTAAAAAAACAGTAAATAGAAGAACAGAGTGAAAGATAGGAGAGTAGAGCAGAGTAGAGGCAAAGAGAGACGATCAAGAGCCGTCGCCAAAGTCTCTCTCTCTTCAGTGGAGTAGTTGAAGAGAGCGGTGTAACTTCAAATACGCGAGAGAGGAGCTTTTAATTTAGTAGAAGTTTATATTTTTGTTTATGAAATAGAATGAGCATGAAAGATGTGTGAATGTGTGAGTGCGCGAGACGAGCTTTTGTTTTTTTGCAGGCACAGGTAACAAAGCAATAGAAGGAGGAGAAGGACACACACACACACACACACGCACACTCAGGCACGAGCAAAATATATATTTGTTTTTGTTTTATTTTTTTAATGTTGACTTTCTTTGCATTGGTTGATTGGGACTTTTTGGATCTGTATTTTATGACGTTCGTCCGTCTGTGTGTCAGTTGAGTTTTTGTTGATTGTGTGTGTTAGTTTTAGTGGTGTGTAAAATATTTAAATCCTTGAAACGAAACACTTAACTAAATTGACGACCGCCATAAATTGCAATGTTTCTTTCTTTAATCATTTAAAAAATACTTCAGATTGAAAGAGAGACACAGAGAGGGGTTGAGTTGAGCTGAGTTGCGTTGCATTTAGAAAGAGAAAGCCTAATACAAATATTTGGTAATATGCTTCTTGACCTTGCAATGCCGCTTCAACGAATCTTTACGCTTGAAGCCCGCATCACAAACGGCACAACGAAAGTTCTCCATTTGTCCGCATTCGAACTCAATGTGACGCTTCAGCGCCGACAGTCGCGTATACGAATTTGGGCATTGTGGACACTGTAATTTACCGTCGTCCCGTTGCTCGGCATTGCGCGCCAGCGTCGCTGCTGAACTGCTGCGCTCCAATAGCGGCGGTGCCTGCTGCATTAATTTCTTAGCCGCAGCAGCACCAGCAGTTGCCGCTGCGCTACTACTTCTTCTCTTGCGTGATCTCAATTTACTGCGTCGCAGCGTTGGCCCAGTTGTGGGAAGGGGCGGTGGCGGCGGCGGTGGCGGCGGCAATAGTAGTGGTGGCACATCGGGCTCATAGTAAAACGAGGTTTGACTTAAGCTCATCTCAAGCAGACCTGCAATGAGACGTGTTTGGCAAGAGCAAAATGCAAAGAGAGAGGAATAGAGAGAAAGAGAGAGCAAGGTAAAAGCTGTTTGGCTATGTAATGTGTGCTGCTGCTGCTGCTGCCGGCTGACTGCTGCTGCTGCTGCGACACAGGCACGACGACAACTTTGCGTACAAAAATTTCAAAGGCAAAACAACTTGGAAGAGAGCAAAACGTGTGCGTAGTTTTAAGCTTTCCTTTTCTACTTCTCAACGGTACTACACACACACACACATATATATATATACACGCAAGCACATACGAAAGTTTAGCAAGTGAACGAAACTATAAGTCTAGTCTAGTTGAGCTTTATTTACCGCATAATAAATTTATCGTTTACAAAAACAACAAACTTGTATTTGAGTACGAACTACGCGCTTAAACCTAAGCTCTCCTCGTCCTCCTCTTCATTTATCATCTCATTAATCTCTCTTTGAGACGCCCTTATGCACGTAATAGTAGTGATCTTGCAGCTTGAAATTATAGTGAAATCCGCGTCCGCACATGCGACACACATATTTCTTCGGCTGATTGCACTCTTTGCGCATGTGGCGCGTCAGTGTGCCCAACACCTGATATCTGCGACCGCATGTCTGGCAGATGTATGGCGCCGACGCCGACGTCAACGCCAGCGATGCCGACGTCGACGTACCCGCTATAAGGACTACAGAAGGCGTGGTCGCTGCTGCTGCTGTTGTTGTTGCTGCCGCTGCCGAGTCGCTGTTGTTGCCGCCCAAGGCTGCGGCGGATACATTTCTAAAGAGAAACACAACAAATTTCACGATAGGCTTTTGGTTTTTAAGAGAGCGCACAATCAAGAGTGACAGAGACAGAGAGAGAAGAGAGAGTGAAAGCACACATTTACCTGCGTGTCGATATCAGTTTACTGTTATTGCTGCTACTGGTGCTGCTGCTGCCCAATTTGCGTTTGCGCCTGGACTTGTTGCGTGTGGAGGCGGCGGCGACGACTGTGGCCATCGACTGAGAGGGGGTCGGGATGGTGGTGGTGGTGGGCTTTCTTCGAGTATTCGAGCGACTTGAGCGACCGCGCACGGCCACAATTTGTGGCAACAACATGCCAGCAGCAGATGCGGCGACGGCGGCGTCGGCTTCAGCTGCACACGCACCACAATCACAATCCAAAAAGAGACAAAAGAAGAGAGACGAACATGGCTCAGAGGCAATTGGCAACAAACAACAACAAGCTGAAATCAACAATTTCTAAAGTAGACTCCTCCTCTTTGCTCTCTATAAAACAAAAAAATCGCTTCACTAAAAAACTCGCTAAATATGAAAAAAGCTCTTAAAACGCACTCGCTCTCAGGAATAAAAATCAATAATAAGAAAAACAACAGAATTAAACGATTTGAGTTGACTTTAATTTGAGTTGAAAAGTTAATATTTTATTCTATTCTCATTTTTATATATTGGTAACAAAAATATATATATATATATACATATATATGCAAGTGTGTACACAATAAAGAGAAGGAAAGAATAGGCTGGTTGCATTATAAAAAGGATCAGGCACTGAGCCGGTGTGTATGATGGTAGTGATGTTGCAGCTTGAAATTATAGTGAAAGCCCTGGCCACACAGGTGGCATATGAATTGCTTGGGCTGATTGCACTCTTTGCGCATGTGGCGCGTCAATGTTGACAGCGTTTGATAAATGCGACCACAGGTCGGACACACGTGCAACGGCGGCGACGACGGCGACGACCTGGACATCATTGTCGCTCTTGCTGCTGCTGACTGTCGGCGTGTCTTTTGCTGCTGTTGCTGTTGCATCGCCGTCGATCGGCTGGACTTTCTTCGGGCATTGAGCTTTAAGCTCTGATGCACCACTTCAGAGCAGGGCACACACAAAAAGAAAGGGGAGAGAAAGACACACAAAATAGAGAATACACTTGGCTTAAGCAAAACGAGAAAAAAGCAAAATTCAACTCTCTTCCTACAACTCTATTCCTCCTAGGCTGTGATATTTTCAAATCTTCTCGATGACCTCTTGAAAAAAGCTCTTGTTAAAAACGCTCTACTCTCTCGTTGGTTGGTTGGTTAACCTGACGAGAAGAGAATCTCTCGTTTGAACTGAAAGTGCCAATTGTACAAGTTGAAAGCAAAGAAAATCCCAGTTAACAAAGAAAAAAAAAAAACAGAACAAAAAAACTATTACCAAAACTACAAAGTAAATAGAGAGAGATGGAGAAAAGTGTACTACAGAGGCATACATACATATGGGAGAGCTTAATGCAGTTTTGATTATTAGAGCAACAACACTAAAGATTGTTTGTATACATTTGCATTTAAATGCTTATATTATATTTTTGTATAAACTAGTTTATATGCCAGCAATTATGACACTCACACTCACACTAGCACATACACACACACAACTTTAGCAAACTGTGTCTGTGTGCGTACAGTTATCACAAAAAGCTTTATTAAAATTGCAGCGACAACCTAAAACGCATTTGATTGTGGAGCTTTTGTAGGCCGGCCAACACACAACTCAATGTGGGTCAAGGCCAAACAAGCAGCTCTTCGGAGACGAAAACACGCCAATCAAATGAGAATCAAAGAAAAATCCTTGCAAATTTTGACTAATTAGAAAATTGACAACCGATTCATGAATCATTAACACTCATTTATTCAGAATTATTTTCTTTGGCGAGAGATCAAATCAACTGCTTTTTTACGCTTTCGAAATTCGTTAGACAATAATGCTAATGAATCTGGAATTCCCCAAATACACAACAAAAAAACAAACAAACTTGTTTCCTAATGCAGCTAAACACAAAAAAAAAGTACGCTCAGAGTCTAAAACCATCATCATCATAATGATTATCATATTCTTAGACTGTCATCTGCGCAATGCACAACGCAACCGCAACGAAATCTTAGTAAACCGGTATTTAAACACACTAGAGAGAGAGAGGGACTTGTATTCTTATAGAGTGTGTGTGGTGTGTGTGTCAGTGGTAGAAATAGAAACAATGGCGCAACAACCAAAGCTACATAAAGCTTAGCGCGCACATAGAAGACAACAACAACACACATAAAGTGTAAGAGAATATATTTGTCCGACCTTGAACTTGAACGAATGTTTCAAGTTGTTTTTGACATTGACTAACTCAACAACAACATCAACGACACCAGAGATAGAGCGAAAGAAAAAGAGATGGGTAGAGAGAGAGGAGGAGAGAGGGAGATGGAGAGAGAACCCAAAGCTATGACTACTACGACATATAGCATCGATTTAACGAGCGACGCGAGCTTATAAATTATGAGAAAAACAAGCTCCGGGCGAAAAGGGCGAGAGGGACGACGACAGGTGTAAAGACACAAACAAAAACAAAAAAGTAAGTGGTTTGACAAGAGACAAATGACGCACGCAAGAATTGCACAACATATAATAAGAGCCCATATAAAGGTGGATAGAGAGATAATTAACTTGAATTTCCAGACTTTTTCTTCAAATTCTTTTGCTCTTCATTTTTAATTTTAGCTTTCGTTGAATAACCTACAGAATTCATTTCAGAATATGGAAGAAATGCACCTAATGACTAACTTTCAAAAATACGGATGAATGCACAAAACAATCCCAGAACACATCATCATTATCATCATCACAATCATCATCAAAGATGAAATACAAATTTTCAAAAGCAAAACTGCAAAGGAAATCGTAAAACAAAATGAAATTGTTTTGTTTGTGTTGTTGTGGTTTTTTTTGTTTTGTTTTTTTTTTTTTTGATTCTGTCTAGGAAAATTTGTTGTGGGAATTTTGTTGGCGGCGATTCATTGTTATAAACGGTAAAACAGAGATAATCGAAAAAAAATATTAAAAATTCGGTATTTGTTGGCAACGCTTCAAGCAATTTCTGTTTAAGATTTTTATCGAAAAAAAAAACACAAAAACAGAGACTCTCGATTGGTCAAAGCGTAATGCAAGGTAATTTGACGAAAAAAAATTATAGTAATAATAAGAGATATGTAAATATATATATATATATATACAGTACATATATAAATGATTTAATGCGTACACACTTAATAATAATGCATCGTAAAGTAGAGATAAATGAAGTATGAATTATAAGTTGTAGGTAAGTTTATAGTTTTATAGCTTACCCTTGCCGGCGGCGTTTATAAATGTAAGCAACATACAAGAAATTGCCTCAAATAGAGCTGATCAGCTTTATTTCTTTATCTGTTTTGCTACATTACCTGAAAGCAACACTGCAAATTCATCTGTTTTTTTTTTGGGGAGTGAGGAAGGCGGGTGGTTAAACTGTATGAGGGATGATCTTTTTTTTTTTTGGTTTTCCTTTATATGGATGTAGTTGGGAGAGTTTTGGGCAGTTTTTGGATATCGGATTTTGGATTAGTTTTGGGTACAAAACAAAAACTGAACTTAAAATTTCAAAATTTATTTCATTTTGTGCGCACTTCGCCCAACCGATACCGTCGGGCGAAGCATACTTACCTGACACTTACGCAAACAAAGAACAAACGGAGGAGAACAGCAACAGGCGACAACCGCCGACTGTAGATGGCGCCCCCTGATGTCAAGTGCCAGCGCTGAAGCGACACTGTACCTCGCCACCCACTGGATGGCTACGTGCTTCGTTGCAGGCGCGGCATTAACTTGAACGGGCGAACGAAGTGTGGTGGTGCTGCTTGGACGGCGACGAACCATGTTGATCCTTGTTGAATCCTTTATCTTCTGTTTTTTCACTGTTTCACTTGACTCGTAAAAGGTTTTTTTTTTTTTTTTTTGTAAGATACGCGGCGTTGCATGCGAAAGTGCACTCTCTTTGTGGTTGGTTATAATGCCACCAATGAGAGCGCGCCGCGTGCATTGTACAAACGAACGGTAAACGAACGGAGCGAGAAAAAGGTGAGCGCGAGCGAATGGCAATAAAAAGAAAGCTTTTGCCAAACGCCATGTGAACGGCGACGTGTGTTGGTCTTAAAAACTAGCATAAAACATAATGGATAACACAAATCAAAGTCAATAAAATGAAACAAAAAAGTCCCGTCAACCAAAATAAAGCAAAATCATATATATACATATACATTATATACATATATAAATATTAATATACATATATATATATATATATACATATATAAAATATATGGATAACTAATAATACATATATGTAGTACTAAAATTACAATTTAAAAACTGCATGCGTATTTTTTTATATTTATAGTATAAGAACAAAGAATAATCAAATTAAAGTTGTGTAATAAAACATTAGCTCACGCTGATAGAGAGGTGGTGGGGGGAAAAAGAGGGGAAGTTCTGAACGAAGACAAAAATCAACAGAGTGTGTTGCTGGCAATGATGATAATAAAATGTGAGGCGTGAAGCAAATGAGAACATACAATGCCAAATGGTGTTGTTCGTGGGTGGTTGGTGGTGGGGGAAGTGTGTGTGTAGTATGCGTAAAGTGTAATGTTTGTGTGTGTTTTTGTTGTAGTATGTTGCATAATGTTGTTTAACGAAAAACAAAATGTTTAGCTAGAAAACTTGAAGCTAATTTTATTTTTGAATTGGTTAAATTTGCTATAGAAGTGGTTTACCAACAATAACAACAAATCTTTTGACAGGACTCTGCAGCAGCACTCGAAACAAACACTACAGCTTTTGATGAGGAGGAGAGTCAGAGAGAGAGAGAGAGAGCGAGAGGCAACCTTCTGCAAAAAAAAAAGTGCACGCACCCAAATACATAGAAGGCTCTTCACACGCACACACACACACAATAACTAAAGTGACGAATGGGATGAGAGAGTCGATTTCATAACGGCAACGTTTGTTATCAAATCACACATACAAACACACACACACACACAGTCACGCAAAGAAGCATAATTTAAAACTAACTTATACAACAAGAACACAATCAATGACAAAGCAGCTGCTGTGTGTGTGTGTGTGTGGTTTGTGCGTGTATGTGTGTGTATGAGTGGGAAGGAGGAGGAATGATGGCTGGGCGCACACTAAACACTGGAGAGAAGAGTGTGCAATAATCAAAGTGTATTCGACTCGACTTCTTCAACTCTCTTCGCAGCGAGTGAATGAGAGAGAGAGAGAGAGTAAGAGAAAGAAATTTTGTGGAGCAGCTTGCGGCTTATGTTAACTAAAAATAAGTTGAATAGTTTTTATGTTTGTATGTATTTGTGTGTGTTGGTGTGGTTATGTGTGTGTTAAGTAAATAAAAATTACAAAATATATATACATAAAAAAAACGTATTAAAAACCAAATGCGGCACAAAAAACACCAATACATAAGAAAACCAAATGATTACCACATAATAATAGTATTTATGTATAAAAAATATATAAATAAAAAATCATACATAGAACACATTTCATAAAGCGCAAATGAGAGTTGTTGATGGTAATTTGTGAGTAGTGAGGGATATTATTAACGTTAGTCATAGTGGGGGAAGTGGGGGGCTTTGGGGGTAGTAGTAGCATATGTTTGTTGGTGGTGGTGGTTTTTGGGTGGGTTTCTTTTTTATATGTGATTATGTGTTAAAAATTAAATTTAAGTAGTTTATTATATAATAAATACAATAATATATATACAGAAAAAATAACTGGAGTTATACGAATTATGTGTGATCAAATCATAAACAAAATTGAGGTGTTAAGTTAGTAAATATATATATTAAAAAAAAAAACTCAAAATAAATAAAATAGTAGTACTTTCAACTTGCACAAATTATTGTTTTTCTTTTTTTTTTGTTTGGTAATTAATTATTTTTGGCTGTAGCATCGAGAGCGGAGCAAAACAAAAATACCAAAAAGAAAAATAACCAACGCCATTTAATTGTTTTCAATGCGAGAAACACTTCTCGTATCGCTGTGTTCTGGTTTTTATTTATTTATTTATTTAATTTTTTTTAGTTTTTGTTTGCTGTGCCGCCGCTTCGAATTTTGTTTTCTTTCTTTCTTTTAGTAATTTTGCATTTTTTTCTTGTTGCTTGTTTTTTTTTCTTTCTTTTTTGTTTTCTTCTGTCTAACAAATAATTCCTTCTCAAACGTTTAAGAGCTTTTTTCGGAGCACGACTTTTTGCAGTTTACGATACATATCGTATATATATATGTATATAGAAAAAGTTGTATGTTATGTAGTTGTTTTTTATATTTTTTGGGATTGTATCGAGAAAAATAAATAACGAATAAATTTGTGAATTGAGAGAGTTGTGTGATCTTGAAATACTTGTCTAGTTGATATGTTTTTAATATAGGACCTTTTCTAATTTGCATTTGAAATTTTTAGCTGGTCGTCGTGCTCGGCTGTGGTCCTAACCATGTTTTTCTAAACTGTTTTTGCTTTTTCATTCGTATTATAATATATATATATAGTTTAACAACTATCTTTCCGATTATATAGTATGCATTGAAAAACTCACCTTGTGGATCCCGTTGCTGTGCATCCTGTGCGGCCATTAGTCCAAGATCATCCTGAGATCTGTCGTGTTGCCATGTTGCATATGCTAAACAAATTGAAAAAATTTTGAAAGAAAAAATAGAAGTTAATTTCTAGTTATATACATAAATATTATTATTTATTTGATAGTCACCTTGACTAGATCCTTCGCCACCCTGACTGGTGCCGGCCGCTTGGTCCAGCTCCTCCATTGTCATTTCCTCGTCATCCAATGTCAAATCCTCAACATTCTCATCGTGCGCATCGTCATCGTATTCGGCCTTGGGCTCAATAACCATTTCACTTGACGTTATGCTATTATCTTTGATCTTGTGTTTATGATTCGACTTCTCGAGCGATGCCAATTGCTTAACGACACCAGTGTGCACGGCAATTGCACCGCCACCAGCTGCACCACCACCTGCACCACTTGCCACCACATCCATTTCCTCAGCAGACTCGCCTTGGGCGCCCTGATCCTGTTGCTGCTGCTGTTGTTGTTGTTGCTGTTGTTGTTGTACATTGTCGGTGTTAATGGCATCGCTTGTGGTTTGTTGTTGTTGTTGCTGCTGCTGTTGTTGTTGGGCGCCCTGTTGTGCAGCTGTTGATGTTAGTTTAGCGCTTTCAGTCTTTTTGGTAACGTTACTGCTGCTGCTGCTGCTGGTCAATGGCTGGTTCGACGATACTTGGTTTCCGCTGAGTCCGATGCTGCTGCTGCTGCCGGCACAAGTTGCATTGCCGCCTGCAGACACAGCCGCTGCTGCTGCGCCACTGCCGCTGGCCAATTGAGTGCTGACCAGGGCGGAGGCGGCGAGGCCAGCGCTTGTCTGTTGGAGGATTGACTGATTGGAGGCGGCGGCGGCGACGGCTTGCAACGCTGACGAATTGGAGTTGTCGTGCAAGTCTGTTGTTGTTGTGAATGAATTTTGGGCAGAGGCAGGCAAATGATAAATTTTATTAGATTACAATTCTCAATGCTCAATTTTAATTTATACTTTATAATTTATTAGCAATTAAAGATCTCGATTCTCTCCACGTCACTTACCATTTTCCATGCTGCGGCGTCGCACTTTTCGACGACGACGCGACGGACTGGAGGAGCCTTCACGCGAGCCGGAAACATCACCGGCATCGATGCCAGCGCCAGTGCGTGCACGCTTCGTCTGCTCCAGCGTGTATTGGCCGCTCAGCTTGACGCGATGATGTGTATCCGGTTTAGATTGCTGCTGCTGTTGTTGCTGTTGTTGTTGTTGGGCTGCAGCAGCTGCTGGACCGCCGCCACTGCGATTGTCGGATAAACCCTTGATCTGCAGCGATTCGGCAGCCTTGAGCAGCGCTGTCAGCTGATCCTGCGAGATATTCACCTCGCCGCGATACATGTAGTCCATCATGGCGCGCAGCTCTTGGTACTTGACATCCTTGAGTATGAATATGGGATGCTTGTCGTACTGTTCTTGCAACAGTGTCTAAATAAATTGAATGCACAACATTAAAAAATATTCTCGACACCCAACACATATATGTACACATTGTATATAATACTTACAGCAAAGTAGGGACTGCATGCTGACAGAACCACCTTGTGGGCCTTGAGAAATTTGCCCTCGGCGGCTAGCGTACAATCGACTAGTGTCTCATTTTCCAGCAACGTATCAAAGACGCTTATTAATGTGCTCTGATGGTTGTTCCACCTCAAACAAAACTGTTGATCGTCATCCATTTTTGGCTACCAAGATTTGTTATTGTTGGTGTTGAGGGGGAAGGGGGCGCGGCGAGGGGGTGGAGGAAAAGCTTGCTTTTGCCGACCGTCGTCGTTTGACGTGGTGGCTGCCGCCGCTTTAGGGAGTTGTGCTCTCTGCCTGGCGCGTTTTTCTTTTTGCAGCTCTTGTGGGAAAATTCAGTGTAGAAGGCGGCAGCTTAAATAAAGTCGTTGATTGTTTTTGTTTTAAAGCTTTTTTTAGTTGGTATTTCTGCTTCTTCTTCTTGCTGTTATCTTCTTTTTGCTTCTGTCAAATGCTTTTAGGTTTGTCAATTAAAACTGCAAAGTGCAATGGAAAATACAATTTAAATTAGTAATGTTGCCACAAATTCATCGCACGCACACATCAACAATATATTTATCAATAATAGTTTAAACAAACAAAACCACACACAAGAATGGCAATCAATTACTGCCTTTCATGCTTTGCCTCTGGCAACACGCCAAGGTCAAGTTCATGTTTTATTTCAGCTACAACACAATATTTTCAACTCTCGCACACAAAAACAAACGCTCGAAGATTCAGCGAGATTATTATTATTATTGTTATTTGTATACATATGTGTGTATGCACATACATTTATATAAATTCTACATATGCAAATTACACAGCTCCACAAACATGCTTTTCTCAACATACCAAAGCGCCCTCTATGACGCCCAAACACAACTGCAAATGCAATTTTTTCCTTTTCTTTTTTTTTTTGTTCTTTTTTCGTCGCTCGCTTTCAAATTCTATTATCTTTGCGCTTTTTCGTTTATTTGTTCATTTCTCAACTTCCCTCAATTCCAACAACGAAACTCGCCAACTCGCACAACTCTCACCACTCGGCAAAAAAAAAAAAACGAAAAGAGAGCAAGCGATAGCAACGAGAGCGCAAGTACAAATATACTCGGGGCTAACGGATTTTGTGGCGATGTTACAGTTGCTAGTAGTGTTGGAGATCGATGGAAACGATAAATATGACGACAACAACGAGACGTTGCGACGTCGACGCGTCGCGTCAGCTAACGAGGCAGAAGCAGAGGCAGAGTATGAAACATAAAGAGGGGAAGTTTCGCAGTCGCAGTCGACGTTCGCGCCGTCATTACTGCATGCACTAATACATATATGCATCTACACACACATTACACATATGCGAGCGCGACAAATGTGTGTCTATGTATAAATATATATATGTGTATATGTGTTTATGAGTTCGCAGTGAGGTTTTTTTCTAGTGGGTTTTTCGTCGTTGTGGAAAATTTCACAAGTATTTCACACACACGCACACAGAGAGAGATGCGTTTATGATTTTCTGATAATTTTAAAGTTGAAGCATGAAGCAATCGCTGCCAGTCAGTCACATAAATATTTGTTTGAGTGTGCGTCGTTTGTTTTATGGTACATTTAAAAATAGAATATTTTTCACTTGAAGCAACACTCAACACACACACACACAAACATTCACATATTCACACAAAAATAGGGGAGACGGGACGACTCCACATACAATTTATTTCACAATTTTGTTGGTTAATATTTCTTTTCAATTCACACTTCTTGCAAACTTACTATATAAATTTCTCAATGCACAAGGAAAAGCGATTTTCGTTTTAGTTATGTTGGTTGTTGCTGCTGCTGCTAAATATATGTGTGCGCATATATATATGTGTATGTATGTATGTAATTTTATTGGCCAGCAAACCGCACGCGTCGCGATCTACCGTGCACACACGAAAACCAAACAAAAGCTCCAAGCGCACGAAAGCAACTGAAACGACGTAAATGTGCTGGCAACTGAGAGACCCTTTTTCATTTTCGCCGCGACGCTCCGCTCCGACGACGCTCGCTCGCTCGCTCACTTACTCACTCACTCACTTCTCTCGACGCGTTCGTTTTGGCATGCTCGTTCGCTCCCTCGCACACACATCAAAATGGCCGCCCAGTGCGAAGTTGCTGAGAGAGAGAGAGCAAGCGAGCGGAGTGAGTGTCAAAGTATGTGTGAGAGAGCAGTGAGCCTCACATATTTTATTTGGGGGCACGCTTTGAAATTGCCAAGTAGGCAGACGGACAGACAAGCAGGTAGGCGAAAAGGAGCCTTATTAAATGTGTTGCAGTGAGCGACGTTATAAAGAGCAGAGCATAAATATAACGGGAATATATTTCAAGAATGTACACAACACATACACATTCAGGTAAACGAAGACAAATTGAATTCGCCGTGAGAGCCAGCCAAAGCGAAAGAGTGAAAGAGAGAAAACGTGGCAGAGTTTTTTTGGAGTCTGACGATGATGGTCGGTCACATTTTCATTTTTCAAAATGGAAGCGAAAATTATACGAAAATAAAACGGAGAAAAGACTTGTGCCTCTTTGTGCATGGAAATTTCAATAAAAAGAAAAGGGGAGCGCATCTGCTTCTTGCATTCTTTTTTGGTCCTGCTGTGGTTGTTGTTGTTGTTCTTGCAGTTCTTTTTGTGCGTTCGTTTCCTGCCGTAATTTAATCATCGGCATAAAAAAAGAAGTGGAAAGCAGTTGTTGCGGCAACCAGCAACGACAGCTGCAGCACGCTCGCACGCTCGTTCGCTCGATTTTACGACATAGAGAAGTTCTTTAGAAAACCTAACTGTGCCCATGCACAATTCTCTTAGACAGGGATAGCAACATGTGCGCTACGTGACGCACAACAGACGACGGCTTAGTGCTGCCTGCCTTCGGCTTTTCGCTTCGGGCTCCCTTTCACTCGAGTAGCTTGTGGTTGTTGCTATTTTTTTTTCGCCAGGAAAAAAATGGAAGCAGCAGATCAATATAAAATATAATGGCGAAAAACACATGCTGCTGCTGCGGCTTTTGTAGTTGTCTAGCAAGGGACAAAGAGAGAGAGTAAGAGAGCAGAAATAAAGGGCACCGTTAGGCGGCGGCGGCGGCTATTACGTTGTGTGTGAGGGATCAGTTTTTTCTATTTACAAGCATGCATACATACACATATATGTGTGCATTGTGTGTGTGTGTGTGTGAGGTCTTTATACATAAGGTACGGAGCATGCGCAGTGGCGCCATCTGTTTGTAGTTATTGAAACTCTTACTCCAACTGACGACGGCGGCGGCGGCGGCGTTGATGAGTTGATGATGCATTGGCTAGACAATGTCGACGCGGCTAAAGCTGAGGGATTTTCCTTCGCACACGCACAACATACACACACACAGCAACAAATCAGCAAAACAAAGCAGAATCCCAAAGAGGGGTTTTATTATATGCACGTTGTAGTTGTTATTGTAGTAAAGCAGCAGCAGCAGCAAGCAATCGGCTGTCACAATCACACACACAAATGCACACAGGCACAGACAACGACAGACGAGGTAGGTAAAAACGGGCGGGTTGCAGCGAAAAAGGATCTCTCTTTTGCTCTCCTCCGTTATCCGCTCTACGCTCCGTGTTCTCCCTTCGCTGCCTTTCCTCTTTCCCAACTCATTCGTGACGCACGCTCTTTGCACATGCAAGGTTTTATTTTTGCGCAGATGGTGGAGGATTATAATGAAAAATTGGGATCCTTTTTTCCCAACGCAGGCAGAGAGCAATAATGCTGTTGCTGTTGTTGTTGTTGCTGCTGCTGCTGAGCGAGTTTTGTGTGTGGAAAAAAGTACAGTTGGACCCCACAAGAAAAATGTTTTAGATGACGCGCTTTTTCCCCCCTCGTTAAGTTGAGTGGGGAAGAGGCGAGGGCAGGGGCAGGGCGAGGGGGTCCGCTGCTTCAACGGATGTAGCCAGATAAAAACATTGATTGTGATTGTGATGCAACGAGCGAAGAATGAGTAATATTAATGTCTTGTGTTGTTGTTGTTGTTGCTGTGTTGAGGTCTACTATCAAACGACGTCAAAAAGGAAACAACAATTTGTTTACCGTTGAACGCTGTTAGCGAAAATCTCAACTTTTTATTTTACTTTAGCAAATTTGCATTTGAAATGCGACGAAATTGCTGTTTTTCCGTCTCATCTTCGTTTAATGTGCAATTGCCCAATGATAATGAGATGATATAGATGCTAAATGATAATAATTATTCTGATAATGTATTGGGATCTACTATCAAACGACGTCCAAAATTTTTCAAATATGCGGTACGCTGTTAGCGAAAAACCCAACTTGACATTTTATTCTAGCAGTTGCCGTTATTTAGAATGTTGACATGTGGATCAAGAAAATCCCCCAACACTTTTTTTATTGGCAATTGCGTATTTAATTTTTAAATGCAATAAGTAAATAATATGCAAAAAATGAATAAATAATAATATAGTACAACTAAAAAAATATTCGATGAAAACTAACTTAAGATCAAAATACAATTATCTATTTATTTCCTTACTTAGATTAGCTATGCTTTCTTGTGGAGAGATCTACTATCAAACGTAGCGCTATTTAATTATCACGCAATGTTAGCGAAAAACTCTCCCATCAAAAATGATATTGCTTTGGGCATTTGATAAAAATCGCTGTTGTGTGGCACAGAACTCATTAAATCAGGGATTCAAATGCCAACAACTTGAATGCCGTGTGTATTAAAAAAAATACATTAAATAAAAAAAGGTTCCATAGTCTAAGCACGCGCCAGACGGTGGCAGTCAAATACGTCCCGAGTCCCACAGGAGTCCAGAGCAACCCCGACAACTGGTTAAGCCAGTAAGGGAGGAGAGGAGAGGGGCGAGAGAACAACAGGAAAGAGAGAGACTTCAGTTTTGGGGGTTGCAAAAGTGTGAGTCTGTTGATCCCCCAACCCTCCATGCCTCCCTCCTCATTTGCCACTAGCAAAGGGGATCAGCCACGTTTACGACCCGTTGTGTTGCCACCACAAGGAGTGGATTTTAAGGGGGGGAGAACAACTCCAGGAAAAAGCAACCCAATCGAATAATGAGTAAAGAAAATTCAGTTGGGGCTAAGCTAAATTATAAAAATCTGTTTTGCTCTTTTCTTCTTCTTTTTATTTAACTGCTGCTGTGTTCGTTTTCTTTTCTTTTTTTCTGGTTGTTCTTGTTCTGGGGTTCTGTATTAAAAAGTCAAAAGAAAAACCGGTTTCGAAACATATACAAGAACTGTGCCATTTCGAAAAACGGGCGGCAATTCTCGAGAGTTGGCAGAAAAACCAGTTTAAAGAAAAATAAACACAAACACACACACACACATATTTGTATATATATATATATATATATATATTATTTATGTGAATGTATATTAGTATTTGTACATAAGCAGAAAAACCGACAAGAGCGACAAGACGACTGAAAAACAAATTTAAAATGGAAATAACTTGAAAAAAAAAATTTCTTGCTAAAATAAAATAAAAGTCCCCCACAAGATTTGCATAAAGTGGAATTTATCTTGTCGCGCTCACCAAGCTGAGCAGCACACACACACACACCGGAGGGGCATATAGAGCTACAAATACATACATAAAATTTGTATATTTACGACGTAAAAATAAACGTCGCCGACGTTCGCCTGGCACTGACTTTCAACAATTTAATTTCTGACAGCTCTAAACCAACAATAAAAAACAACAACAACAACAGCTGAAGGGAAGAGGAGACAACGGAGGAGGTGGCGGGTGCGCAGGCAGCACTTTTGAAGCATTCGCAGCACAGTCTTAAAAAAGAGAGGGAAAAAAGCCAAAGACATCGCTTTAAGAACGTAGGCGTCCTCGTCGTTGATTTCGACGTCTGCCGCTATTTTGATGCCCTTGTACGCAAAAAGGGTATTCCAATTTTAAGGTGAAGTTTGTAGCGCATCCTATAATATATATATATATATATATATATATATATGCCTGATCAGCATCACTCGTCTTTCTGTTTCTCTAAGCGAACGCCCGTCTATATATATTCCTCTACATAGTTTACCTAAATGGAAAACGAATTTTCTTTACACATCATAATAAAAACAAATAAATCACCTTGGATGCTCATCCGAGCTGGTCTATCGTCGATTCTAGTCTTAAGTAAGATCGTTGATCGTTGCATTATTTAATAGATGCCACCTCATCTGCAACTGCAGCAAAAATGATTTAATCTGTAATCAATTCCCAGATACGATTATCATACTTAGGGTTTAGGTTTAGTCAGCTGCTGTTTTATAGGTTAGTTACATAGTCGGCGCCGTTCATTTTATAATTCTGTTCTGCTTTTCTGCGTTATTATTCAAAGGCAGAAAATGTCGTTTTTGCCATTAAAAGCCGCCGACAGCAGAGAAAAACTCGAAAACTCGTTTTTTTTTTTCAACAAGCTATTTAAAGTGAATGTTAAGGGCTTGTTTTTTGTGGCTTTGAACACACACACACACACACAGACACACACACACACACACATATACATACATACAAACAAACAAACACAGACAGACACACACAAATAGCCACATGTTCGAGTAAAGGGCGTCTATTTCTATCTCTGTCTGTCTCGCCTTTTAAGAAGTTGCTTGAAAATTCAAGCAGTCAAATGGCAAAATGATCAACTAGGAAGGGGGGCGGAGGGAGGGGAATATCTTTTATCTATCATGGAGCTGCCTGTCTCTGTTTGTCTTTCGCTGAATTTGGCCTGGGGCCGATATTCGAAACTCGTTGATGCGAATGATGATGATGATGACGTCTGTCTCTGTATGTTTCCCACTCTCTGCAGCAGCTTCACCCTCTTATTTTTTTGCGATTTTTGGCCGTGTAACTCGAAAATGTGGTCACGCCGAATTTATAAAAGGTGTGTCTCATTTTTTTTTTTCTTCTTTTTGTGTGACAGGTGATGCTTTGCGGCGCTTTAAATGAATTTGAATAAATATATGTGTAAATCTGTGTGAATGTGAATGCTGGGAAGCGGAAGAAAAGATCTAAGAATTAACTGTGTAATTGTAAGAGATAATTGTTCTGCAAGCACTCTTTTATTTTCTTTAGTTTGCAATTGTTTTTTCTTTGCTCACATCAAAATAGAACTAGTACTTCAATATTCCAGAGTCTTCCATTTGAAGTAAATTTGTGAATTGTTGTATTTCTTTTTGTTGTTCTTGTTTTAATTTAACTTACAATGTCAGTAGGCCTCGTGAAAGTGAAATTGCGAAGCGACTAAATTAAGCCACAAAATAATCAACGAGCAAACAAAAAAAAAAGTTCAACGAACCTTTTGCCCATTGGCACCACTGGCAAAAATAATAACGATTAACGATAGAGACAAGAAACTACTACAAAAAATAATACAATACGAACAAAGACCAGCCAACGATAACGGCCTACAAAAGGCGTGCATTTTTTTTGCACGTTTTTTATTTATATTTTTGTTTACTAAAGCAAAAATAATAATAGTACATAGTGTGAACCTGTGTTGTAGTAGTAGTAGGGCAAAGAATTTAAAGCACGCGACAATAAACGCGTAGGTCAGTGTAGAAATTGAAGAACACGAATAATAATAATAATAACAAATTGCAAGGTCGTCAAGTTGAAGACGTGGGTGTTTCATTTTGATGACAGACACTCCGATGAAGCCAACGAATAAAGCGACGTACACACGCGCATACATATATATATAGTTCAGAAAAAAATAAACATCAAGTTAAAGCAATGTTAAAAACAAAAAAAAAAAACAAAAAAAAATTACCCAAACAAATCAAGTACTAAGTAATGATACTTAAGGTGTTTTTTCTTTTTGTTTTTCGTTTTCTTCTTTTATTTTGCACTTGTTGCGCGAAAGCTTTTATTTTTTTTTTTGCTTCTGTGCGTGCTTGCTCATTATTATTGTTGTTATTATTATACTTTTGTTATTCTGCACATGTGCGTAGAATGTAAACAAATGAAACTTTTAAGCTGCCTGACAAAAAAAAATGAAAAGAAAAAGAAAAAAGTTCAGCGCGCCGTCTTGCAGTGAAATTTGGCAACGTTGCGACGTGTCGCACAGCAGAGCATCGAACATATATTAAACATGGCGTGCACACATAAAGTGAAAGATTATAAAAGCGACAAAGCGAAATATGCGTTTGTGTGCGCTGTGCGCGAGCGGCAAAACAGGCCGAAAATATGAAAAATGAAAATGTAAACGTGTCTGTGGAGCACGTACATACATATGTATGTACATATGTAAATACAGCAACAACAAGAAGAAGTATATCAACAACGTCGACATCGAAGTAGAAGTGTAGCACAAAGTGGAAACAAAAATATGTGGCGGGTGGTCGTCGGTCGGTCGGTCGGCAGGCAACAGCAAAAAGCAGCAAACGAAAAGCTACAAAAGAGAGCATACGAAGCGCCAAAGCGCCTGTGTGTGCGAGTGTGAGTGAAAAGTGCAGAGAGAAAATTTCACGATTTTTTTTTTGTCTTGAACAAACATAAAACGAAAAGCAAAACGAAGTCAGCAGCAGCAGCAGCCGAGGCCAATGTGTGAGAGGGAGTAAAAAGAGAGCGGCGTTGCCAGCCCGCCACAGTAGGATTGAAAAACATTTTATAATGTTGTTGTTGCTGCTGCTGCTAATGGCGCTGCCACGGTTGTTTCGACTGGGTTGCCCATAGGGGGAAAACCAAGATGGCGGCTGTACATAGAGCTCAAAACAGCGACACATTTTTTTTTGTTGACAACGTGCTTTCCAAAAATGTATATTTTTTTTTTCATACATACATAGTAAGTACACGTTGTGATCCATCCTTGCATTGAAAAGTGCGCTTTAGAAGCTTATGCTGCTGCTGCGCATATAAAATTCAGAAATTGGAGGAAAAAAAGCTTATGTAACGAGCGACAGACGTCGTCGCACTCACTCTTTCACACTGCTAGTAGCGGACGACGACGGATGCATAAAAGTGGAGAGAATGAACAATTTTTCACAGCGACACTTGACCTCATTTGCATGTGTGTGTGTGTTCATTAAATTAATGAAAATTGCTCGTCAGTACTTCAAATTGCATACACACTAATTTGTGTATGTGTGTGTTAGTTGTTTGCTGTTGCACTAAAAAGCTTTGCAAATGCATTGCAGAAAAGCTTTCACAAAACGCATGAAAAATCGATATGAAAGTGAGGCGCTCACAAGCAGCACACACACAAACACACTCACACACACGCGTGCGAATAAACGTTGGAAATATTGATTTTATATGCAAAAACTCGCAGCAAGAGAGCCAGAGTGTGAGAGAGAGAGACAAATCATCGCACAAATTAGAAAGTACAGTTCTAAGTCTATTTTAAAGTATATACATATAGATTTAATGCATTTTAGTTGCTTGTTTTTAAGGTATACACACCGAAATAGAATCACAGGCAGCACATAGTCGTCGAGTCGTTTTGATTAAATTAATTTTTTCTTTTTTTGTATTTTGAATAGCTTTGCACATTATGTTAATAATACACACACACACATAGAGAGACGCACGGTTTTGTATATTTGTAAAAGCGCGCGGGAGAAAAAAGCAATAAAATTGAATTTATTTTTTCTTATTAAAAAGCCAAGTTTTTCAGTTGTGTGTATATGTATGTATGTATGGATAGTTTTCCTGCTGCTGCGGAGTAGCAGCCCGCACAACAAAATGCGAAACGCGCGGAGCCACTGAAGAAAAACTGACGACTGACGAGCGCGCACGAAAAGTTTTCTGGTCTAGCCACCGCGCTACCGAACGAAGTTCCGAACGAAAGAGAGAGCGAGCGAGTGTGAGTTCGAAAATGTTACCCAGTCGCGCCATATGCATGACATTTGCACTGCACTTTTCATTGATTTTTTCGTACACAACACCAATACTAAATTCTCAATTTGATAAATGTGAGAACATTTTATATTATTTGTATTGTTCTTCTAAGTAAATTAATTTTTTAAGGATTGTGTTAAGGTTTAACTAGAATTTATTATTATTTTGTATTTACATACTTATTGACTAAGCTTCGCACAGTTAGCAACTGGGTAACTTTGGCGTTCATGTACATAATATGTTTGCGTGTGCACTTGTGTGAGTGTGTGTGTTTTGTATGCTTGGCGCGCGCGCAGAGTTGCCAACACCAATATGAAAATCTCAGCGACGCATGCAAATCAAAAGATTATTTCTTGTGCTTGATAAAAAAGCATGCTTGGCAGCATTAATTAGCAGCCATAGCTTAATTGAAGCAACTTTGCACTGCTAGCGCCATAGCTACTAATATAAATAGACTCACGAGCATACATAGATATGTCCATGTATGTATTTGACATGCTGACAACTCTGTCTATGTAGTGGAGTTCAAAAATATCATTCGTATGGCAGTTCGTTGCTGTTGCTGTTGTTGGTGTTTTTGTTATTGCTAACAGAGCTGCTCGCTCATGTAGGGGGCGAAATTTTTTTTGTTTTTCGCCAAGGCGAAGCCATAATGTTTACAATAACAACAAATGCCGTTTCTGGGCGCGCTCTCTTTCTCTCTCTCTTTTTTGCTCTCCCTCTCTCTGCTTCCTTTTGCTATGGATAACGTTTGCGTGTGTGTGTATGTGTGTGAAGGGGAAGGCACAGCATGTAAAATGTATGCATTGCATTTTGTACTTAAAAAGTGCAAATTATTTTACGTGTGCGATGTTTTTTTTTTTTTTTTAATGATCGCTCACACACACAATGCTGATTTATTTTAGGTTCCAGCATGACTTCATCGGAAAACATTTTCGTGCTCCCTTCCAACCGCCCCCCATACCTTTTCAGAATATATACGTGTGTTTGTGTATGTGGATGTGTGTAATTATGTACTTCAATTTTTAACGGTGCTGCGCGTATGCCTTATGTATTCGTAATTAACGCTTTTATGTGAAATTCTACACGCTTGATTGAAAAGCTCTAAGCGATTCTAATTGACAAAAATAGGAGACAGTTCCAGTGAACATTTTGCAATAATTTTTTTTTTAAATTTGACGATCACTATTTTTGCAAGGACAAGGACAAAGACACTAATATACATGTGTATGTATGTATGTGTCTATATGTGCACTGTATGTACTTGCAGACATTGCGTACCATCACGTCTCGCATAATAACGAACTCACCTGCATTCAATGTAAAAGCTCTTTCGCTCTCTCTCAGTTAATCAGCAAAAAACTTCAAGTCGGTCACGTACATAGAAGCTTTTTCCCTTACATTTTACATTTTGCCTTTTTTGTTACCTTTGACAAGCGACGGCGGTTTCGGCTTCAACTGCACTGTCACCAACAAACCTAGGCCAGCTGCAATGGCAGCTGCGTCACTCACACACTCACACTCACACACACACACACACACAAGCGTGCGATTGCACGAGAAACAAACACAGAAGAGACAAGTGAAAATCAAACACTGACAATTATCTACTTACAAACACAAGCGTAAAAACGTTCATATTTATGTTATTTGCTCGTTGCTGTTTTTTTTTTAAATTATAATAAATTATATTTGAAGTGAGACCTGTGGGCCATAAACCAAATCGAACGACTTTTGTAGCTTTTTGGCATTATTCTTCTAGCTCACCTTATTAATGTTTTTTTTTTTTTTTTTGCTTTATGTAAGCAAGTAATAAAATGTTTTATGATTATATTTTGTTGTTGCTGCTTCGTTTGGGGTGGGGGCAATTGCTTACGTTACGTTGCGTTACGCTATGTGTACGAAAAAGAGCACTAGCGGCAAATGCGTTATTCCTGAGAGTTCCGTTTGTTACTGCAATGACAAAATTTGCGATGGCGAGTGCGAAGCCAATGCCAGCAAAAAAACAAAGAGAACAAGAGTCGAAAAGCCACACAAAACCCTAACATACTAAAGCACAGCATATGCATACATACATATGCAGCGTAGCTAAATATTGATGGTGATTTTGTTGTTCTCAAAATGCAAGCGAAATACGAAGATCGCTCGTGAGTGGAGGCGCTGACTGTTTGCCTTGTGTGTACCTTTTTTGCATATTTGTGTGCGAAAGAGTGTGTGAGAGAGAGAAGGCAGCGACAGTTGCTTATTTTGTTTCTTCTTCTTTTCTTGCTTGGAGAAGGGAATGTGGAAGTGCTGCTAATGGGAAAAGCAAAGAAAAATTTGAGCTAAGTGTGTGTGTGCATTGTCATATATACGCTTGTGCATATGTGTGTGTATATTATTTATGTATTATGGAAACATAATCGAAAACGGACAGAAAATGAGAACAGTTTCAGTGCTGATCCTAATCTGAGACGAAACCAAGACAAGATTATCGATGATTATCGATTCATATGCAATTTTTTTCGTTTAAGTACAACACAAAAAAAAGTATGATGATGTTTTTAGAAATTTTTATAAATTCTTTATTTTCTCTATAAATTATGACTTTTGCATTTTGTGCAGACATATATCAAGAGACGCACTCTAATGTTAATAAACAAATAAGGTATTATTGAATATTATTAAATACTGACAACATAGTCTTTCTTGCATCTTACTTCATTAATCAAACCATTAACATTAATCTGAACAATACAAAAATTCCATTGTGGAGGTGTAGAGAAATTAAGAGTTCATATATACATAATACATATGTATGTTTGTATGTATGTATAAATGTGTATATGCAACTGCTTATCATATGAATTTTTGTGTTTTTTTTACACTTGCGACTTTCTAATGGATCGTCTGTACAAGCATATACACACACACACACATACATGCAAATCTACCTCGTATAAATCTTACCTCTTTTTTCTGGAATTTGTTTTTTTCCATTTCTTTATTTTTTGCATTAACAATTGTTAAAACTTGATTTTCATGCTTCTTAAAAATAAATGATCACTTGCTTAAAAGCAGCAGGAGGAGGAGAAGAAGAGAGGAAAACAAAATGCGCAAAAGCAACAACAAAATATCAACAACAACAAGCTACAAATGGTAACCATAATTGCGTTGAGCTTCTAAAAGTTGTGCACATTATTAGCAACTGCTCCGCTGCCTGATGCTGCCTCTGCTGACGTCGTCGTCGTTGTCGCTATCTCAACTTCTGCCAGCGCACCGCCCGCGCAGAGTGATGTTTTGAGATTTGGCGCGGCTTAAAAATAAAAAGAAAAAAAAGCTGTGCTGCAAGAAATTAACAACAATAAAAGTTGAAAATTGTTCGCCATGACAAAGAAAATAATCGTTAAGCTTGAGTTTTGCGGTCTGGAGGCGAAGACAGTCAGTCAGTCAAAACTCGTTTTTGCCTTCGCTTTGATTTGTTGTTATTGTTTGGTATTTTCTGTTTTTTTCTTCTTCTTTCGGCAACACTTTTTCGGCTGTCCACTCAGCCTGGCAAAGTGAAAATTGTCTGCCGCGCCCCGCTGCAACAACAACAACAATAACAACAACGAGAGTAGTAATAGCGAATAGTTCAAAATTGACAAGCTTCGCTTAAATGTTACACCTTGATTCATTTTTCAATGAACATTTTCGAAATGATTCACCTGCTGCTGTCCCAATGATGCGTGCGTGGGAGTGGGATGGCTATGCAAACATGGATCGCTATGCACACACATACATACATATATGCATAGATTTGTATGTGTTTGTATTGGTGCATGTTTTGTCTGATTTTGCCTGTTGCTGCTTTTATTCTTGAAACTTCGCTGGGTTTTTACGCCATTGCTGGTCGCTTCTTCGTTGGTTTCGGCGCACACAGCTGTTCCATAAAAATTCCTTAACGTTTAATTTTAGCAACAGCAATTGCACGAGAGGGAAAAATGTCAGAAAGAAAAAAAAGTTTATTTTTATTATTGTGCAAACTCATTTACATGCACACACATGCAAAAGAAAAATGAAACAAAAACAAGAGCAGCATCGCAGCGCAAAAGGAAGCAGCCAAACTTTAAGAGAGTGAGAGAGAGAGAGAGCGAGAGAGAGGTAGAGCACACGCCAGAATGGCATGTGTGGGAGGGGAACGTCAACTCTACGCTCGGCTATGTTTAACCTTGAAGTCATCTTTTTCTCGTGTTTGTTCTGTGTATTCACGCGTTCGCTGTCGCTGCAGCACATGCATACAAATGTGTACATTTTTGAAATGCAAAAAGCCCAACGGCAACATGGCTACGTTTCTATGCATGTGCCCAGCAGAGCAGATGTACACACACACATGCAAACATACATACAAACATATATACAAAGTTGGGCTCCCTCCATCGCATCATTTTCCGTTTCTCGTTCTCTCTTCGTTCTACATTAATCTGTTTTTCATGTATGTGTGTGTGTGTGTGTTTGCGTTGAGTTTTTATTCTCTTTTATTTTATTGGTTTTTTTTTTTTTGCATTTCATGTTCATTTCCTTTTGTCAATTGAATTTAATGGAGTTGCGCGGCGGCGGCGGCGGCTGGGCCTGAAAATGGGCGTCTGCGCCAAGGGTAGAATTGATCGATCAACTTGATCAGAGAGCATGCAAACGGGGCCTTAGGGGTTGCTCCGGTTCACCGTTCAGTCGCTCAGTCGCTCGTTTCGTTGGCCACAAACCGAAACGGAGGGAGCATCTGTTGTTCTGTTTTGTGCTCGGCAGCTGTTCTGTTGTTCGTGTTCAGTGCTGTGCCCTCCTCTGGGGGTAGGAAAAACCCTAAGGTGGCCGCCAGTCCCGCCAGGACTCGCTCTATGCCGGGGCCTGCTGTCACTCACACACACACACACACACCATAGAGTGCTGCCTGCCGGTGGCGGGTATCCAATTAAGGAAGTTCATATCGTATATCGTCTACAAACATATATATATATATATAAAACTTATTTTAAAACTGTACTTAAATTTATTTAACAACATTTCCAAGAAATTCGAAAATTTTAACGTTCAAAAACTTGAATCAAGAAACAACATTTCCAAGAAATTCTGTTTAATTAAAATCAAAGCTTGCATAATTTAATGTTTTTTCTTTATTGTTTGTTTTTTTCTTCAATTGAACTCAAACTTTGAGTTTATCTGAATCTACATCAATCAATCAACACATAAATTTGTGTATATCTAAACTTTTATAATATTTAAATGATGTATATCAATCAATCAACACATAAATTTGTGTATATCTAAACTTTTATAATATTTAAATGATGTATTATTAAAAGTATTAGCAACTCCATATAAAATAAGTTTTGTTTTTATTATTTTTTTGCATGGTTCCATGGCTTCTACGCATGCAGTTTTTAGGGGTTGAAATGCAACTTTTGTGTTTCGTATTTTGATGTATTTTTCGTATGTTTTTTGCAAATAAAATTTGTTTGTGATCAACGGCAGCTGGCGCATGTTGCGCAGTTTGTTGCTTTTTGTGGGGCCTTTGCTGAACAACCCCTTGTGGCAAATGCGGATCTGCATGTGGCTGCTATCCACCCCAAACTGAAAAAGTGCGTAGCATAAAACTGGCCACCCTCGCACCCTAGCACACATCGTCAGCAACATCGACTCAACCCTACAATACACAGGACCGACCGACCACCCGCCAGCGTCTGCTTCTGCATCTGATCTGAGGCTGCTGTGGCTGCTGCTCCACGGTTGGTTTTAGGGTTGGTTGTTTTGTTTCTGGTGCGTGTCCTTGTCAGACGCAAAAGCTCTCTTGGCTGGGCCGTTCATTTCCGTTCGTTTTGCTGGTTGCCGTTGTTTTAGCAACCCCCCCAAATACAATAAAACCAGAGGGTTGAAATGCGGCTGCAGTCGCAGAGGGGATCATGCTTGGCTGCCGTCGCTGCCAGACGACCGCCAGCCGACAACCGACAACCGACAAACGACGCCCGACCGACCACCCCCTCGCTGGTTTGTTCGTCTGCTCCCTCTGTCAACCCTCCCATCTCGCATCACCCCTGGCAGCCGTCTAGTTGCCCTTATTTTCTGTACTTATTATGAAAATTCGCTTAGTTTATATACCCTTGCGAAGGACATTCCAACTAATCCCTTCAAGCAGATACACATCTCCAATTCAATGGGTTGCATATCTTCGTGATCAGAAACATGAACTCAGTTTTGAAGATATCTTTTTGGAACTTGAAATAGATTTGTTATTCGTAAAATCAGAATTAAAAGAGGTTCAAAAGTTGAACTGCTTGAGAATTATTATCATTTTCTTTTTATTATTATTATTTTTATTAGGGTACGCAATCCTCGGCTTGTCTGGGATGGTAGGTGTTCTTAGCGGTTCATTCGGCTTTAGGGCTGGGGAAAATCAATGAAATGGGGCGGATCGGAAATTGAAATGTGCGCAGTTGGCAATGTAGTTAAGATACTTGGGTATTTACACAGCATCCCCAGCAAAACTATCACCTATCGATACACACATAAGTTCCATATTATATACATATGTATGATATGTACATGCCCAAAACTATCGAACCATCGTCAATAATTATCGATAAATACACATATATCCCCTCTGCAAATGTGTATGTATATATATATATATATAGTATTATGTAAGCGTGTTAGCATTCTCCAGAGTAAAAGTTATACTGCCTTATGCCTTGTCATCAAGTAGTGATGTATTTCATATACATATATTATTCAAACTGCAAAAACATACAAAATTTCGTATTCCGAATTCGGTATTCAGTGCATAAATGGTTCACACAAATGGTTCGCCTAACATTGCCCCTAATCCGGCTCCATTGATCGTCTTCCTTTCACTCGATTAACAAAAGCTCTTTGCACAGAATTTTTGTTCAACATTTTCTCATATTGACCTCAAAAACCGATACATGCTCATTTGTGTATGTGTGTGTGTGTGTGTACATATATGTATACATATGTGTGTGTACATATTGTACATAAATTTGCAAACCCAAAAGCCAAAGAAAACCAGAAAGTTCCATTAACGAAAATATTTTTGGCAGCCTCATTTGGGCAGCAGCGTCGTCTTCGCTTTTTTTTGGGGCGCGAGGAGATTCAGAAAGAAAGAGAGAGAGAGAGGGCGGAAGAGCGAGCATTCTTTGAAAACCCCGAGAGCCATCAATCACTCACACACACACACACGCACACGACAGACAGAACGGCTGCCATGCTAATGTGATTTCGAGTTCGAATGAAAACGAAGCTCAGAATTGTTGTGAAAAAGAAGCGCAATCATAATGGAAATCAAAGCATATAGAAAAACAGCAACAAAAACTTAACGAAACACACAGGCAAACACAAGCACACACACACACACACACATGCACGGGCCACCTGAAATGAAGTGTGTTGAAAACAATAGCAACAAAAACAGTATTTGTATACAAACATACACATACACATATATGTGTGTATGCTTGTATGTATGTATGTATTATTTGGTGATTGGGCTATGAAATGCGAAAACACTCACACATCAAATCTTTCGAAGTCGACGACTGCCAACGAAAATTGTTGAAAAACGAAAACATAAAATTCAATTACATATTGACTTTTGTTGTTGTTGTTGTTATTATTGTTGTTGTCGGCTTTGGAATGGAATGGAATTTGTGTAGCTGTTGCTACGAAATCACGTACCGAGTGCGAGACGCACACTCAACATTATGATTGTTGTTGTTGTTGTTGTTGTTGTTGATACCCGTCTTAAGTAAGCGGGTGCGGCATAAATTTTCACTTTGCCCGCTCGAAAAAAATAAAAACAACAACAACAACAATAATAATGTTGCCAAAAACCCAAAAAGCAAAACGAGTTTTATTTTTAACTGTCGTCATTTCTTCATTTTTTTTTCTCCATTTTATTCAGGGAATATTTTCTTTGTCATGAGCCAAATTTTCAACATTGATGTCTGGGTAAATTCGAGCAGCGAGCAGCGCTTTCAAAGGTGTTTGAGGGAGTAGCGAGCAGCGAGCAGCAAGCAGCGACGCAGTTGCTAATAACGTGCACAATTTTTAGAAGCTCAATTATGGTTGCCGTTTTGTTGTTACTTTTGCGTGTTGCGGCTATTTTGTGAAGCACACATAAGCACTTATTTGTTTTTTAACAACAAAAATCAAGTTTTGCAATTAATACAATAAGCAAAAAATAAAATTTAATTACAAAGATACCAGAAAAGATTTATACCCACATAGAAAGTTGCATGCGAAAAATAACAACAAATAAATAAATTAAAAACAAAATGTGCTTAAACAAATTATTTTCATGCTGCGCAAAGCTTTGACGATCCCATGGTAATGTGGCTTATTTCAATGTATGTACATATGTATGTGTGTGTAGGTGGGCGCGGCCCGAGGGCGCATCAAATAATGTTTGACATGAAATAAGCGGACAGACAATAAAGTGAATTTCACGTTGTCATGTCAGCCCACAACAACAACAAAAACAACAACAACAATAGAGTCGTTACGGCCAACAACAACAACAACAACAACAATTGTGAAACCCTAAACGCAACATTCGGCTCATGTGATGATCCGACACAATTTCCACCCTAAATATGTAGTGGGGTTGGTTGCTTGTTGCGGGGCGGCATCGATTGAAGCAAATAAAGCTTCAGGGCCAAAGTACAACAAGAGCAACTAAAAACAGCAACTAAAACAGAAAGAGAAACAGAATGAAAACTACCCTGAAAATGCTTTGTCACTGCATCGGATCGAGCAGAGGGCGACGACGGCGAGGCTTAAGCTTAGGGTAGCGTTGACGACGACAACGACTCTGCCAGCATTTATGTACGTACGTGTGTCTGTATGTGTGTGTGTGTGTGTGTATACCATGTATAGAAAAACGCAGCATTACGCAGTGTGTGGGAGCGGGTGGGCCGATGTCGTCGGCGTACACGAGATCCACATTCAAAATGGACGAGAGAGAGCGAAAGAGAGAAAGAGAGAGCGCGCCACGAAGTATGTGTGAGTTTTTTCGGTTGCTACGTAAGCTTTTATGTGTATCCGTTCATCCTTCTTATGCATTTTCTATATTTAGCACTGGCAATTGTATTAAACTCCTAATTCAAACGCACACACACACACATACATGATGTCATGTACAAGGCAAGCAACGGTTAATTCTAAATCCGTTTGCATGATGCGATTGAACTTGGCAAGTGACGCATTTACAGCAACAACAACAAGAGTTGCTGGCTGCTAGATAGATATGTAGACAGATAGAGGATGATTGACTTATTGCAATAAGAAGCTTGCATCTTGAGACTGTTCCACTTTAAAGCTGCACTCAGAAAAAATGGCGTTTTTCAGTTGTAGCTAACATAAAAAAATTAAATAAATAGACATGCATATACCAAGTGACATCTATTCTTGATCAGGATCAACAGTCGATATAATTTCCCTATCTATCTATCATATCTGTAAACTCATCGATCTCAGAGACTGAAACGATACAACAATATACAATATATATACATATGTAAATTGTACTAAATAGTATATTTAAAAATTTTATATTTTAAGTAGTAAAAAATAAGCATTTTAGAGTTATATATTGCACTTTTTGAAGAATGATGTAACTAAAGACACCTGTCAGCAGTTGAGTAGAGAACCCCACTCTTTTAATGACTGATAATGGATTGCAAGCGGTGTAATGATTATTCCATTAAAAATCATTATGACTCATTAAAATGCACAACAAATAAAATGAACTTAATGTGTACCATATATGTACGTGTGTACATATACATATGTGTGTGTATGTGTGTGTGTGTGTGTATTCATGTATTCCACACACGTTACAATTTGCAAACCATAAAACTTATCTAATACAAAACAATAAATAATTACTGTTGTTGTCTTGCGTTTAACGACTATTCTCACTTCCGTTAGAAAGATGTACACACACACGTACTTATACATATGAGTAAATACAGTATAAACACTATTACAGCCCATTAAGGTTTAGGTTTCATTAACACCAAAAGCTTTAACCAATAAGCTAAAGATCAAATAGCAACAATAACAACAACAACAACAACCAAGATCACATCACATGTTGGCAGAAAAGCTCTTTGAGTAGGCGTTTATCGTTGTTGTTGTTGGTGTTGGTGTTAGTGTTGTAGTTGGCACATTCCAAGGCAAGTTAACAAAATTCATTAAAAAAAAGGGTGAAGGCGTGCAAGTTGCTCGACAGCCAAAACCTGACAGCAGCTTTTAACTTTTTCATATTAAGGTTTCGTTGTGTTTGCCATGTATGTAAAATGTAAAATTGTAAAAATAGTTCATAGTTCTAGGGCAGGTTTAGCGAGTGACAAGTATGAATATGTATGTCACGCTCTATATACTTCCACACACATACACAATAGATAAATCCTATGAATACCAGCAAAATATGTCATGGCTTGCATGCACTTATGATTTAACATTATTATGCACACGCATACACACACACACGCACAGTTAAAAGCTGTTATACTCTCCCCTTCTCTGTCAAGCATTAGGGGAGTAAGCCCATGGGAAGCGCAAGCAAGAATAATGCAATGCACACATGTCGCACAACACGCGCACTAATACATAGATAAACGCATACTGCCCACACACACACACAAGCACTCACTCATACACACACACGCTGGGCACTGTAAATTGCAAGTGCATATCGCATGTGAGTGTGCCAGGCAGAATGACGTCAATTGCTGTCCAATAATGTGTCTACTTTCGTTAAGTTTTATTTATTTATTATTTTTTTGGTGTGAGCATGTGAGCAATATCATATGTTAAGGCATTGCATTATTACATATTTACATACACACATGTGTGTATGTGCCGAAACTGTGCTTGCTTTAAGCATACTGGCGCCAGCTAGCGGCCGAGTTTGGCTAAAAACAAAAGGGTGGCAACTGTCGCAGTCGCCGTCGTCGTCGCTGCTTCTGCCTCTGCTTCTGCTGACCTTAATATGCATTAATTGTTTCAAGCAGCTGTAAACTAGGGGAAGCTTTTGTTGAGTGCAAGTGCGAGTGTGTCTGTGTCTGTGTGTGCATGTTCTAATGCGCTCTCTTTGTCACGCTCACGCGCATCAAATATGCACAGCTTTCGCTTTATGGAGCACGAAGCATTGGGGGCGCTTTAATTTTTTTTTGATCCCGAACACACACACACAGCTAAAGCTCTTGGTGTGGGGGATCTTTTGTTTGCTAATGTTTTTTTTGGTTTGCGTTTTTCTAATTGTGGCTGTAGGCTGCCTACGTGTAACTGTAATTGCAAGTGTGTACACATGTATGTTATGCAGTTATTTATGTACATATGTATATACTGCGAGGTCGTCTATCATCTACTGCTCCCTCCACACCCTCTCCGCCCCGCCCTGCCCCTTAAGCATGCGCACTAACATCAAATTCGAGTTTCAATTTCGATCGATTTTTTCCCCAACATATTTACATACACACACACACACACATCATAGATAAAAAAGCTTGCCTGTGAAATGCTTGACTTGTGTCAATTAATGTTAACTAATAGCTGAAATTAATCTGCTGCAGCGATCAATGCAGCAATTATGCAATCCAAATAAATGCTGTTGTTGTTTAGAGCTATAGTAGTGAGAATATGCAATTATTTTAATGTATTCAGCCTTGATGCGATGCTCATGAATGTCAATTAGCTTAGTGCATGCGAGATAGACAGAGAGAGATAGAGAGGGAGAGAGAGAGAGAGGAGAGTAAACACACAAGTCACATACTCCAAATTGGGCTCACGCAAGCTCGCTCACATTTTCTCTCTCTCTCTCACACACACACACACATTGTGATGTGGTCTGCAAATGAGTCGCTTTGTATGCGCCAGCAGCCCATCGCATCGAAAGCTTGAGCGCGTTTTATGGTCGAGCCACCCACTTCCGCACCCACAACCACAAGTACACACACACACACACACAAACACACACACACATAAGTTTGTATATTTGTATGTGTGTGCAAGTCACTTTCGCATTCAGCAACAGAAAATTGCAACTCATTTGAATTGTTTCGCCTTCATTATGCAAATGTCGAGTTTTGGCTACGAATATTTATTTGCTTATTATAAATACATAAATATAATTGAAGTCCAGCCCTCACTTTCTATAGTTCAAGCTTAAATTGTCGTCTTCACGCATGATTGCATAAAGAACGTATTTTCAACTCATGCAAACATTTTGTATACATTGAAATCTATCTATAATTTTTCAATCAGTTGTATGTAGAAGCAAAATGCCGCCAAGGTAGCGATTAGCGATAAGTTTGAGCCTATCGGTAATCTTGTAGCAAGCAGCTTCTGAGCGACAGCAACGTTTTCTTCAGTTACATTTGGCAATGCTGCAATGCAGTGCGCGCAATTTTCCAAACTAAATTAACAATAAAATCTTTTTAGCAACAGATATTTGATTTTTTACTTTATTAATTTATTTAACAAATTAAAAGATTTAATGGCGTCTTACTTTAACCTCTCATTTCAAATTGTGCGCGCTTATTTCATTCCAGCTGTTTCGTGTGGAACGCAATGCCAGCAAATAAATGAGCAATTACAATGCGGGCAAGTGAGACAACTAGTCTTTTCAAATCCGAAGCGTTGCCAGATACTTGCATTTAAAGCGCGTCATGTCAAATATTTAAATTTAACAATCAAATATCGTATATAAAATCAACAATATGCAGCAAACTTTTGTTTTTAATTAAAGCTATATTTTTTAACTTGCTTTAATTTAGCAAGGAGCTCATTGTAAACGCTATCCCGTGGCATTGTTAGCTTAGCATAACAGTCTGGCAAGGCCAATTCAAGACGAAAATGGCGAACACGAGCAAACCTCCGATGAACGACGAGTGGAAAAAATAATTATTATTTTATATTTCGTTTTGCCAGCGAAATTCCAACGCGAGTCAGCCACCAAAAGAAAAAAAGAAAAAGTGCGAAAAACAAAAACAAGCAAACACAAATTAATAAGTATGAAACGAGCAAAGTGCAAGTCGATGTGCATTGATATGGGCCAGCTAAATAGAATAAATTAACTATTTTGCAAATTACGAAAAAGCAGCTGAAAAACCAATTGAGTCGAATGTGTGGCCACAACCGTGTGCGTACGTGAGTGAATGTGTGTGAGTGAGCGAGCCAGCAAGTAGCAATAACAGTGTAGAGCACAAGGTAGCGGGACGTAAAGAAGCAGCAGCAGCAAATAAACGAAAGGAAATAAAAATAAACCACAAAAATTAACAGTGCAAAAAAAGGAGTACAAAATAAAACTTGGCGGTAAAATCTGCATGCATGTATGCGTGATTCACTCTCTCCTCTCTCTCGCGTATGTGTGTGCGTGTGCGTCTGAATAAAATGTGCATTGCCAATAAACTGGGCAACAACAACAAAAACAACAACTACTACGACTAACGCACCGTTTACAGTAATCGTAATCTCTATGCGTGGACTACGTAATACGGCAACACGTAACGTAAGCAGCAAAGGCGGCAAAAAAGAGAACCAACAAAATATTCTACAATTAGACAACGTATTGCGTGCGTGCGCCATGTGTGCAACCAATTATGCAAAAGAGCAACAAATTAAGCAACTGTGGCAACGTCAGCGCTGATGTACATTTGCAACAGCCAAATTCAAAGCGCTAAATTTATATATAAATAGCAACAACAACAAAAACAAAAGGTAAACTACAAACAAAGCTACAACTAAAAATAAGAGAAACGTCGATTCAAGAAGAAAGCAAAAAAAAATTGTCATTTCAATTGGTTTCAATTGCGACAATGTTGAGCATTACATTTATTTACATGTGTTGGGGCATGGATGTCTGTGCAAATTTCCATGCCACCTGCACATCGGCCTCACACACACACGTAAGCAGTCGGTCTCTCTCTCTAGTTTACTTCAAAAGATTTACCCCCGTCGTTGCTGTGCGACAAGAACAATAATAATCAAAACAAAAATGTTTAAAATCCATTTTCTTTGCTTCTTCGCCCACCGCATCAGCGCTGTTTTAGTCTGTCATTTGCCGTGTGCTTCTTCTTTATCAACTTCATACACAACACACACACACACATCCACACTCACAAATACTTATGCAAGAGCCAACGTGCAAAACAGCTATCTCTCTTCCTCATGCATAATCAAAACGCAATGAAGCGGCTGCCCAGTCTTAGCCGCACAGTGGGACAAGAAAAGATATGGTGAAAATCAAATGCCTTACCAATAATAAAAAAGTTCAAATACAGTTATCAAAAGGGAAACTGTAAATTAAGGCATATCAAAAAGTATTTATATAAATATAATAATGCTGATTTCCATAGTTGTGTACCACAGTGCATACCCACACTTGATATATTTTTAAAATTAAACAAAAATAACAACCGTGTGCATTAATATTCAAATTCCAGACTTGGGAATAAGGGGAAAATGCCGATAAAATTACATAATGTGAGGTAACTGATATGCTCAATTGAAAACTGTGTAGGGCAACAGGCACAAATACAAACCATAATAGCAACAAATATTCAAGAGCAAACGAAAAGCAAAAAAAAAATAAAAGAAGAAAAACAGTTGGCAAACAAACATGCTAAGGAAAACGACGATGCAAACAAAGGCTCCAAAAGGCGGCAACTTGACTATTCACATGTGTGTGTGTGTGTGTCGAACACAGCGAGCAACAGGGGACTAACAAACAATAGTAAAAGCGAAAAACAAAAAAAAACGTGAATTGGTCGCGTAAATGGAGACCAAGCAGAAGCAGCACAAAAACAACAAAAGGCCGCATAAAATGCACGACTGATTATAGTTGCTCTCTTTCGCTCTCTCTCTCTCTCACTCTTCCATTGTTTCTCTCTCCAAATTCAACACGTCTTGAAAGTGGGTGGGAACACTTTACAGTTGAAGCTGATAAGAACATGGATGTATTGCAGAGCTAATGCGAGAATAATTCAAGTTTAATATATATATTAATTATTTATATTTGCGAAAATCTTAAATGTAAATACAAACACAATATTTAGGAATGGTTTTCACAGCAGTTGAATGAAAAGTGTTTTTTTTTAATACCCATTTCTGTTTAGTTCCCAATGCCGAGCAACTAGTGACTTTTGTATGTGCCTTGAACGGCGTACTATCCTTAAGGGCAGCACACTGAGGTTAAGAGCAGAAAGCTATGCGCGGCAGTCATTAAAGCTGCAAGTCAATGTTGGTTTTGTACCTTGTCCTTTATTGTTGCTTTTGCTGTTGCTGTTGTTTGTTGCATTTTGTTGTGCTTGGGCTTGTCTGTGTCTATGCCTATGTCTAGGCCAAGCTCCCTTTTCCATCCCCTTCTTTTGGCAGCGAGTTGCACGTCGCCTAAATTCTACTAACTGCATTGGTTGTTGCAGCCAGTCAACGCAGCAGCAGCATCATCCTTTTCAGCATTCCTATTTCTCTTTTTTGTTTTTGACAATATCAGCGAGCAACAACTACAAACATGACGTTGCACTGAACGTGCCATTGAAATCCGTAAAAAGAAGAAGATAAACAACAACAAAAGCAACAAAAGTAAAAAAATAAAATAAAAATAAATAAATAAATAAATGTAAAGAGTGTAAACTGCTCGAGTCAAACTGAAACTGGTTTCGGGTTTCTTTCTTTCTGGCCAGCAGCAGGCAGCATTTTACATTTTCATGTACGAAACTAAAAAACTTTTCTGAATTGAAGCCACGAGCGAGGCACCAGCGCATCAAGGCTCTGACAATGGGCCACATGCAAAGAGTTTTATTGCAAAAATATAGCGAACACAATGCGAGAGTTGGCCAAGGGTTGAGCCAGCAATTAAATTGTATTCACGTCTAGTCGGCTGTCTCTGAATGTAGACAGGAGAAAACTCGGTTGTTTGACAATAATATGCTTAATTCCCGACTGCTGCGATATATGTGCAAATGTGTAATTGTTACTAGCCAAATGTCTGTAGAATTATTTGAAATGTATTTATTTTGCTTATTAAAAATATATATCTAAATAGCGAAGAAGTTTTTAAGTGCTATTATGTGAATAGAAAATGATCTTTTTAAAATATTAAATGATCTTCATAAAAATATGAAATTATAGATTTGAAATAATGAGATGATTAAAAACATACTTTTTCCGATTTTCCTTCTTGCGTGCTTATGTAAACTTGAGATGTAGGGGAGCAGCTGTCCATCCACCGCCCCTCCCCTGTATACGCCTTTGATTACAGATTATAAAGATTTACAAGCAGCTTAATATATGATCTTAGTCATATAATAATAAATGCAATAATAAATCTTAAGATAGCACAAGGAAATATCACAAATAAATACTTTAATAGACTAAAAGCAGTTTTACGTACATTTTCAAAGATTTTCAAAGATAATTTTTGTTTAAAATTAATAAAGATGATGCCAAATAAGTATCTTTATTTATTTTATTTTTTTACATAACCTAAAACGTGTTGGGCTTAAAAGTCCATTTATTTACATTTCTTATGAATGACAGGGTAGCCACAAGTCGACTCCACACACTCAGCAGAGGTTACCTGTTTTATTTTTTTATTTGGGAGGCATATAGTTTGTGCAGCTCTGTGCGCGCCGCTTGTAATGCGCCGCACAATGGACTCCTTTTACAACTCTTGCCCCAGCATGCGGCTGAGGCGAGGCGTCCGTGACTGTGCTGCTGAAAGCTGCTCAGTCGCAACTGACGTTGCATTTGGTATGGAAGCTGCCAACGGTTGCAAAGAGTTACGGCAACGGACTTGCGCTATTCGTGCGTTGCGCTTATCGATCAAAGTTTACCCTGTGAATAATTAATAATTGCGTATTTAAAATGCGCTCAGTAAACACAACGATAACGAAAATAGCAACAATTATAATTGTGGTGTGTGTGTGTGTGTGTGTGCAGCTGCAACTGTATAAAAGATTTTTATCACTTGTCATGTAACTAACGGTATTTGCATTTGCAGCGTCGCAGCCAACAGCAGGACGACAGCGCTAACGTCAGCGTCAGCGTCGTCGCCGTCGTCTTAGCACGGAGCACTGTGCGTGTTGACCACCGCAGGGGAAGTGCGCCAGCAGCGAAGGAGAGGAGAGGGAGAATAACACAAACACAAACAGAAACAAAAACAAAAACAATAACAAACAACAGATAAAATAAATAATCCAGTGAGCGAGTGAGAGAGAGGGACCGAGAGACACTCTCACAATACAAAATGGCTGCCGTGCGGGGTCATCAATACTTTAGCCTGCGCTGGAATAACTATCAGAACACGATGACGTCAGTGTTTCAGCAGCTGCGCGAGGATCTCTCCTTTGTCGATGTAACCTTGTCCTGTGAGCATGGCTCGCTCAAGGCACATAAGGTGCGTATGCGCACTAGTTGCGACTGTTGATATTCAAGTTATCGATATCGATATATATAATATATATATATAATTATCGTACTATTATTATTTGAATCCACAGGTTGTTTTATCCGCCTGCTCAACGTATTTCCAAAAGCTGCTGCTCGAGAATCCATGCAAGCATCCAACGATCATCTTACCCGCCGACATCATATTCACAGACCTTAAAACAATTATCGATTTTGTGTATCGCGGCGAAATCGATGTCACCGAATCAGACTTACAGGTGAGTGCAGCTGTTCACAATTCAACTTCAAATTTCTCAAAATAATAAAGTGGCCCTAGAGTAACAGTAGTGGAAGGGATCACTTACTAAGTTTATCAGGACGAGTCTTTAGCCACTGGCACCCAATTGTAATAAATAAGGAGACACTTGCAAAGTTCATTATTTAATATGTCAAGATACATCATTATAGTCTGAATATAGCAATGGCAAGCATTGTTTGACTGCTCCGATTTCCCAAAAATGTATTTGATTAAATTTGTTGCCTCATTTTTTGCTCAAGGTGCTTTGGTTCCCAGTCCCAGTTGGTCAACCAGCTCGGAATAACTGTTGTATTTATATAAGTAATTGGAAATCAATATCGAATATTTTCTATGTGTAAGAATGCTGCTCGACTGCGGAATACCCTCTACCGCGGCAAAACAATCTTTAAATATATTTTTGCTTACCACGATATCTTGGGACATGGGATTTCTATGTTAAATAGTTCGTGTAGTATAAATAATTAGATTCTATTTGAACGTGCTGTTTTTGATAATAACTTAAGCAAAGCGCTATTTTTTCTATTCAGTTTTTCAATTAGTTTCTTTTGTATAATGAATTTAATTTATCTTAATCGTTATAATAAATCGTAAATATATGTATATATTTATAGAAATATATGCGCCGATAAATGGTCGATTTATATGGCTTGTGAACTTTGGCAAATACACTGCTAAAGATAAGCACTGATAATGATGAATTTCTTTCCAGTTGATATCAATTGTTTTCATACTGTTTCCGAATTATAACTTAAATAAATGAAAATTCAATTATTATTTAGCTCAGTGATTTTGTATGGGTATTTTTTCTCTGTGTATGTTATCGCTTTTGAGATATTTATATTTATATTTGTTGTGGTCGCTTGGCTTAAGTAATTCCACGTGGATATTGCATCCATATATGTTTAATACCTCTGAGTCGCTCTTGTTGTTGTTGTTGCTGCTTTTATCTTTATCAATTCCATCGTATCCATATATATATATATATGTGATCAGCGTGTGAGTGGCAACTATTTATATGTGGTATTTACATAGGCGTTCCGCACCTTTTGCTGTGTGCTCATACAAATTACCATCTTCTAATCTGATTGACAACAACAACACACAGATGTGTATGTGTGTGTGTGTTTGTGTATGTGTGTATATTCTTTTTTAAATTGATCACCAGCAGCAGCAGCAGCAGGCAAATAAACCACACACACACACACACACACTGGCACTGACACTGGCACATACAAATACACCCACAATTATTATTGGACAGGGTCGTTATCTTCAGAGCCCAAAGGTTTTTAAGCTCTGCTTTCTCTTTCCTTTCTTTCTCTCCCTGCCAGCTGGCCTCCTCTCTCGTTTAGCTCTCGTTGATTTCATTGATGTTGCTGCGCTGTTTTTGCATTTGACGAACGCACGCCATTCATTGTAATTGTCATTTGTGCGCTTCATTAACTGTTACTCTTGATTGTTGATTGCAGTTGTTGTTGTTTGTTGTTGCCGTTGCTGTTGTCGTTCTTTGATAAAGAATGTGAGCAGATTTTAATTAATATTGATTTTCATACGATTCTCTGCTTGCTGCCTGTGAGCGTCGCAAATGTTATTGCTTAGTTTTATTCTTGCAGCGTCAAACGTTTTACTTTATCATTTGCAACCCGTTTTAAAATTACATCCTGGCCCAGCAGCAAAAAAGAACAAACATTAAGGTACTGATATCAACCAAAATATAAATATAATTTATAAATTCGCCGATCAAAGCGATTAACGAATCTACGTTTTGTAAATAATTTAACGAAAATCTTTCTTAACGCATTAGCTTAGTTAATGCTGCAACCACGTTGAGCCAAGACACCAACCGGTGCTTACAGTGGTGGCTGGCATTAATGTAACATGCTTCAGCATATTAGCGCGCTCACTCAATGCACACGCGAAGCTAGCCGGCTTGAGCAAAAAAAAATGAAAATAAAAATAAAAAGGAATGAAAAAATACACTCAACTCAAGCAGACGCAACTCAAACGTCTGCCGCCCACCCTCACACACAGTCGTGAGCGCTGAGCGCTGAGCCATTGGCTTCAGACGGCGACTTCCCATTCATGCTGCTGCAAGTTTTGCTTTTGCTTTTTTCTTGTTTTTGTCACAAACGTGCGCTCCATTTTTATTTTCGCTGCAAAAGTTTGCCGGCCATCTGTGAGAGGCCACCTCTCTCCCTCTCCCTTTCGCTCTCTGTCTATGTCCAATAAGGTGGCAACTACACAGCTTGTGTTTGTTTGTATCTCATTCGTCGCCGTCGTCATCGTCATCGTCGCCGTTGTTTCTGCACATGTTCTTGGAGTTTCGCGCTGACTCCTGCTCTCGTTTCTCTTTGCCCACCACTTTATGTATAAAAGTTTTTTCGCCCATTTTTATTTTCTGTCTCGCTGCTATATTACTGTTGTTGTATTTGCCCTTGTACTTTTAAAATATATATGTGTGTGTGAGTGTGTGTGTTTTTTTTTTGTTTTTGCTGTTGCTTGTGCGTTTTGACGTCGCCGCAACTTCAATGGCGTCGCTTTGTATGTGAAGCTTTGCGAAACGTCAACGTTGACATCGCTTCGTCTTCTTGCCCAGCGCCTGTTGTGTTCTTCTTCTTGTTGTTGTTGTTGCTTTTGTGCTTTTGCATGGTGGCCCCCTTATTTTTTTTTGTAGGTTTTGGCGCGTCTGCATCGCCTTGAAAAATTTTTGTATGGCTGCTGCTGACTGCGACTGGACCTCAAACTGGACTTTGGCTTATGTGTGTGTGTATGTGTGTGAGTGTTTCGTGTTTTTGCTGCTATTGCTTGCTCTTTCGCACGCGGCAGCCACAGTGCTGCCACTTGGTTAATTTAGTTTCCTTCTTCTGCTTTTAAGCTTAGATTCGATTTTTGCCCAAGCGTTAATTATGCTTGGCACTGCTTGGAAATGTGCCTTTAGGTAAATGAAATGTGGTCAAGCGCTCTCTCTCTCTCTCTCTCTGTCTCGCTCTTACATACATACATGCCGTTACACATGTAGCTATTTTTATGTGAGTGAACATGCATACATATGTACATGTATGTATGTGTGCATATGGCGGCACCCATACTTACACACACACACACACACATACATGCATGCATAGCATGTCTACGACAACGTCGACGACGCCATGTGCTTTGGCTATATTTATTGTATGCTGTTTTTCTTTTTTCTGTTTTTTTCTTTCCTTTGCATGCCAACACTTGAGGGTCTTCCCAACGCGTTGCCCGTCGACTGCCTGCCTGACTGCCTGCCTTGCCTCGCTCCCTTACCTTACCCCCCTCGTGTTGGCCCCATTGCATGTCCACCTAACCCTCTTGCACCTACCCCTGCTCCTCCTCAGCCCCCTGTGCCATCAGCGTCACCTTTATCTTCGGCCAACTATGTGAGCAGCTGAAACTGACACACACGAACGCAGCAGAGCATCAGCAGTCGCAGCGACAGCAGCAGTGGCAGCGGCAGCAGTGCCACCAGTGGTAGCAGCAACCCAGTTAATTGGGGGGGTGGGCGGTGTGCCATTGGAGACATTGCTGGCAAAGGCACACCCAACAGCACTCAGCACACAGCAGACTCACCCTCTTCTTGGTCTGAGAAGGGGTGGGGGCGACCAGAGCAACCACTTGGCTTGCATTTTTTCCGATTTTTTCTTTCATTCTTTCTTGCAAACAATTTTTATTTTCTGTGCAGAATTCGTTTCTTTTTTTCTTTTTTCTTTTTTGCTCTGCTTGTTGGCTCTCTGAGAATATTTTTTTTGTATTTTGTTTTGTTGCGCCCCGCAGCACGTCGCCAAAGTGTCTCAATGTGTGTGTGTGTGTATGTATGTGAGTGTGTGTGTGTGTATGTAGTGTGTGTGTGAGTGAGAGCGCGCGCTTTAGCTTGCCACTTTGAACTTTTGAAGGAAGCAGCAGCAGCAGCAGCACAGGACGACCGCTGCTGAGCTGTGCTGAGCGAAAAGGAGGCAAAGTAAAACGAAAAAATTCCAAATTGAGTGAAGCGCAAAGAAAAAATGCTTGCGTGTGTGTGTGTGTGTGTGTGAGCAACAATGGCCCATGGCTGCTGTGTGTGTGTGTGAGCTTGGACTCGTAGTACACTTTCATTCTCAGTCCTCGCTGCTGCTCCAAGTGGCTGACCGCCCGCCCCCTTGCGTTACCTTCGTTGCTGCTGCTGCTGCTGCTGCTACGATGGACGACGCTGCGTCTGTCCAGTTCTGTCATGCATTTTTTTGGTTTGGTTTTTTTTGTTTTGCAACTTTTCGTCCTGTTTCTTGTCTTCAGATTCGCCTGCTGGCCAGGCGACTATTGTTGGTGTTGCTGTGGAGAGCGCATTTTTTCCTTGTGGCTCACTGTTTTTGCTGCACAGTGGTGCAAGGCCTACTAATTTGGCAACAAATTAAATGATTTGTAATACATACATACAATATTTGATAACTTTATGTTTGCATGAAAATGTTATATATTATTATTATTATTATATATTCTTGAACACATACTTAGTTTAGTTTAATTTTGTTTATCAATCATAATCAATGAAGTACCATATATCTATTATATTCAAATGCTATAGCAGTTCCTGCACTTATTGTCCACGTACACAATCTAATCAAGCAAAGAAAAGGAAAACGTGTAAAATAAAGCAATACTCATCAATTGTTGCAATTTTATTTTGTTTGTTTTGTCGCTCGAGTTTTCCATTGTTTTTACTGGTTCCGCTGGCAGCGACTAAATCTGCCAACTCATGTTCCATTCCCTATTTTCTCATGTCCCCATTTCCCCCTCCCCCTTCCCCCACGACACACAACACAAATCATGGCCATGCGAATTCATCTACAGTTAATGGGCGTACATCGTCGCAGCATTTGGTGGCCTGGTCAGTGCTGGTCATTTTCTAAGGGTGTTATATACTTGGGAACCCCACCATCACCATCATCGCCATCATCATCATCATCATCAGCAACCTCACAAACCCTACCAACAACTGGTCACTCTTATGTATGAGCAACTGTCTCACTCGCACACACATACACGCTTGTAAGTTTGCCGTAAGTTTGTTAAGAAATGTGTGTGTGTGTGTGTGTGTGCAGTGGGGTGGGCGGGGGTTGGGTGGCGCTTACAACTCGCGCTTGCTCATCAATAATGCAAATTGTTGTTGCCTGCAAAAGTTTTCATGCACGTTTTGAGCTAACTCGGCCCACTGTGCGCGTGTTGTGTGCCGCAATTTTTTCAAGCTTTCTTGCCGAGCTCGCTGCTGCTGCTGCTGTTGTTGTTGTTGCCGGCGCTGCTGCTCTCAGTGTTTCTTCTCATTTTTTTGCTGCTTCGATTTTGTTGTTGTTATTGTTGTTGTTGTGCTTGCTGCTTACGTCGTTGAGTACGTCTCTGCCGTTGTATTTGTGTGTGTGTGAGTGAGTTTGTGTGAGTTGCGGCTTGCTTATGTTTTTTTCTTTCGTTTTTCTCTTTTTGTTTTTTTTTTGCTTTTTTATGTGCAGAGAGCGGGCTACGCTCTGCAATTTTTTCCGATTGCGACCGATTTTTTTCGCTGCCACTGCAACTATGTATGTATGTATGTGTGTGTGTGTGTGTGTGTGTGTTCTTGAGCATTTATGTGGGTGTGTGTGTGTGTGTAAGTGTTGTGTGTGTTTGTGTATGTGCTCCTTGCGCCTGGCTGTTTGCTAATCGTTGTCGTCGCAGTCAACGTAGAAGTCGTCGTCGTCTTTTGGCATCATCTTTTATTTGTAATTCGGTTCATCATCATCGTTCATCGTTCTGTCGCATATGTATGTATGTAACTGTATGTCTGAATGTAGTGTGTATGTGTGTGTGTGTGTGTGTGTGTGTGTCTGCACTCGCTCACACGCTGCCGCTGCCGCCGCCGCTGCCGTTGCCTTTTCTTGTATTTTTTTTTCTTTTTTTCTTGATTTTTTCTTTCTTTCTTTGCGCCGCAGCGGCAGCGACGACGGCGACGACGGTCAATGCTGCCAACTTTGCCGTTGCCAGCCATCAGACAACATTTGTACTCGGTGGGTCTTGCTTCGATCGGACACTCGCTCGCCGCCGCCACATTGCTGTAATTATCGCGGATTTGCAACGCAGCTACCGACTGACCGACCGACCGTCTGTCCGCCCGTCCGCCTGCTCGCACGCTTCAGCTCAGCGCCTTCGTCTCTTCGCCGTCATTTTCCAATTGGACAGTATGTCGCCAATTGGAAGAGCGTCCCTTTAATTACCACGAAAGCGGTAAACTTGCAGTTTTGCGAGCAAATCAAATTAAAACTGGCCGACCAACAAAATATAAATAAAATATAAATAAATAAAATAAAATACAAATAAAAAAGGGGCCCAGTTTGTCGTGTACCGTTAGTGTGTCGCCGTAAATGCAATTCACAAATCGCAATTCGCAATCGCTTTTCGCATAGCATCAAGTTCGCGCGCGTATGCACATAAAAACATTTACACACACACACACACACGCAGACACACACACACACACGTGTAAACAAGTGCGAAATCAGCGCAGACTGGCTTCCCCGAATAAGAAGAAACATAATCAAGCAGAAGCAGCAGCAGCGGCAAGAGCAGAATCAGCCGCCGTCCAATAAGAACAAAAGGGCAGACGAAAAGAAATGCCGCGAAACGTATAAAAGATTCAAGCTGGGCAAAGCTTACGTTTTTATTATATTTTTTTTTTGGGCATTACGTATTACAAGTAAAGAGGCATTCCCTTACACGCACACACACACACACACTCGCATACACATACATACGTGTACGTCGCTGACTGCATCAAACACATGTCGCTGCCGCAACATTCCTTTTCGTATGACGTTAACGTCGCTGCTGCTGCCGCTGCTGCTTTGCAAGTTTTTGACATGTGCCTGCCTGCCCGCCTGCCTGTTGTGTGTGTGTGTGAGTGTGACAAGTGCCGCCGCGTGCTGACTGCGCGCTTTACTTTTTATGATTTTTGTATACGTACATATGTTTGTGTGTGTGTATACATTTTGTATTTATTTTATGTGAATTTGCCTTCTATCGCGTTATTCGCGTGTGTTTTGAATTTGCGCGTCGCCCTCCACAATCACAATCGCGTTACGTTACGTTACGGTTTATTGAACTAGGCGCGCTCTATTTGGCTCTTCTTTTTTTGTTCTTTTAATTTTATTTAATAGATGGCGCTCTCTTAATATTTTGCCTTTTCAGCATTTCTGATTATTGTACTCATTAAAAATAATTTTCATTCTCTTGTGCAGCATAAAACAAACCACAAACATAAACAGTGAAAAATCAAAGCAACGTGTTGATAAACATTTTATTCACCATATCAACCAAGAGCACAATAAATAATAATCTTCCATTTCACACTTTGTATTGCTCTTCTTCTGTCTGACAAACACACACACATACACACATACATATACTAACACACTCACTCAACTAATCGCAACGATTGCGTCCTCTTTGCTCTCTCTATCTCTCTTCGTGCGCGTGTTCTTTAAATTACATATTATTGTTTATTATTACAAAAGAAATATATATGTATATATTTTAAAGAGAAATATCTAAAAAAAAAAAGAAAGAAAAGAAACATCAAAGTTTCTTGTGTGCATATTTTCTCTTTTCGTTTGGGTCTCCACACAATCCTCACACATACAACAAAAATAATAATAGTAATAATATTATTGTATGCAATTGATTCCGTCACGTCGCCTACTACAATTTGTCCAACCTACAACAACAACAACAACCACAATAATAATTAATAATCGTTACTACGAAACTGCGATAATAACTAAAGAGAATACAACAACCAACTACTGCGATCATTTAAGGATTACGAATTGTATTGCATAAGGTATGTTTTTTTAAATTGAAACCATAATTTCTCCTGTGCTTAAGGTAATTTCTCTCTTCGAAATGATCTTGTGAAATGATTGACGGGAAATTTCGAATAAATCAGGGAATTTTACTTAATGAGTACAATTTGCCTTAAAACGTTGCCTATCCGCAGGCGCTTTTCAAGTTCAAGTTTTCTACTTACACTTTTTCGATATTCTTTTTCATTTTTTGTTTTCTGTTTTCTGTTTTTTTTTTTTAATATAGCCTTACGCACCTTTCCAGGGGCTTGGCAAATAATCAAATAAATGCTATTAATTAGGACACACACACACATATATAAGCACATGCACACGCACACGCACACACAGCAGAACACACCACACCCTTAATAGCCTCAGAGTGACTGTCTTGCTCTCTCTTGCACGCACAGACATCCGTCCGATGCCCTTATTAGACTCTAGCTCGCTCTCTCGCTCGCTCGCAATTAGCGGCCATCAGAAACAAAACTGAGACATAATAACGGGCAAAAACAAAACACAAAAAATCTTAAAAAAAAACGTGAAAGCCAATGAAACTGAGCGATTTGGTTTGCTGTTATTTTTTCACCTTTATATTTCTTGCTTGGACTGCTTTGGCACACCCAAAATTTACTTGGCCGCTTCATGTTTGTATTTGTATTTGTCGTTGTTGTTTCTGCTGTTTTTCTTAAGGTTTTTCCAATACCCACCAATTGAGTTGGCCTGGTCACTTTTTCAACTTTTTTTTCAGACCCATAATGTGAAAGTTGTGGCCTTAGTGGCCAAAAACTATCATAATGTCAAAATCACACAATGTTTGGCAATATTACAAAAATATATATAGGATGGAAAATGTTCGGGAAGCTTGCCTTTCATTCAGTTCATTCAGCCAAAGCCTATAAGCAGCTTTCTTTAAGTACATTCAATTTGCATACAAATGAGTTTTTAATCATCGTTTCACAATATTCTCGAGCCTTATCCAATTTCAAACTTGATATTTGAATAATTCCTTAAAGTTCCCATTTTCCTTTTTTTTGGTATATCCATTGAGAACAAGAACTATACTTGCAGCCATGCAACATTTTCGCTCCATTTTCCGTCAAATTGAGCAGGATTGAAGGAAAAATAGAAAAGTTGCAAACAATGCTTTCGGTTTGAAGATCGAATTTTCCAAACTCCCACTGAAGTTCGTACAAGGAAACTATTGGGAAAATTTCAACTTTCCAGCTCTTGAGCATTGGGCAAGCAAGATTTTCTTATTCTTTTCCCTCAACTAACCATTTTCCCTCGAATGCATTTTCAAGCATTCGACATATGCCAATTGTAGTGTGCTTTTTTCGTACTAAAACTGATGCTGATACTGCAAATTAATCAATATACATACATACATACATACAGATATATGTACATGTGTATGGGCAAAAGTGCAGTGCTGCAAAACACCAAAAAAAAAATGAAGTTCATCAAGAAACAGCAAAGTTTTTCCAAAGTGCCTTCCAGCCAACTGGCGGCAACAGCTGCCGGAGAAAAACTTGAAAAACTAACTAAAGAGAGGAGAATAGCATTTGTATACATAATTTTTGGCAATTGAGCACAAATAAACTTTAGATATACTCTGACTATATACCCCGTAATCTTTACTTGCCGAATGTCTAAAGCTGAATCTGAAGCTGAAGTATCAGTAGAAGTATTCTCATTTTTCTGCAAAAATATTCCTAAAAAACAGATTTTAACAAAATAGTCCCAACAAGTTTATAGACGAAAGTTTACACAAATCTTCAGGCTCGATCGATTCAAATTGATATTGCAAAATCATTTTCAGCATTTGCCAAAACATTTTCTTGACAATTTTCAAACATGGTTTAGATCAGTGGTCTCGTAAAAGCCATAAAAAGTTAAGTATTTACAAAAAATACACATATAAACATAATATAAAATATATATAAACATGTATATATATATAATTTATCTTACTTTTGCAAAAAGGGAAAACTTTCGTTTTCAATATCAAAATGAACGTGGAAAATATGTTTTGGTTTTCTTTATCAAAATAAATGTTTGACAATGATTGCGATTATTATTTATATAGACAGGTGCAAATGAAGGTTAATAAATGTGACAAAAAAGTATCTCAAGACTGAAAATACCCTAAGCAGTTGCAGCTGCTATCTCTGTTTATGCTGCTTGTGTGTTGCAAGTGTCTCCGATGCATCATATAAAAGATTTCGTAATCGTATCTGCTATTTATAGTTAGACTCCACTGAGCTGAGTTACTTATTGTGCAGGGTGTTTGCCAGTCGAGCAAGCCTCTTTAAATCGTTTACACTTAACTGCATTTCTTAGCTTGATTTTTCAACTCTATTCTTAGGTGCATTCTGGGCTAAATGAAGCTTGTCTTAAGATTACAGGGTAGGCAACTCGCTAGAACAAATCAAATGATCACCAACAACAACAACAATGACAACTGCAACTGCAACAGCAACAATAACAACAACAACCAATTGTAGAAAACAAAAACATGAAAAGGCAATGGCTTTTTGAAATGCCGCAGAGCCAAACCAAAATCGGTTTGTCTGAGCTGACATGAATTGACATGAACGAGCCTGTCCCTGCTGCAAAAGAGGCGGCGTGAAGCAGGGGCGGGGGTGGTGGGTGGGGGATTCGCGTGTAGGGTCGGGTCAGATCTGGGGCTTTCTAGTGCGGCCACAGCTGTGCACAAGCAAAACTATGCAACAACAACACACAACAATAGCAGCACAAACGCTTGAGTTGAGCAAGAAAAATCAAGCCGGGTCAAAGGCATATATAGGAGGGGTGTATGGAGGGGCGTGTAGGGGGCGCTGTGCCCAACGATTATGCGCCGGTTGCTCCACAGCTCCACAGCTTTTGTGTATACAATAGCGGGTTATCAAGTCCCAAACAGCGAATGCTCGACTGCCCGGCCCCCAGTCCAGTTCAGTGCGGGTGCATTGTGCCCAGTACCGAATCAACCCACCCCCCACACCACCTCCCAAACACTTCCACTTCCACTCTCCTCGGCTCAGCTCACGCTCCAGTGTGGGTGGGGTGGGCGGCGGGGGTTGCGGCAAAGCGCTTATCACAAGGCCTATTGAGCTGTGCGAATGGAAATGGAACTGAAATTGTGGGCGGTCTGTGTGTGTGTGTGTGTGTGTAGTTGTGGCACATAGGCTGCGGGGGTCTTGGGGGCAGCTTACACTTCAGCACACACACACACACACAGAACTTACACAGATAGCGTAATCAGGTATTTCCGAGGCTGTGATTTTTATATTTTTCAATTTGTTTTCTTTTTGTTTTTTTGTTTTTTTGTTCTTTGCGCTGGCTTGCAACTTGGATTTTATTTTTTTCCCCGTCGTTTTCTGTTTTCTACTACAGCCATGCAGATGAGAGTATTGTAATTTTGTTGTGACGCTGTAACGCATAGAAGAAGAGACGTCATCCCAAGCAGCATATCATATACATATATGTCATATATAAATATCTATTCTTAATCAGAAAGTCAAGTTCATCTGTGAACGAGTATCTCAGTTGTTATTCTGATTCTGATATTTGATATATATATATATACATGCATACATATTGTCTCTTGTACGAAAACTTACCGAAATGGATATATATCCATTTATATATCGCCTCATCTCTTATTGCACACTCAATATTTTTTCATTTATTTTTCTAATACAATTCACACAAAATAGTCCGGGTTTTCTGCTATTTGCTGTTGTAAATAATTGATAAATATTTCACAAAATATGCTTATTAGTTCTGTGAGGGTATCCAGAATTGTTTTGCTTCAGTTGGCTGCAATTTCTGTTATTATTTTCCTTTTGCATTCATTTGCGCTACTTTAATTTCTTTTAGTGCTTAAATGAGTTGCTCGTGGGGGGTGGCTCGTCCAACCCGCCCCCGCCCCGCCCTGTCGCACAGCCTCAGCACCCTCTCGCCTGCCTGCCTTCATTACGGATTTTGTAATGGGCAGCAGGCGAGAGGCAGTCAAATTTATTTAAGAAAATCACAAGAAATGTAAAACAACTGGGCAACGTTTTTCTTTTATTTGTTTTTTCGCTTTTTTTTCGCTTTTTTTTTGTGTATTTTGGATGAGATTTATTCCAACTCCCTGGGCAGAATGTTTTTTTTAAGGGTGGCTTTCTGCTGTAAGTTTTGTGTAAAGGTTTCACTGCGTTCTTGTCCTTTAATCGATCGACTTCGAGACGTTGGCTGGGGGTATCGGATAAGGTGAGTGGGGGACCGGGGGGGGGGGGGGGGGAGGTGTGCGTCCAACAACATCAATCACAGTTTCCTCAGTCGCAGCAAGGTGGCAGCTTCAAAGGCACACACACACACACACAAGCACACTTCTCAAGTATATATTATATATATTCACTTGAGCACTTATAAAAATAAAGTTTTCATTCGCTTTTTTTTCAAGTCTGTCCCGCCTCTAACCATGAATGAAAGCAACATTTGTTTACGCTTGTCGTAGTGATTCAGATTCGACCATAAAATCATCGACAAATTTCAGCAGTGAAACACATCAAAAATGGAATGAAAATTAAATGCAGCAAACAAAGTTTTTTCACCTCATTTCGCGACTTTTGGGTGCGGTTTACCTAAAAAATATGAAAAACACGTATTTAAATCGTCTTCATGAATATTAAACACAAATGCAAACGAACTTTGGATGCCTTGAAAAATACAGAATCTATAAATAACACTGAACAAACCGAATCGAAATAAATATTAATATATTATATAAAATATAAAAAAATATATAATATAAAACAGCACAGAGTAAAAGCTCGTAGAAATAATAATCATAAATCGTTTGCTTACTTTTGTGTATATCCTAAGACAAAGTTTAGTTAATTAATATTATTAAATCACACAGAAATTTGGATTAGATTGTAGCAAGTACTCCACAATCTGGACTGTTGGGCGTTAAATTAATGTACTACAAATGTAATATTTAATGTTATTTATTATCTGCTAAAACCAGTTCTATGTTTATGTTATACATTTTAATTCACTGCTATTTTTCATTCATACCTTTACAAATCAATGTTTTATAGCCTTTCAATAGGTTGATTAATGTTTAAATATAATTGCTACATAAAAAAAAAAAAGGATTGTAAGCATATAGCTTATATTAAAATGTGTCAATAATTAACTAAAATCAATTGAATCTTTTGAATCACAGATATTGGCCAAGAGGTAACTATTCAGAATATATATATATATATTATTTGATGAGGTCTGTCTCTTCCAACTATTTCACACAAGGCATAAAAACGTTTAAGAATAGTTGAAGATTTCTGTTTTGATTTGATTTGATGCAAAAGTCTCTGAGTCACGCATTTATCATTAGATATTCCCTGAACCCGAGAGCTGAGTCTGAGTGTTGTCGTTTAGCATTTGAAGCTTGTTATAAACAAAGTTCAGCAGAGTGTTGCAAGAAAGAGAAGAACACACACACACACACACACACAGATACAGATACACACATAGAGCGGACGTCCAACTGTTCAGCTGTCCGTCTGTCTGTCCGTCGTCCGTGTCTGTAGTTCGATGGACAATTGTTAGTTGGTCTATTCTGGCTTGTGTTCACTGCTCAGTTCAGTTCTCAGTTCTCTGTCCGTTGGCTTGGCTTGATTCGGTTTGGTTTCTGCTTTGACCGCTTGGTCATTGCACAAGACAAGCTGGCTGGAGACAGCCAAAGGGTGCTGGGGAGGAGCAGGAGGAGGAGGGGCAGCTCTCTGAGGCAGCTGCGCTAAATGAAGCAAGGCAAAAATGGGGCGCAAGAAAAAAATAAAAATAAAACGCAAACCTTTTTTTCTACACACACACACATTAGTATATATATATATATATGCATATATAGAATACATATATATATATGTATAACTGTATCTACATTTCGAGCTGAAAACAACACAAATGTAATCTATATCTTTTTTGCCAGCAACAACAATTTAAACGTAGCAAAAGAACCAACCAGAGAAAAAAAAATGTCGACGTTAGTCTGAAGGGGCGGGGGTGGGTGGTGTGTGGATTCAATGGGGGGCAGGGCTGAGTGGGCGGGTCCTCACGAAATCACTGGGTGTGCCCCGAGACGCGACGCTCAGTGGCATGGGATTAGTTGAGAAATAAAAATCCACCCAAGCCCCAAGCCCCGAGCAACAACCAACAACCAACCAACACACAAAATCGACGAAAAAACTGCTGATGAGTTGAAATGTACCCAAAGAAAAAAAAAAACACAACCAAAAACCAAAAAAAAAATCGGTTATTTAGTAGGTGTGTGTGGGTGGCATGGGTCGCATTTTTCTCGCTCTGTTTCTCTTCTCGTTGTTTGCTTTCATCTTCTCTCTCGCTCTCGCTCTCTCTCTCTCTCTCTCTCTTTCTCTCAATTTTTTTTTCTGCACTAAAGAGAAATTAAAACGAGGGATTTTTCCATTTGGCGGCGCTTAGGAGTTTGTTTGATATTTTTTTTTTTCGCTTTTGGGTTTTGGTTTACTCCTTTTGGCCCAAGCTTCTGACTTTTATGTAATTATATAGCATTGTTCAATGAATGCGGCAGTTGTCTGTACAAGTGGGCGGGGCTGGTGGGTGGAATATGTATTGTGCACAGACGCCATCAATATACCAAGACAATACTTGACAAATGCAATCGGTTGCCCGTAAATCAAATGGGGAATTGAGAAAACTACAAAAATTAAACGGAAGAAGGCAGAAAGAGTTCAGCCTCGACTTGTTATAAATATATAATTTTAAGTTTAAGTTTTAATTACGAACTATGTTCGGCAAATACCAATTAATATTAAGGGCAAGCTTTGTATTCCATCAAACGATGGAGCAAATGCTGGAATGGAATGGAATCTTGAATTGATAGATAGATAGATAAATAGATTATAATAGATATGAATACATTTAGCCTTTATATTTACACATAAATATTATGCATAATAAATAAATAATTAACTTGCAATTCTAGCAGTGAAAAACTATCTTCAATTTCGCTGCATTGTTAAGAAGACGCTTGGGTTCCGAGAAAAACCGAAAAAAAAAATATAAAGTATGAATTTTGTGGTTGTTCGATTTTGACATCAAATTGAGTTTTGAAATATTTGCCAATTGTGTTTAGTCATTTATTGCCTTGCTGGCTATATTAGTGAGTACGGCAAAATAATTGCAAAAAACATTGCAGAACATGTATTGCAAATCAAGTCAGTTTGCATGCCTGCTGTTTTCTGCTGTCTTTTATATGCCACAAGTTGCCGTGCAGCATCTCAGTTGCCACTTCTGTCTGTGGAGGAGGGATTACGAAAATGAGCCACATAATTTTTGTTCCGAGCGGGCGCCTATAAATAGGCAATGTGATATTATGAAAGCGAAAGCGAATCGTCTCTCGACCTACAGCAACAACAAAAGGCACAAGCGGAAAGAAACCTGTAAAAGTTATTTGGAATCAAAATAAACGAGTCGAAAACGAAAAATCCAACATAACAAAAAGACACACATACAAACATACACACATACGAGACGGCGGCAAAGATAGAAAACGTGAACAAGAATCAGCTGCAGCAGCAGCAGCAGAATCAGCAGAAGCAGCAGCAGCAAAAGTAGCAGGAGCAGCTGTAGCTGTAGCTGTAGCTAAAGTAAAGTAACGTAACGTAATGTAAAGCAACTGGCAAAGTGGCAAAATGGCAAAGTGAAAGACGCGAAACTCGCTCATGTGACCGAGCGACCGAGTAATAAAATAGCAAAAAGCGACAGAGACGCTAACGCCGGCAGCGGCAGTGGCAGTGGCAGCGGCAGCAGTATCAGCAGCAGCGGCAGCGACTGTGGCGTTGCGCAATGTAAATAAAAGTATAAAACGTGTAAAAGCAGAGTTCAAAAAAAGCGAAAGAGCGCAAAGCGAAAATACACATAACATAACATATAATAATAATAATAAAAATGCCGGCCGCTTTAGCGGCTGATTTCCAGGCAGCCAAACACACACACATACACATATACACACACACATTGTCGAAAAGTTTGCGATTTTTGCTTTGGTTATCCTATCGTCGCATACTATTTTCGTCAGTCAGCTGCTGTCTGTCTTCGCTCTCTTCGCTCATATGTTTTTTACTCGCCGTCGTCTGCTTTGTGCATGTGTGTGTGTGTGTTGAGTATTTTGATAATTCAAACTTCCTCAATGTGCAGCAGAGCGGCGCAGCAGCTGCGACGCGACGCGTCGCGACGACTTCTTTTATTTGCTATGCTATGCTTCTTCACCTACGCGTCGTCATTTTATGTGCTGCTTACGCTGTTGTTGTTCCTTTGCTGCTGCCTCTTTGAGTTTTCATTTCATTCATAGCATCGTTGGCTGTCTTTTATTATTAGGTGAAGTCTTCAAGTTCAAATGTGACGTTTATTGTTGTTGCTGGCTTTGCGTCAGCTGCGAGCAACGGGATCGCAAAATTTAAGTAGATGAAGAAATGGAAAATGGATATGTATGAATGTGTGTATGTTATTGAACAGTTTTGAAGCCATTGGTTTTGACATATACAGAGACAGATGAAGTCATTATCACTGTTTGAGAACAATTGTTTTTGAGCTTTGAGTTATTGTTTTGCAGAACTCTCATTTCTAGCCATACTTCAACTGTTCTTTAAACATGCATAAAAATAAAATGCAATTAGTGAAGAGTTTTAACTTAGAGCTGTATGTTAACTGCTGTTTTTGTTAACCTCAGGATCGTTGAAAGGAAAAAGTGGTTTGTTTTTGCCGCTTAATTCTGTATTCTGTTGTCTGTATTTGTGTAACTCAACTACTGCTTTGTCCTGTTTATCCTGTGGGCAAGTTGGCCACGCAATGTTGCAGTTAAATTAAAAATATGTGGTCTACTTTTAGGTGGCCAGCGAGAAGGGATATTATTGGTTGCCAGATGAGCAGAAGCGCAAAGACAAAGCAAATTTTTAAAGAATTTTTAATTAAAATTCAAGATGAAAGCAACAGCAACAGCGCAGCAGCAGCAGAGCGACATCAACGTCATCGTCGTGTTGTTAGCTGTGCTGTTTTTGTAATTGTGTAAACATGCCGAAAAAAGAAGACGACGTAAGAGCAACAGCGACAAATGTTGCGGTTTACGGTAAAGCTGATGAGTGCGAGTGCGCGCAAAAGCAGTTAGTAAATTGCAAACACACATGCACACACACACACACCGAGCCAGACACCTGCACCATATGCAAAAAAAAAAGATTAACGAAAAACGAAATGAAAGAAAGAATTAAAAGAGAGATTGGGCAGCCTGATGCTGATGGTTGGTCACGTAGCAGTCAGCTTCAACTCTCAAAAGCCAAAGTCCACACAGTGTGCATTTTATTTTTTATTTTTGGCAGAGTGGGAGGGAGATGCCATGCTCTCGTAAGCTACAGCTGCGTAACAAACAAACAAACAAACAAACATGGCGGGCGGCCCCGTTGTCCGCTGTCCGTTGTCCGTTGTGCTTTGTGCGTTGTCTACGGTCGGCGTTGCCATTTAACCTAAACATCATTCACGTACATGGCACGACTGCCAAGCCTTGTTCTTCTTCTACTTCTACTTCTACTTCTACTTCTGCTACTGCTTCTGTTATTTCTTGCAACTACTGCTAATGCTGCTGCTGCTGCTTCTGCTTCTTTCTTTTCCTCTTTTTATGCTATGTATGCAGGCAGAGCAACGCCCAATTGCTCAAATGGCTGCAACTGGGGCCTCAGCGCCGCTGCTGCTGCTGCTGCTGCTGCTCTTGTTGTTGTTGTGTATAACTGTAAATGTAACTGTAGCCGTAGCTGTAGCCGTAGCTGTGTAGCTGTGAAGCTGTGTTACTCTTGGGTCCCCGCATACAGCATCGCAGCGCAGGTTGAGCTTGAAGCTCGCCTGACGTTTCATTTCCGTAACTCAAATGTTGGCTTTTTGTTGTTGTTGTTGCTATTTGTGCAGCTGCTGCCGCCGCTGCTACTGTTTGTTGTTTGTTGCACAGAGGAGACACTTTATAGCCGGTGAATTTTCATTTACTTCCGTGCCCAGGCAATTTTTTTGTCCTTTCCTTTTCTATTCTTTTATTTTGTACCCTGTAAACCTTTTTCAAAAATGCTTATTGTTGCTGACTGCAACAAACAAAAAAAATGCCTTGATTCTAAAAATATATATAAAATAAATATATATATATAAGATAATTACTGAAACTAGAGTAAAAGGGATTAGTATATTTATATTGGGTCTGATTTAGGTCTGTGATTCATCAGTTTAACTTATTCCATTGCTGTAATTTTAATTGATTGAGCATACGCCCCATAGCCCATATAGCCATATAGAATTTCACTCGATTTAGTCATAGATGATGACTAGTTTTATAGAAATTAATTGCAATTACTCAGAATATTTATTTAGTTTCGTATTGGAAGAATAATATGATATATTAATTTTGCTTAGTCAGCTTCTTGCTTGCCTTAAAATGATTTATATTTGGTTTCTATCAATCTAAAGATCTATGTGAATTGCTCCTTTCAAAGCAGATTTTAGTTACAAGTTGTTTTTTTATACCAAATCTGAAGATTATTGTTTTGCTTTGAAGTTCGTTGAAAGATCTGCAAGTGCATTGAAACTTTGCCATCTCCCAGCTGGAATATCTATTGTCGTTTCGTTCAGCTAGACTGGGAACTATTGTGGCACTGAGGCCGGAACACAATCATCATCAACATTGGCATCATCGTCATGCATGATGATGATGATGATGATTATGATCATTAGAACTTTGCTGTGGCAGTTGCTTGCCTGCCTTGCCTTGCCTGCCTTGCCTTGCCTTGCCACCCAGCTGACAATCAATGTTTGGTTTAGCTGCAAAAGTATTCCTTTTTGCCAGGCAAAAAACTCCCAGCAAAACAAAACATTGAGTGGCAATAGAAAAAATAGCACGCTGGAAAAAAATGAAATTAATTTCTTTTGTGTTTTGGGGTGGCGGGGGGGTTTGAAGAGGGGTTTCGAGGGGGGTTGACGTCGTCTACGACGTTATTTAGTTGCCGAGAGGTGCTCGCAGCAGCTGGAGGAGCAACGGCATCGACAGCAACTCCAGTGTTCATTTCCGGCAGTCAAAGCTGCGTCCTGTGTGCGTCCCTCCCCCCGTGCCCCTCTGCTGCCCTCACCTAGCCCCTGTCTCTGTGTACAGCAAGGCGGTGCAACACTGCTGGCTCAGGTGCTGCGCATCTCTCTCACTGGCTTGCCTTGGAGTTTGGGTTAGTTGGCATCTTGCGACTACTTCCATTTCCCCTCCCCCTTCCCCTCCTTCCCCTTCCCCTTCCCCTTCTGGCAACCCTGCAACATTCCACTGTTCATTTTGTCGGTCTTTTCGTGTTCCTGCATTTTAGTTTCGTTTTTTTTTATGGCTTTGTATACCCTTGCATAGTGGCATAGGGTATAATAAGTTTGTCACGCAGCATTATTTGAATATTACAATTCATATTTTTATATATCCATTTGTGACCCCCTTTTGCATCTTTAGCTCTACCAGCAACCCCAATTTTTGGCGTGTTTCTATATCTTCCAAGCTTATCACATATTGTTTCGTGTTTATGAACATTACTTTTATCGTTTAAAGATCGAGTTTATATTATATCTATCTATCTATATATATATGTTTTAAGTGTATTCAGATGTGCTCCAATTTTTAACAACAAACAAATCTTCCGTTGCCACTTTTGGTTTGGCTCTGAGTAACTCAATAGTTTGTCACCGTTTTCGGAACTTTGTGTTTATAAAGCACAGGAATACTGGACCCATATTCAACTATACGTTATAGTAATACTATATAGTAATACCATACAACAATAAAATAAAATAAATAAACAAATGTGTTTTACAGCTAACATATAATCGGTCAAAGTGAGTTTCTTCAAGGGTGTTGGGTCTTCGGCAAACATAATCCTACTTCTATCTAGATTTTTTTGGCTTTCCTATTTTTTTGTTTCTGTTTTTTTTTTTTTGTTGTATTTTTGGTCGCATTCTTCTTGGCGTTTGTTCATTTGCCCGCAACTGTATCCATGGCATGCGGCTGGGAGGCGTGGAGGCATTGCACATGCATATTACCCGCCCGCAACACACACACACACCGCACACACACACACACATCACACACACCACGCTCCTCTCACATCCTTGGGGGCCCCCTTCGAATAGCTGTGTATGCTAATGAAGCCCCTTCTTCTTTGGCACTGATGCCTTCAATGGGCAATGGGCCTGGTGTTGGCTCTTGGGTCTCGTCCCGGGCTAAGCCTCCATGCCATTTGGTTCGCTGTGCTAATCCCTGCCACTAAAGACCAAGAACGACAGTGGCCCATCTCTGCAAAAGGGAGTACGCTTCCCGCCCCCTCCCCCGCCCCACCCCTCTTGTTGAGTTACGCTCCTGCGCAGGCTTCGAGGCTCTCGTCCTGCAATCTGCACGCCTTGTTGCGGTATTAGTTTGCTTTACGTGATTTCGTTGCACATCTTTTTTTACTTGCTTCTACGATTTGGTTTTATTTTTTAACTTTTTTGTTTTTTATTCCGCTTCTTCTGCATTCTCACATTTTCTTTGGCGTGCGCTCTATGTACGAGTGTGTGTGTGTGTGTGTGTGTGAAAACCCCATAGATTTAATTACAGTTTTCCTCTCGCAGATAATCGAATTTTTTCTTGCACCAGGTCCACGTCCTGTGTTGCATACAAGTTCCTTTTAATCTGCATGTCGATTTCCTTTGCACAGATTCTTCTCTTTCACTTTGCTTTTTGTCTTTGGTTTTTCTTTTTTTTGTTTTCTTCTGGTATTTCAAACGTTTTTTTTTGTTGTTTTTTTTTTTTTTGACCAAGTTTGCACATAAATTTCAGTCCAGTTGTAATTAAAAACTGCTTTTGAGTCTGCTTCTGCTGCATTTCTTACTCAAAATTAGTTTCCATCTTCGGTTGCGTTTTGGCTCTGGTTTAATCCACAATTTCTAACATCGTTCTGTCATCGCTCCGATTACTTTCCTTTGATGTCATTTCGGATGCGGACTTTTTAATCGACAAAAAAAATATGTGGATTAGTTAAGGTCATCCATTCAATAAATGAAAAAATGAACCATTTCAATTACAGTTTTGGTGAACTGAACTTCTTTGCACAAATTTGAAATTAAAGAGAGAAATGCAATTCCAAAGGATTTTCAGTAGAAACCTTGAGCGCTTGAGGAGCTTCAAGATTTGTCAGAAATCGAACTTGTAGTGAATATTTAAACACAAATTTGTCGTAATAATAAAACGACTTGATCTAAATGAAATATATCTATATACATTGAATCGATATTACGAGGATTGTCTGGCTCTAGTCTTTCCAGAATATACCTACAGCTGCAGACTATGAAATATCACAAAAATAACAATCTGACTTTGTTAGAGGTTTTACTTTCAATAAGCCAAATTCACAACACTTTTGCGTATGTAAATAGAACAATTGAACCCTAAAATATTCAAATTAAAATGATACAATGAAATGATAAATAAATCTCAGTTAGCAAAAATAGGACTACGAAATCTATCAACGCATCTGACTGCATCCACTTCTGCATAGAAAATCATCCAATTAACTGCAATACAAAGGGCCAAAAGCCGACAATCTTATAATCCAACGAGAGATGGTTATTTTTGTATCTTTATTAATTAAATCTATTAAGTACACCTTTGGCGACTAGCCCAGCATTTAATTTGAACTACAATTTGGGGCCAGTGTTCAAAAGCAACTTGAAAAGTTAAAAAAGAGTGCAGAAAATTTAGTTTTGGTTAAGAGTTTTTTTTTGTGGTTAAAGACATGTTGAGCTTTTTACAATATATATATATATATGTGTATATAGTATTTTAAGTGATTTTCATTGCACATTTGTGGCACCTTTTACTAATGACCTCAATTCGTTTTGCTCTCTTTCTATTTTTCTCTTTGACAGGTAAGCAAAAATCGTGACAATGTAAAACGCCCAAATGAAACCAAAAAAAAAAAAAAGCCAACGAAACAAAAAAAAAAGAAAAGAAAAAGAAAAAAGTGCAGCTATGCAAGAAAGTAAAAACTGTAAGTTTCACTGCGATCTGCACACAGATTGAGTCCATATATAATGTATATATATATATATATATATATATATAGTAGCATATATTTATATATAATTTTTTGCCTGTGTAGCCGTGTGGCGTGTTTGAATTCCAATTTTGAGAAATGCCTACCAAAAATGCAAACTGAATCACAATGCAAAAATGTGGATCGGACTTGAATTTCGTGTCAATAATAAAATATATACAAAATATGAGCAAAGCGCACGATGAACGACATTGAAATACCCTGCAAATGGTGCTCGAATAAACAAAATTAAGCTGATATTATTGAATGGGTAAATAAAGTTGAGTTTCGCTGTGGGAAATATTATATATATATATATATATATGTATATATACGTTATATTTATATATATATTTATAGAGAATCTCAGATAATGGAACAAGGAAATTCCTTTCTTAAGGGAGACAAAAAAATATATACAAATATTATTTAACTTTTCGTATTATATTTTATATTAAAGAAGAGATCCTATAATGCAATTATACAAGCACATATTTCTATATAGAAAGAAGTGGCATACAACTTGTAGCAACTGTGTATACCCCTTAAGATGGAGCTCGATCAGAGGACACTCGAACGAAAACAATTGTTGAGTGATGCCGCCGATCAGAGTCTTGAGTTGAGAGTCTTGTTTCCCCGCTTACCCTTAGGCGGCATCAGATCGTGATGCACTCCCCAAAAAGTACGAAATCGTATACAGGTATCGGTATCGCTATCGGTATAGGTATACATATAGGCATATATATATATATATATATGTGTGTGTATATGTGTACGTGTGACTCTGAGGCATTCACTTTATATGATGTTATGGGCGTGTCGCTGCCCTGCTTTGCTTACTTGCCCCTTTTGGCCACTTGCCACACAAGCCAGTTGGCCTCTCTCTGTCTCCCTCTCTCTCTCTCTCTCTCACTCTCTCTGCTCTCTTTCGCTCTCAACACTCGAACTGGTATCATTTTTGATTTTGGCTTGCACGATTGTCGAATCGGTCGACGGGAATGGTTCGTCTGTCGTTTTGTCAGTTTCCTGGAATCGCCCGAGCCAATTGACTTTTGTTGTTGCTGTTGTTGTTGTTGTTGTCTTTATGTTCTGGGCTCCTGAACACATGTACTATGCCACTTCATGTATTTGGTATGTTCTTGTTCTTTAATTCTGGTTCTGGCTCTGTGTGTCAGTGTTTGTTTGTCTGCCAAAAACAAAAACTGAGACACAAAAAAACTTACCAACTGTTGTCGACTTGCCAGCGATGGCAGACTGCCGATGTTTTTGTGACAAAAGCCCAAAAATTGCCTCTTCAATCATAGCCAGAAACACATTTAAAATATTGCATTTCTGTAAGCCAAATATAAACTATATTAATCGATTTCAAGGGGGAACAGTTTGACAAACACTGCTGCATCTTCTTGTCAATTCTTGTGTATGCTCATTAAACGATATATTTAAGATAAAGAACAGTTAATTACATTTGTACATAGATACAAATACTTTAATTTAACCAAATTTCATAAAGCTGCTATTCATCTAAGTATATCTTGGAATATAACATTGGAACGATCAATTTGTCGCTGCTTTTTTTTATAATTTTAATTTTGAGAATTAAATGATTGAAAATGAGTTCGTGTCACGCACGCATCTCTGGCGTATGGCAACATATCGCAGTACACAAAAAACCTTTACACGATGTGCTAATTGAGTTAGTACTCTTTGAGCCTGCACTCAAAGTAAATGAAATAAAATGTAAAAAAAATATGCTTAAAAAACAAAAGAGACTCATGACTCGTGAGTGGCAATCATTTTGAAATTTCGAAGTAGCCACAGGCAAACCTGCAAACTTGTCCACAGTATTTTGTGTCTATTTGGCAAGTTTGTGGTAAATAACACCCCCAATATAGGCAACCCCCCTCATCCACTGGCAACATATTGTTAAATGGGCTTAGGGCTGCTGCACACCAAAACGATAAGCAGTTTGTTAGTTGTTGCAGTTGTTGCTGTTGCTGTTGCAGTTGCAGTTGCATGCTTTGTGCTCAATTCCGCATATGGCATCGAAAACCGATAATTACCAAAGCCAGTTCAACACACACACACACACACTCAGCGTAATCTCTCCCCACTGAGTGTGTGTGTGTGTGTGTGTGTGTGTGTGTGCATTAGTGAGACCTCTACCTGCAGCGGAAGCCTCACAAGAGACAACCACAACAACAACAGCAACATCGAATCGCCTCATTGTTGTTGTTGTTGTTGCTGCTGTTGTTGCTATTCCATTGGCAACAAATTACTCACGCGCAAAAATTGTTGTTGCCATGTTTTTTTCCACACATAATTTCACTATCTGTATGTATATATATATATACACACACATATATATATATATATATATATATATATACAAATACACACATACATATGCATGTGCATATGACGTATGCTTTCTTGTTGCCCTGTGCTATATGTCTATACATACATATATATATATATATATATACATATATATATATATATATATATATATTTGTATGCATATGTATATTGTTTGATTTGTGTATTTGTGCATTGTTGTCCCCCCAATATGCATAAAACCTTTAATTTACCTGTACGTTTGCATTAGGGTTACACAATTTGATCGCAATTATCGAAATGAAATGATTTTGTGTGCTGATCTTCACTGCGAAATATTTAACTGTATTATTATTTATATTTATTTTTATTATTATAAAATGTATATTAATAATTCTTTAACTATTTTCAAGCAATACAATATAAAGAAATAATTAAAGTTTTTTATTAACGATTAACGACATAGTCTGCAAGTTTTCGAAAATAACAAAACAAAGTGGATTACAATTTTAAAGAGGTTTTTGGTTGCATATTCCACTTATGGCAGTGCTGACTTAATCCCATCTTCCCCAGTTGAGTGCATTTAAGAACCAAATCCGTTGATCTTCTAGCACCTTTACACAGCGAAATATTTGTTTCAGCTTACTGAAACACCCTAATGCTGATATTGTGTCTCTTTCGCTCTCCCTCTCTGTGAGTATGAGTATGTGTGTGTGTGTGTGTGTGTGTATTTGTAGCTTAAGCCGCAAAAACGAAGTCAGCCGTCGTCGTCGTCGTCAGTCGCTGCCACCGGCATCGGGCAACGCGGCGGCGACACCGCACCGGCAATGATGACGCCGCCGTTGTCTGTCGGTCTACCTGTTCGCAAAGTTGGACACATTTTCTTTTCTTCTTCCACATCGTCGTCGCTTACCTAAGGGACTCACACATTGACACCCTACCTGTGCATACACACACACACACACACACACAGGCCTTCACTTAGCGAGCGCGAAAGAAACCCATCGACTGGAAGAGACTCTAGCGAGTGAGTGAGTGAGTGAGCGAGCGAGCGAGCGAGCGAACGGGAGAGAGAGTGAGAGAGGGAGAGAAAGTCAAGCCAAGCTGAACGACGAACGAGCCACGCTAAGCTGCTGTTGCCGCTCCGCCGCCGGCGTTAACCAACGACGTCGCCGTCGCCGTCGTCGTCGACGCCAACGTGAACGTGTCGCCGTTGAAAGTCTTCGTCGTTGCCGCCGTCGTCGTCGCCGTCGCCGTCGCCGTTGTCGTCGTCATCATCATCATCGTCAGACGCCGCCGAACAGAAACGAAACGAAAAAAGTTGGGTTTTGGAATTTTTTTGCTCTTGCTCTTCTTTGGTTTTCAGTTCAGTTCGATTTTAATGCACAGTCGCAACGTACGTGTGTTGTACCTGTCTTGTGTCTGCTGCCGTTCCGTCTTCTTCTTCCTCCTCTAGCTCTTGCTCTTGCTCTCCTTCGCGTTGCGTTGCGTCTTTTCGAAAACGTCGTCGCGCGAAAAGACCTACCGAAATACGAAATAAACAAAAAAAAAGAAATAAAAGTGCAAGCAAAAGCAAAATATGCAACGGCTAAAGAAACAACAACAACAACAACAGCAGCAGCAATAACAACAACAACAAGTGTAACTAAAGAAGAAATGGCGCAAGCAATAACAACAAACAAGTGCTAAAGTGCGATCAAAAGAAAGACTCAGAAAGTAAGTTGCTCGTTGCTCTCGTTAACCGTTTTTTTTTTTGGCAATTCTATGCTAAAAATGTGCTAGCTTTTGCGGATATTTACAGGCTCTGGCTGCAGGCTGGCATTTGAGTGAGTACAATTAAGAGAGAGTGTCAAATTAAGAGAGAGAGCTCGAGCGAGCGAGAGAGCGAGCTTTTGTGTAAAGTGCAGAGGGCACTCTCTCTCTTTCTCTCTCTGTTTGTCCACTCTGCACTTGTGTGTGACCCAAACGATCACCGGATGTGTGTCTGTCTGTGCGCTGGCTAATGTGCCGGCCATTTTGTTTCTGGCCTCTCATTAGCTGTGTGACGTTCGCTCTCTTTCCCTCCCTCCCTCCCTCTCTCACTCTCTCACTCTCTCTCGCTCTCTCTGGCGCACACTCTGTTTGTGCTTGCCTCAATTATTGATTGATTAATTATTGCTGACGCGTATGCGTCGTCCGTTTGAACATTCGACCCTTTGCAAACCGGTTCATTGACGCCTCGCTTTGCCTCGACATCGATGTCGACGTCGACGTCTACGTCGCTGTCTGCGCCTGCCCCTGCGCCGGCTCTTCATTGTGGCCTGTGCCTGCGTGTGGCGCACTCTCTCTTTTATATTTGTTGTTTCTTTGATTTTTGTGCCACCTAATCGCTCTCGCCCGTTTTGCTTGTCTGCCCAGCGATGTACAACAAACCCCATCCAATTGCTGATCATCGATTATGCGCACAGCCTGCCCCCTGCCGGCAGATGGCGCTAATATTCTGCCTTTCAGCGCCTGCGCTGCCAGCCTGCTCTCAAAAACCATACACACATTTCAATCAATCAGCCCAGCATAACGGGGTTGCCCCACAACCCCTTTCCCACCATGCCCCATTATTGTTCGCACTCTACTCTTCTCTGGTCATTTGCAATTAACACTTTTGCGTACGTGCCACAGCCAGGCTGCAGCTTAATCAGCCCCAGCTGGCCAAACACAAACTGCTAGCTGCTGCTGCTGCTGCTGCTGCTACTGCTGCTTGCTTTCCAACAGCTTCCAGTGAGCAGGCAACAGTTAAATCTGCAACAGCAGCAACAGCAGCAGCCACACCACAAAGCTAATCAGCGTGCAACGACTTTCTCGTTAAGTTATGTTTGTTTGTAGTTATTTTATTTTTGCTTTGCTTTTCATTTATTTCTTTTTCTTTTTCTGTAATTATTATTTTATAATCAACTTATTAGCTCGCTGTGCACAACTGCCCCTAATGCGTGTTGCTTGCTGCCCCCTTTGGTGTTGCTGCTGCTGCTGTTGCTGCTGCCAATGCTGCTAGACCAATTCAATTAAAAATCTGTAGTGTTGCTTGTGGTTGTTGTTTTCTTTTATGTTCACATTCTATTTCTTATTGAGGTCTTCCCCATCTGTCAGTAGCGCATCCAACTGCCCCCAAAAACATACTGTTTCTTCTATCTCCGCTGTGTGTGTGTGTGTGTGTGTTGCCACTATCATATTGTTTTGCCATTAGCCATTATGAGCTGTCGTAATTAGTCTTGATTTTAATCAAAAATTGCACTTAGTGCGTGCCGTTAATAGTCTCATCTATCAAAAGTTTCGCTATTTATATTATAAATATTATTCATAGCAACATAAATCATCATCATTAACATCAACGTAAAGTGCGTTAAATGATTTCCTGCCCCAAACACAACAACACATTAAACCAGAGATCAGGCAACTGAAGCAGAAGTCAGTTTTTAATTTGTTTTTTTTTTTCAGAATGCATTCTTATAAAAACTTGTCTTTCAAATGCTCTGCTAGTCAGGCGGAATACTCTGGTATCTTGTAGCAGTTACAGCTGATAACAAACTGTGCTTTGACCATTCAAAAATCCTGTCTTTAGCTTTACAATTTCAATAGGCCGATCTTTGAAGAAGATCCCCAGCAAAATTTGTGGCCTTATCGATATACAATGATCGATGTTATCGATTTCATGCTTCAACAGTGGCCTAGAAGGGCATTATTCCCAGCTTCCTCTGTCCCAATATACTCTTATATAATAATTCTCACACATTTTCCAGCGATTGTTGAGGCACCTATTGGCAAACATTCCATGGATAAATATGAAATATATGCGTATCTCATATGCCACGCACAATTTGGTTATCGTTCCAAAAAACATAAAACATATTTGTTTTTCTCAAGATTCCGAAATTCTTTTGCATTGATTATGCAAATGGGGAATATTGAGTTTATCGCCGAGTTCTGCTACTCTCAGTTCTTATCAGTGTTTCGCTGCCAGAGCCAATCATCAGTTGTGAAGTAAACCAGATACACACAAACATATATATATATATATATATATATGATATATATGTGTATGTATGTGTATACCCCTATTATATTTCGATAATCATTTTTGTGTATGCCCCGAAACCAAAATGAGCTCATCCAAAAACCCGTCCCCCATCCCCCCATCCCGCCACCCCTGTCCCCTGGCCCGTCACGTCCCCGCCGGCATGCGAAATAAATGGCGAGCAGCAAAAGCCAGCAAAAAACGAACCCAGCCAATATTCATGAGATTATGTAATCGTTTTACAATTTCTTTTCGTCGTTGAAACACAAAGATTGTATAATTTTTACGAAATATTTTTGCTTTTAGAGATTGTTGATGTTGATTGGTTTCAATACACATCGATGACTTATAATTAACACTAATTAATCACACCACAAAAGAAAGAAAAATAATACATTTGGCGAAATCTTTGCCCACTTTTTTTTGTTGACACCAGCAACAAACTGAACGGAAAACAAATCAATTTGCAGCAAAAGAGCAAAAAAACATGAAAATGACATACACATGTGTGTGTGTGTGTGTGTGTGTGTGTGTGTGTGTCTCTATTGGCTAGTTAAGGCCTTGAACTTGTCTTTGATCCTGAGTTAAGTTGCTGCAATGATCGTTAACAATTTGAATTCAGTTCTTCATTTAATACAATGATGTTTATTATTTGACTGGGCCCCCACAGTCGGCTCTCATTATATCCAATGGCAACAAACTCATTAGACCTTGAAAATCGTACATATATATATATATATATATATATATATAGTATATATTTTTTTCTTGCTTGCTTGCGGCTCGTTTGGTTTAGGCCGAAAAATTGTAAAGTGACATTCTAGTTGTGCAAGTGCGTAGAATTAATTACCAAAGAAAAAAAATTGAAATAAAAATAAAAGAAATAAAAATAGAATAAAGTGCGGCTCCCATGACAATTAAAGTCAATGGTTCTAGGTATCAGGCTGCCCATATATATATATATATATATACGTGTGTGTGTGTGTGTGTGTGTGTGTGTTGGTAGTTTTAGCCAGGCACATTGACTTCACAATCCGCTTAGAGAGGTGCCAAGCGAGAAAAACAGCCAAAAAGACAACAACCACAAATAGTAGAAGCATCTGTCTGTCTTTTTGGTAGTTTGGGTCTGCTGCTGATTGCGATCGCTTTATAACAAAAAATGACTTTCAATTTTACTTTTTATTGTTTTTTTGTGTTTTTTTTTGTTGTTGTTGTTTGTGTATTGGTGCGCTTGCCACACAGTGTTGTGCGCTTGTGGTTGCAACAGGTTGCGGCTTACACAGCAGGCAGGCGCAGGTAGCCAAAAAGGTAACCTTTTGTCTTGTGTTATTTACACTGTGCAACAGATTGTGGCAGCTCCAACAGATGATACCCTTTTTATGCCTTTTGTATAGAATTTATTGATTGAAACTCCTCGAAATGTGCTCTGTTTGCCAATTAGAATGCGCTATTTGGCAATGGAGTCATCCAATTCACAAAACTGTTTTTTTTATGACAATATGATAATATATATATATAATGTATAGCATATATAATGTGTAACGAAATGGAAAATGGTCTATTCTACTTTCTGAACAATTCAAATTTAATTGCTTTCAAATTCAGCTACTGCTTTGTGTACTATTTTTGTCAGTGTTTGAATATATCGCTACTTGGTAGCATAAATATGAATGTGGCACTGCTTTTGCTACTGCTACCAACTTTAAGAGAGGCAACTGCTAGCAGAGCTAAGCTCCAATTAAATATATATTTCCTTATGTCATTTTTTTATGAGTGAATTCTAATTTCATTTAGCTGCCTCAAACTTAGTTGTTGGCAGTCAGTTGAGTCCAGGTATGCCAGAGTAGTTAGTAGTCGTTGTGGCCTTTGTTGTAGGAATTCTTTCCTGTTCTTTGTTGCCCTACTAATTATACTTTAATGATAGCCAACTGCTGCTCCATTAACCAGTTCAGTTTGTGTCGCATCCTTAAATGTTCTTTTAGGCCAGACTTGCAATTAAGCATGGTCAATTTGTAAACGTGTTGCACAGTGTCGGCTGTGTAGATACACGAGGCACATTAGAAACAGCAGGCGGTGGTCGCATCGATGCCTCTCGATGGCTAGCTGTATTAGCCAAGGAACCTGTTTCGGCCACACGCACATAGCCCAAAAAAAAAAGAAAAAAGAAAAACACGTTTCAGTCTTAGATATGGCCAAGACTGCTGAGGCTAAGGCTAAGGCTCAGGCAGTGGCTGCTGCTGCTGCCGCTGCTGCTGCAGCTTCAAGGTTATATTATATGTTAACAGCAGACGCTCAATTTACGAGCGAGCAGACCTTGACCTTGTTGCCGACAGTTGGCCAACGATCCTATTTCTACCTTTACTACGCCACTTTCAATCCAAGTCCTACTTTGGTTGCACAGCTCCTGCTACAACTATTCTGCGCTGCGCTGCGCTGCTCTGTTCTGGCCTTGTTATTTCTTGCATAATTTATGTCTGGCAAACTAGGTTAACACACACAGACAGACACACGTGTGTGCGAGTGTGTCTAGGCCCTCTTATCAAACTGGCTACAGCACACACACACACACACGCACACACACACTCATACACACATTATGCTCACGTCTTTTGCTTGAGTCGTCTCTCCACCCGCCCCTCGTCGCGCCCCTTTTGAGTAGCCCTTAGCAACTTTTACTTCATTTTTCACTGCTTCTTCTATTCGCGTGCTTCTTTCTTATTTGATTTCCTTGTTATTGTTGCTGTTGTTGTTGCTGTTGCTGCTGCTGCTGTTGTTGTTGCTGCTGCTGCTGCTGCTGTTGTTGTTGCTTTTTCGGACTCCTTTGGCGTAGTTTGGCGCAATTTCAAATTTATGGGCACACTTACCTACATTTAAGTGGATGAGTGGAGCATGTCGCTCGTCGGATAGGGGTAGAGTGTGGCAGGGGGGCAGGGGGGCAGGGTAGGGGTATGTAGACGTTTATTCCTGTTGCTTGAAACGAGTTTTTCCTACACTTGCTTTTCACATCTCCTTTCTTGTTGTGTGTGTGTGTGTGTGTGTGTGTGTGTGTGTGTGTGTTGCACATCATCAAACAGGTCGCGTTTTCTTTACCAACATCGTCATCGCTTGCTGTATCTGCTGTTGTTTTTGTTGTTGTTTTTGTTGTTGCTTTTTTTGTTGTCTTCTGTTACTTTTACTTATTTACTTTGCCTTGTCTCGTTTCTCCTTTGCTCTCTCATTTTTCTTTTGCTTTTGCTTTGGCTTTTGCTTTGGCTTTGTCTGCTTCTCTCCCGCATATGTTTACCTTGAATACGTCCTTGAAGATTTGTCTTATTTTCGTTTCGTTTCGTTTCGTTTCGTTTTATATTTTGTTTATAGGTCTCTTTATTGTTGTTGTTGTTGTTGTTGTTGCTCCTCTTGTTGTCGTCTCGTTTGCCTCCTTTTCTTCTCTTTCTTCTTCTTCTGCATTGTCGCCCCGTTTTGGTGTGTTCAGCTGGTTGACTCTGCCTTTAAAGTGGGTCGTCGTCTCGCCGCCTCTGCCTGCCACATCTCTCCACACCCCCTCTGCCCGCCCCGGTCCGTCTCTGCTGTATTCATCTTATTCATAGTTGAAATTCCTGTTGGCATTTTTGCGCGTGTTGCAAGTAAGTTGCTGTTGCGTCTCCGATGGGGACTCTTAATGCCATTTTCTACATATTTCACATTTCTTGCGCCTCAAACTTGTCTAGTCGCTGAAAGAAGTCGCCAAGCTGAAACTAGCTGCTTTTTGCTCTTTGCTCTTGCCATTCTTCTTCTTCTTCTGTTTACCACCTTAATGAAGATACTTGAATATCTGTTTAGTTCCTTGATTTTATTTGGCACATTGCATCTTGGTCATATTCCAGTAATCTGTTTTCCTTCCCAGTTTATCTCTTTTAACCAACATTTAAAAAGAATTCCATTTTGAATGCTTGTAATACATATTAAAAATTGACTCAAAAAACCAAAAAGAATTCCTGGTAATTACTTCCTTCATAATTATCTAGAATTGTACATGCTGAGCATGATGAATATACATATATATATACATATATATATTATGGAATCGGAAATGATTTTTTTAATGCGTTACGCACTTCACTTCAAAATTATAATGCTCTCTGCAAGGTTATAAAAAAAAAACACCTCAATAATATCATAGCCATTACAGATCTGTCCGAAAACATAATAATTATGTTAATTAAAAAAAAGTAATGAAGAAAAACTGCTCGAGTTGCGAGAGTTCGACGGGGAGATACCCTAAACAGGTCATTTTACACATCTTAAATGTTCAAACAAAAGAGTATCTTAAACAGTTAAACAGACAGACAGACAGACAAGCGGATGGGCGGACATGGCTATGTCGACGCGGCTGCTGGTGCTGATCGAGAATATATATACTTTGAGGGTTATTAGGTGCTTGCCTATTTCGCCTTCAAACATTCTACAGGGCATCAAAATATTTTTTATAAAAAGTCCCCCAAAATAGTTGAATTTTCAACAAATAATTCTATTCATTTCCATTCATTTGTTGGCAAGTGGCCCCGCCGAGGCACTCATGAGTTCACTCACTTTATGCGCATGATTACTCAATTGTAGCCGAAAAGAATTAACAACAAATGCTAAAAATAACACTTTTGCCGGTAGTTGTTGTTCTTCTTCTTCTTCTTCTTGTTGTTGCTGTTGTTGTTGTTGTTGACCATAATGTGTAAGCCAACACTTGACTGTTTTGTAGACGGCTTGTAGGGGAGAGGAGAGGAGAGACTTAAGGTGTAGGGTTAAAAACCAGTAACGTTCGTTTCGTTCTGCTCTTGGGTCTTGGGACTTGGCTCTTGGCGTTGGAGCTGTTGTTGTTGTTGTTGGGGTCTGCCGTCTGATTGCTGCCTGTATTATTAACTTGGCTACTTGGCTTGGCTTGGTTTGGCTTGGGTTGGCTTCTCTTTTACGGCCGGCCATAACCATGACTTCTCGACTTGGCTTGAATCGGCTCGGCTCGGCTCGGCTCGACTTGGCTCCGGCTTTGACTTTGGCTAGCTTTGGCTTTGGCTTTGGCGTTGGCTTTGAGGTCAACAAACAGCTGCTGAGCTGGGAAATCGAGTCGAGCCGCCGCCAGCTTTGTGGTTTGCTGAAGTCATGCGTTTTAGCCATAGTCTCTTTACTCTTACACACACACACACACACACACACACCACTGCCAGCCGGCTTCTTAAAACCGGTTCGACGAAAAAAGTTTCTCAAGCGCATGTCTTTTGTGGCCGGCGTTTTTTTCTTCTTCTTCTTGGTTAAGTTTAGTTCGCACGTTTTTTTCCGTATTTTTGATGTGTTTTTTTTTTTTCGTTTTTGTTCGTTTAATTCTCTTTTTTTTCATTTGTGTATTTTGGTTGTAGTTTGACTGATTTCTGGAGCTGAGATCTACAATCTATCGCTTCACAGTTTCCGCTCAGCTTGTTAGCACCAAATTGTATCACAGCAGTCAATTAAATATTATTTTCAACGGAAGTTGAAGATTTCAAATTACATTTATAATGGTCACTTGTGCCAGCTTGATTCTATATATATATATATATTACGCATCGAGCACGATCGATAAATTTGAGGTACTAGCGATTATTATCGCTGGGCACATTTACATTTTAGTTATCGATATAAATTATAAATCTAAATTTGATTAACAATTAACGACAAACATATGCAAACTGAATCAATAGCACATAAACTTTACTCGATTACTTATCGTATAAGTTATCGATATATTAGGCTATCAATGAGCCAAGCTTGTGGGCCAATTAATCGCACTCATCGAGTCTTTTTTTTGTGCTCCGAACAACTGCTTTGCCTGGGTGTCAAAGAATACAATTAACATAATTTACCTACCAATACAACAATACACACACAACACACACACACACACACACACTCAACACACACGAGTGGGAAAGAAGAAGCACATCACGACAGCTTCGCCTGCTCTTCGCCCGTCTTCAGTTTGTAAGTTTTAGCAAAATTGGCAAATTTCGTTGGTTTTGTCGTCAATTTTTGGTTGGTCAACAACAAAGGGGTGTTGGTAGTGGAGCAGAGAAGGAGCAGCGAGGAGGGGTGCTGGGTTCGGTTGGGTTGCTTGGCTTTCATGCCAATTTGTGGGTGTTTTTTATTTTATTTTTATTTTTATGTTGAACTCGTTATAGTAAGCTGTGGCAGTTGTGCGAGTTGCGAAATCGATTTCGTAACAAGCAAAAAGTTTTTGGTTTGGGTTCTGTGGAAATGAATCGCATAGAATCGCATCAGCTTTGACTTTGCCATCGACTTACAACTCTTTTTGGACTTGTAAGCGCTTTGCATACACGATAAGCGGCTGTTGTAATGTTGCATGGTGTTATCAGCTCAGCCACAGGAAGTTTACATTGACAATCAGCAAATGTTCAGCTTATAAAGCGACAAAGCTGCAACCAAACAACAAATAATAATGGTAGCTGCAGATAATATACCCTTGCAGAGACGACCATATCTGAGATGTACGATATAATATGCTGATCACAGTTCAAGATAAATTCCAAAATTATGTATACAAAAAGCAGATAAAATCAAAGAATTTTAGACATGTTTTAATCAATGCTTAATGCTTAATTATTTTACTTCTACATTTATTTAATTTGAATGTTGAAAGAGGCACAGCTATTTCAAGAGTTATCGAGCCTATACTGTTAGCTGCTTAGTGTGCGTTACATCTTAAGTGTATTTCTTATAATACCCGCTCGGCAAAGGGTATAGAAATGTATTTTTGAAAAGCATTTCATTCCAGCTGCGTGCCGTGGATATATGTGGGAATATATCGCATTTAAAAATCAGTAACAAAAAAGAAGAAAAAAGTTCCAATCACTTTTATTTTTTATATATACAATGTCGATAAACAGACAGACATATTTACACACACACACACACATATGTATATATGTGTGTTTTTATATATGTATTTGCTTTGGCGTTGCGTGAGTTTACTTTCAAAAAGAAAGTTTGATGTATAAATAAATATATATACATATATATGTATGTATGTATGTATGTATGTATGCATGCATGTGTTTGTCCAAAAATCTTTTTGGCTGTCTGCAAATCTACAATTTGCAATGCTAAAATCCGCCCTAAACCCCCCCATCCCCCCTTGAAAAAAAAGGAACGCGAGGCGCACACTGCAAAACGGGACGCGAATTCTTATTTTGGGGTTCAGTTTTCAGTCTGTTGTTTTTACATATGTATGTATGTAAATTTATGCATATCTAAGTTTTGGTTTATATATAAGCGATATCCACATCTACATACATATGTCTGTCCGTCGGCACATACAAACTTTATGTGACAGCACACGAGAAACTGTCGTTTCCATATCAGTGCCTTGAAATCTGCATAAATGATGATGATTTTGCTGTTGTTGTTGTTGCTGTTGTTGCTGTTATTTGTTGTTGTTGCTGTTTCTTTCGGCTTTCGTTATTTGAGTTGTTTTGTTTGGTTTTATCCAACTTCTTCTCATAAATGTTAAATATTTTGCATACATATGTCTCCAATGGGCCTCTGAGTTTTGCTCCTCGAATTCTGTTTGTGAGGTCCTCGACGGTTGTTGTTGTTGTTGTTGTTGGCCCCCAAGGGAGGCTTTATTTTGCCTGCTTTGACTCTGAATTTGGAATTTAGCGACAAGTCATTTATTTATTCAGCATTCTTTCATTTTAAATTTGTGTAATTTATTTTATCAGCTTCTTGTTGTCATCGGGTATATTTAGTTTCAGTGAATGAGAATTTTGAGTAAACATTTTATGCATTTACAATTTTTGTTTAGCCTACTTCTTGGCTCTAGCAAGCATATAGGGTATTTCTGCTGTCGATCATATCAAACTTTATTCAGTTTTAATTTGTTGTGCTTTTTCAAGTGCCTGAAAATGTATGTTTTTTTTTTTGATTTTTGCGTAGTTTTTGCTTTATGGAACTTATTTAATTCGGGAGCTTTGTGAATCGCTGGATGCCATTTAGGTTATGGTGAGCAATCCAAATGCATGAAACCATAAAAATGGCAAATTAACCGAAGGCTTTTCTGTGCGAGTATTTGTGTGTTTTGTGTGTGTGTGTGTGTGTGCAAAACCTTTTTTGCCAGTGAAGCCACAAACAGAACAACTACAACACACACACAGGCACACAAACACAGACACACAGACAGAGATAAGCACAAACACATACGCAAACATCAGGCAGGCAGAGCCAGCTTGAAAATGGCACGTTTTGAGGTTCGTCCAAGTCCAATCAAGCAGCGACGGCAACGACGGCGACGGCGTCACTCACTCGACTCGTCGTTGCCGTTGACCGTCGCCGTCGCCGTCGCTGCTGTCGTCGCCGCCCCTTGGGCATGTTCAATAACAGCAGTGGCCTCGGCCTGCGACGCTGCTTCAATCAGCGACGTCGCAGGCAGCCTAGCAATTTATCCAGCCATGCATATTAAGCCTCACGATTTGTATTTGCCTCGACGTCCGTTCGTCTGTCCGTATGTCTCCCCTCTCCCCCCCTCTCTCTCACTCTCTGTCTTTCTCTCACTCGCTTAGCCTGTCTGTCTGTGTGAGTCAGACTGCACTGGCGTTCCCTTTCTACACCTCTTCGCCCCTCTTAATTTGTGTATGCATGATATATGTGTAAGTGTGTGTATGTGTGTGTGTGAGTTCAATTTCAGTTCAGTTCAGCGCCTCCTCACATATACAGACAGATAGACAGACAGACAGACAGACAACAGTTCACATTGAGCTTAATTCTCTTTTATAAGTTTTCAATTCAAACTCGCTTCGTGGTCTTGTCTCTCCACTGCTCTCCTCTGGTATTCAATGAATATGCCATGTGTCCGTCGCTTGTCCGTTGTCCTGTCTAAATGACAAAATGACTGAATGACCGCCACTTCCTGTGGGTGTTTGTTTGGCTGGGAAGTGTCGCTGTTGTTGTTGTTGTTGTTGAGCTTTTGCATATTTTAAGCTTTGCATAATTGAAGCAATCATTTGAAATCGCTGAGAGCGTTTATGAGAATGACTAAATTGATGCAGGCAGGCAGGCAGCCAAACGAATTCTTGTTTTGATTACTCATTTGAATTGTTGTTCCTTTTGAGAAATTTAAATGAAAGTGAGCAGGGGAAAATACTGCATTGCGTTTGTAGATTTAAATATCAATTATCTTAATGACAAAAAGCACAATTAAAGCTTTTGACTTTTCGTTGTTTATTTTATCGAAAGTATGCAGCTCGAATGCAGCTTGAAAATTGAGCATCGCCATCTGCTATGATGCTTATTTCCTGTCTTGCCATCATCGCATCAACAAGTGAGGTCGCAAGCTCAGTTTTACTTACATACTCCTATTCGCTCGCTCACATTGAAGGCCCTTGCTAAGTACTTGCTCCTACTCCCTTGCTCACATTAAAAACAGTAAAATGTTGTTGTTTTTTTTTTTTACCCGTTATTTTACGTGGGAGCGGCGCAGCAGCAGCTGTTATCCATTTAACAGCTGCTTAACATACATTTGTGCTGCTACGTACATGATGTTTCACATTTGTGCATGTGTGTGTGTGTGTATGTGTGTGTGTACGTGTATGTATGTGAATTAAATCGGCACTTGTGCAACTTCTCAGCTCAGCTGCTGGTGTTTGACTCCCCACATGTTGTCTGTTCTCTTTTGTGCTGGGCAACCCCCCCTCATCCCTCACTCATGTTGCTCCTTGGCATGTCTTCCTGTCTAAGAAAGCAGCGTCTTACGTATGTCTGTGCTTCTGCGTGTGTGTGTGTATGTTGTGTGTGTGCCGTCGTTTTCTATATTTTCTTTTGCTCGTAGACAAGGCTATAAAAATTGCTTAGTTCTTAAAGCTTTTTACGCCACGCCTTGTGTGCTGCTGCTGTTGCTGCTGCTGCGTCTGCTTGTCTGGCGCGTAGTTGTTATGGCTGCTTGCTGTTGTCGCCTCTCGCCTCTCTCCTCCTACCTTTCCCCATTCCCCCATTCGGCCAGCTCGCTTCTTGCGTCTTTATCTCATCTTCTCGCATGCGCTTCCCACACGTTATTTGTTTTGTCGACGTCGACGTCAACGTCGTCGTTGTTGTCGCTTTGCTTGTATTTTATTATTATTATTTTTCGCGTTATTCTGTGTTTTGCTCCGCAGTTTCTTTGGAAAAATTCAACTTTTACTTTTTTGTTTTCTTTTATGTATTTGCCTTCTGCCGCTTGCCTGCGTATGTGTTGTGTGTGTGTGTGTGTTTGTTTGACGTTGAGCATTTTTTATGATTATACTTTTTTTTGTGTTGCTTTTTATATATTTTTCATAGCCTCGCTTTTTGTTTTGGTCGTCGCGTTTAACGCTCGCTGCGCTTTGTGCCGCATTTTCTGTGCCGGCAAGTGTTCTCCTTTTCGTTTTTTTTTCTCTTTTTTTTTTAATATTTATTTTGCTTACTCTGTCTCTGTAGTATCGCTGCCTATCAATTTTATGCTTTTTTCTGTTTGAACATTTCTCTCAATATCAAAAGTCGCGTTTTACGTTTACGTTTTACGTAGCGCTTTTGTTTGCGTTACGCTGTTCCCCGCATACACACACACACATACATACGACACTGCCACTTAATTCATTCATACATTTTCACTTCTTGCTGCGTGCATGTGTGTGTGTGTGTGTGTGTGCCGGCCGCTTTCAATCTAAAATTGCGTTTTTTTCCTTTTTGTATGTGTATGTATATATGTGTGTGTATGTGTGCCAACGTTTATTTCGCCAACATTTTCGTTCGTTTGACTTTCTTTATAACTGCTGCTGCTACTGCTGCTGCTTTTGTGTGCCGATGTTTTTATTGCTTCTCATTTTTTATGATTGAAGGTCGTTTGTTGGCGTTACATTGTTTTTGCCTCTCCTTCACACTCATTTCATTGTTTACATTGCTAGTTACATGCTCTTTCAACACTTTGATAAGCATTGTAAAACTGTATGTGTGTGCGTATTATTATTTAATTCATTGAGTTTTAAAGCCTTTCAATTTGTTCAGTCGCTTTGAATACATTTCCTTTTGCAGCTGCCGCCGCTGTTAATTTATTTCAAACATATTCGACCACATACAGCACACGTACACACACATACACACACACTCGTGCAAAGCCCATTAATATGCGTTTGTAGTTTTGTACACCTTTCAACAACAAAACCAGCACATCATAAAGCTTGAAAAAGTTCAATAAACTTTTTGTGCTGCTAGCAGCGAACACGTCGCGTCACCATCATCGACAACTGCTGCTGCTTCTTCTTCTTTTTAATATTTTGCTTGGACAGTCAATCGGCATTAGTTTATTTGAAGCAGTGTCTTCTCTCACCACTCTTTATCGCCTGAAGCACCCGCTGTTGAAAAGCTTCAGTCTTCACTCTTCACTCTCCACTCTCCATTCTCCACTCTTGTATTTAACAATGGTAAATTCGGCTCGCGTGTAATTCTCAATTCGACACTTGATCAATTCCGCAATTTACTTGCACGCTGACTAACTGTTTGTTTGTGTGTTGTGTATTTTATGTTTTCTCAATAGTTTTCCTGGAAATGGCGCATTTTATCTATCTCAGTTGCTGTGCGGAGGGCGTTCTAAGCTGTTGTCTGTGCATTTGGCTTTAATTTAATTAACGTTGACCATCGCATTTTCCCAGGCTAAACACGCACACACACACACAGACAGAACCGCACACACACACACACACACACAGAAAGCTTTCAATTGCTACAATTTTCGTTTTGTCATTAGGATTGATTTCGTTCGTGTTTCTGTGCTTTGGTAATTACAATTGAAATTTTTTGCGTTGCGCTCTCTTTCATGCTCTCTCTCTCACTCACTCGCTCTCTCGCTCGCTCCACCGTGTGTGTGTTATGTGCGAGCTTTGTCGCTCTCACATGTTGGTGTTGGTGTTGGTGTTGGTGTTGTTGATGCGCCATTGCGATCTGCTGAGCAACTGGTTTGGTTCCGCTTTCGAAATAGCTTCAAAAGTTTACACCGTGCAGCACCCCTGGAATTCTTTAAGTATACACGCGCACTCACACACACACACACACACACACACATACACATATAAATATATACATTTACACACCGGCGGCGCTGAAGCCGCTTTGGATTGTCTTAAATTAATTATACATTTTTAACTAATTTGCAAATTTTCTCTTTTCTGTCTCGTTACAGGTAAATATATCGACAACTTCAACAGCAACAACAACAACAACAACACCAACAGCAATAAAACAACAAAATTTGTATAATTGGCTTATGAATTTGACAGTAAAAAATTATGAATTTTGTTATTGGCTTTTGAAAGTCCAACTTTTAACTGTTAGTTTTTTATACACCTGCCAAGGAGACCATAAGCCATATATATATATTCTTGATCAGCATCATTAGCCATGTTTTTGGGTCTTCTATAGCAAATGCCCAGCAAGAGTATTTAATCTAATCATTGGTGTTTTTTTGAGATTGTTGACATTCTTGATTCTATTCTCTGATATTGATTTCGTTTTAGAGCAAGAGTCGGCTATTTATAAGACAGATAACTGATAACCATATCTAAAGAACTAGCTGCTAACCAGATAATAGATATTTTTAAAAGAATATATTCAATATCTATGACGAAACAAGCAGAGTATAATTACGAAAAAAATGTTAGCAATATTGACAACAAAGAGTGGTTTAAATAAACAGAAGAGAACAGTTAATATATATAGATATATACATCTAATAGAGTTGTTAAGCTATAAATGATGGAGTATCAAAATAATGGATTAGGAATAATAGAAAAGGCAATTGAAAGCACTAAATAGACTAATAGACAAATGGACGCCATCTGATAAGTCTCAGCTTGGTGAATATGCAAATTTGTACAAGATTTCCACGATGCCACGCCCACAAACCCGCCCCAACTGTCTAAGAAAAAATTATGTGTGGATTTCAGCAATTTAAGTGAAAAAAGCAGCTCATTTTCATGCAATTATTTTGCCTTATGACAATCCACAATCCACAAGCCAAAAAGCCCGAGCAACCCCTCAACAACCCCCGAAATACACTGCTGGGGGGGGGTCTAAAAAAAGAAATGCGACATCTACTTGAATTTCAATATTGATGTCTTGTAATTTGCTACAAAATCAGCGACAATGGACAGAAACAAAAGCAGACAAAAAAAACAAAAAAAAACTGAAGCATAAATGACAAATGCACGCAACTCTAGAACTCCAAAGGAGCAAAATGGGAGGCAAATGAAGGGGATCCTAAAAAAATGCTAAATGAAATGAAATGAAATTACGGTGTGCTGCTTCATGTTGTGTGCCCCACCCTTTTCTCTGTTTGCCATCTCTTTCTCTATCCCTCTCTCGCTCTCTCTCTCTCTCAGTCTCTCTCTCTCTCTCTCTCTCGGTGCTGCTCTATGTGGCATGGATGCAAATGTTGAAATTTTAAACCCTTGAATGTGGCCATTGTCTCTGATAGGTCTGTGCCTGGGCAGGGTTCCTAGGAACCTCTTGCAGCCCATATTTATCTACACTTCGCCTCCCCACCTCCCTCCCCCCGCCTTGCTGGGTACCTTCACCACAGCCGTTGCCCATTTGCCAACTGGGCTGTAAGTAAGCGCTTTTAACTATATATTTGTTTTTTGTTTTGTTTTGTTTTGTTCTTTTTTTTTCTGTCCCACGGTTTTTTCATTATATTTTGTTTTGTCTTCGTTTTTCTCATTTGTCTGCCCGCGATTTTCTCTATTCATTGTTTTTCCTGCTATTTTTTTAATTGTATTTAGTTACATTGGTAATTATTGATTTTGAAGTGTACAGTTTTGCCCTTTGTCGAAGGCAGATGCAATTTTTTTTGTTTTTTTTGTATGCTTCACTAATTAAAAACTTGTAAAATAGAGCAGCGGATGCAACAATTATATAGATTCCTGATCAACAACATAGCTTGAGTGTCCTCATGCGAAACTTGTGCTTATTCAACTGTTTTCAGGGGATTTGTATTGAGTTGGTTTCGTGCTTTTTAGTTGATGGGAGTCTAAATAGCTGCCTGGCTGATGGCATAAATTGATATGTGACTCGAAATCTTTCTTACTAAAAAGATAGCTAAACAGTTTTACCAGTTGTTGGCTATCTGCTAGAAGTGGCAGTAGATATATCTTTTAATTATGACATTCTCAAGTCTTTATATATGAACTTAAGATACTCCTAACTGTCAAACTCGTTCATTTCGATCATGACTTCATCCCTGGATGCATGCCACATTTTTATGTTGTATGTTTTATAAAGTTCCTCAGTCTCTAAAATGCACTTCGAAGACTTCAGGCCTCTCTAAGATTATCAAATATTATTATATATTATTAGATATTATTATTGTTTAACACTGATTATAAATTAGTGATAGTTTTTTCATTAGCTTAGATAATGCCAGGTGTCGCTAGTAGTTGGATAGATTTTTCGATTAACTCTGAGCCTTTTTGCTTGCCGTTGCCATTTGGTTAGTAGTTGTGCATCAGTCTCGATCATTGGTTGGTTGGCTTGCCCAGTTGCTGCTGGCTGCATTTATGGTTTGGACCGTTTATTGCCTTTGGTCAAGTCTTGACAGTTGCTGCATGCTGCAAGCTGCACTTTCCCCTCGCCACCAAACTGTTTGACATCAAACTGCTTGCAGTCATCCATTTTTTTTTTTAATATGCCGCAGTTTCCTCGCTTAGCTTGGCTTGGCTTGGCAGCTGTGTTTGTTGGCTTTTGTTTCTGCTGTCAGCTGTGCTCGGCGGCGCTCGGTTTTCAATTATGTGTGCTCGGTTCCTGTGTGTGTTGTGTGTGTGTTGTGGGTTGGCTTTGTGCTTGTCCTCGCCAGAATATGTCCGGCTCCGACTTGTTGTCTGCTTTGGCTTTGGCTTTGGCTTTGCTTTGGCTTGGTCATTGTGTGTGCCATTTGTGCTATATATCACTCATACGCAGCGTTGACGCTTCATTTTCATGCACTAATTGCGTTAGAATTTCAATGGAAATTTGTGGCAAGCAACTGCTTGGTCTTCGCATCCCCATACCCCATATCCCTGCCCCTGCTCTGCTCCCCTCTCTCCCCCGCTCTGTTTGCCCCTCTGGCATTTCTCATCTGTCGAAGTTTAACCCAAACGAACGCTTTGATTTGACTTTGGTCACATGCAGATTTTTTAATTGGAACTCAGTCTCCGCTCCTTGCCTGCCACTGCTGATAATCGAAGCCCGGACACGAGGCTGGGCTGTGGGCTGTGGGCGTGGCCTGTGCACTGATTTTATATATGTACACTTTTTTTCATCTCTATTTTTGTATTTTTTTTATTTTTTTTTGTTAAGGGGTTGGTTGGCAACTACCATTTGTAACAGTTTTTTTTTTTAACCATTTTGCTGTTCTCCGTTTTTTTTAAGATTTCTTTGCAACCTTTTTTTTTACATTTTGTATATAAACCCAAGTCCAAGTTTCAGTTAAAAATGGAAGAAAAAAACGGCTTTGGCCATTAGAGCTTCAGCGTCGACGTTGACGTCGGCAACGTAATTAAAAACAAGAAATGCTGAACAAGTAGAAAAACAACAGCAACAACAAGCAGAACAACAACAACAACAAGACAAGACTAACGAGAAAAGTAAAAGAAATGTGCCAAGAAACTGGCCAGGCCTTTCTTCTAGCCATCCACCCACCTAGCAATCCTCAACCACCTCCCACTCCCTCCCCCTGCCCCTCCCCCGCCCACGCGCCACTTCTGTTCACAGAGGCCCGCAAATTTATTTAAATTTCGTGCGCCAAACTCTTTTTCGCTGTTCTATTTTCTGATGCCCTTCAATTAAGGAAGAGTTTTATCCTTTTTTGAGGCGTTGTGCGATTCAATGAAAATGGAAATGTTTAACTTGAAATTTATTAAAGTTGAATACAGACTAAAATTGATGAATAACCATAAATGTTTAACCATGGAATGGCCCCTAAATGTTAACAATTATGTGGCTTTGGCTGCTTTTATAAGTTGCAAGTTACCTTTTTGTATTTGTGGAAAATAATTATAACAAAAAAAGGCAAATTGCATTGCGATTTTTGTTTATTTCAAATGAAGTTTCAATTTACACATTGAAAGCAGTTTCTTTTCGTTTATTTCGTTTATTTCTTTTTGTCCCTAGACGCGTAGAATATTTAAAATGCGACTTGCCACAAGTTCTTTTGCATTTCTTATAATTTGTTTCCCTTTTTTTGTCGTTGTTGTTGTTGTTGTGTGTTTTCTTGTTATTTTTAATAAAGTGGCGAGTGGCGAGCGGTGTACGCAAAAAGGGCCAAGAAAAGTGCGAGTAGCTGCAAAAAATGTTGCGTAAATTTGTTATGTATTTTCATTTTTATTCCCGAACTTTTTTTCTTCCCCCTTTTCTTTTATTTTGTTAACTTAAATAAATAAATAAGGCGCTGGGGCCTTCGTCGCGCTGATGAGCCGCAGCAGCAGCAGCGGCAGTGGCAGCCACGACCGCAAAACCCAGCAGCAGCAGCAGCTCTGGCTCCCGCTCCTACTCCTGCAACCCTTCCAAGCAATCATGCATCCTTTACTCGTTTCCCCTGCCCCTGCCCCTGCCCCTTGCCCCTGCCACTGCCCAGCACAACACACCGTCGCGCATTTCCATGCCCCGTACTTCCGTTTCCGGCGCCAGCCATTTGCATCTACAGCAAGAACAACAACCAGCAAAATTTCTTCCATTTATTCGAAGGTTCTGTCTCCCCACTCCGCCCCTGGTCCCGCCCCCAACTTATATATGTACATATATGTATATATACAGATATTTGTGTCGTGTCGAAGAAGAAAAGTTTTTTTCCTGTAAAAGAAAAAACTCACAGCAACTGACAACTGGACTTGCAGTGGTCAGAAGGGGTCAGGGGAAAGGGGGAAAGGGGTGGAAAGGGGTAGAGTTTTGGTGGGGGACTTTGGGTAACTGGGCGTGGGAAGATCAAAAAGGGGTGGTTCTGCCAAACGGGGTACACAAATTTTTCAACCTACTCAATTTTTCGCCTTAATTTCTTTTTTGTTTCTTCGACTGCCAAGGGACACCGCAGCAGGAGGCGAGGCGGTAATAAGAATTTTTTCTTTAGTTCTCTCCGCAGCCGTTTCTCTACCCTCTCAAGCATCCCTTCTCCAAACCCACTCCAACCCACTCCATCCCCTCCTCCTCCTCCCAACCGATTCGCTGGCCAGCCTTCTGTGCGTGTGCGCCGAAGTGTTTTTTCCGTATTTTTAATTTAAAATGCGAAGCATGAGAAATGAAAAAAAATTAAATGCGCTTGGGGTTGAGTGCGGCTCAGAGGCAGCAAATACAAAAAATTATACAAAAAAAAAAAAAGAGGGAAAACAAAACGAGAAGAAATGAAAAGAAAATAAAAGAAAAGAAAAGCATCTCCGTCGCACTGCTTAAAAGAAAAACTTCTGAAGTAAATATTGGCCTGTCCAATTGCTGCGACTGGCTGCCAACTGCAGTGGCCATCAGAGCTCTTCTGCGGGTGGGCAGTGGGCAGTGGGCAGTGGGTGTTCCGCCCAAGGTGGCGGCAGCCGGAGTGCGTCAACTCTGACTAACAGAAAAAAACTGGACCCAGCCCCGTGTTGGCCATGCCAAAAAGAAATCACAGCCCAGGCACAAGCACCAAGGCGCAACGACTATTCCAGGCCAACATTTTTTTTACCTAACTGTCTGTCTGTCTGTTTGTCTGTCTGTCTGTCTGTCTTTTCTTGTACCTGTCTGTTTCTCAGCATGATTCGCAAATGGTACATACAACATTTATGAATGTACACCACGAAGAATTTGATTATCAGAATCAGCTGAAATATAGAGAGAATTTTGGAACAAACTCGAAGAGGAAGTAATTCAATGACAAGAATTTAATGACAAGTATTGAAAATATAGAAGAAAATATATAAAGAGAGAAAATATAGAAAAATGGAGATAGTTATGGAAAGAAATACAAGAGATAAATATATATAGAGCTAGTAAAAATATGGATATATATACATATATATAAATATACATTTGGAAACATATAGGAGAAGTCATAGAAAAGCAAAGGGACGGAATAGCAGTTAGTGGATCGAGATAAATATAGATATATAAAGGAGCATAACTTGAATATGCAAATAATTATTTACTACTGAGTTAGTTTAAAAATAGTCGACAAAAGACTTGAAAGAAATACAAATTGTTGCAGTAAAGAAAAATTAAATGGCTTAAAATTCAAAAAGAAATAATAATATTATTATATAAAATATACAAATCAAATGTCAGATTAAATATAATATCAAAGTCTCAAAAATTGAGAAATTCATGCAGCTTTTTCTCATCTCAGAAATTGATTGCTTGATTTAAATAATGCCTGCCTGAAAAACATGGAAATTTTGCTGATTTGCTTTGTTATCTATTCGATTGTTTTGCAGGGTCTGCTGCGCACCGCGGAACAATTGAAAATCAAGGGTCTCTGTGAGCCGGCTGAGAATGCGGATGATTTAAATGACGCGGCTTTGGCGACAATAACCGTATCGGAGAACATACAGCAGGCGGTTGTTGGCAACATTGTGAATGCGAGCATAGTGCCCGGTGCGCCCTCGCCCACGATCGAGCAGCAGCAGCAGCAGCAGCAGCAGCATCATCAACAGCAGCAGCAGCAGCAACAGCAACAGCAGCAACATCAGCAGGAACATCAGCAGGTGCAACAGCAGCAGCAGCAGCAGCTGGTCAACAGTGCTTTGCTGACACAGCATACGCTTGCAACAAACAGTGGCATACAGTTGGCCAACGCGGCTGGGCAACAGCTGCTGAGCAATACAAGCGGCAGCAGTAGCAGTCTGCAACAGTTGCAGCAGCAGCAGCAGCAGCAGCAGCAGCAACAACAGTTGCAGCCAACGCCGCGTAAATCGCGAGTGCGAAAACGCTCGAAAACGCCTGATTTGCAACTGGGTGGCAACGCCGTCGTTCAACAACCACAGCCGGCTCACCATCAGCAGCAGCAGCAACACAACCAACAGCAACAACAACAGCAGCAACAACAGCAACAGCAACAACAACAGCAACACCAACAACACCAACAACAACATCATCATCCGCAAACGATACTCATCCAGGGACAGAATCAGACATCGATCGTGAGTCTACAGCAGACGGCAGACGGCAATTATATACCCGTTGGTTCCGCTGGCGACGATTCCGATAGCGATAATAAGCCGCAAAAGATTTGCAAGACAGAGCAATCGGTGGCCTCGCCGGCATCCAACTCGTCCACATCGAATAATGCAGCGGGCGTGAGCGGCCAGGCGATTGTGACACAAATTGTAGTAGCGCGCGACGGAAAAGATAAAAATATGACTAGTTTAGGCATGGGCATGGTAAGTGTCGCCACAGCGAATCCCAAGCACTGTGTCGCGTCTCTCTCTCTCTCTCACTCACTCACTCACTCACTACTCACTCGCACATACTGACACACACACACACACACACACACACACACAGAAGCACACACAACACACACACACACACACACACACAGCAACACACACTACTCTCTGCGGTGGTGTGGTGTCAGTGAGTCGTCTGTGTCTCTCTTTCAATCTCTGCTGCACATCATCATTGAGCTATGTCTAACATATAATATACCCTCCTCTCTCTTCACTTCCTCTCCCCCACTCCTTGGGCCACAATAATTGGCAATTGCAGAACGGCGGTCTGTTGGGCGTGCCCATGGGCTTTCTGGACTTTACACCGGAACCACCAGCACCATCAGCCACACCAGTCACCGTTACGGAACACGTCGATCTATCGTGCAACCCCAGCACCGATACACGCGATCTATCAAGTGAGTTTCGGTAGTGGTAGCCTCTTCCATTATTTATAAAAATTATAAAATATCACAATAACAATAAAAAAATACTTGCTTAAGTTTCAAATCAAAATTATTGCAAATTATATTAGTTTAAGTATTTTATATATACTCGTATATTGAGTCTGCATCAAAAGTTGAAAATACGTATTTTTGAAATGAATTAGAGAAATTGACGCTGTAAGTTTCTGTATTCAAATTCCAACTGTTGTATCTTGGCCAATAATTGTCCGCACAAGTGATAAATAATTATTCCAATTTATATTAGTCTAAGTATTTTATACATATTTATACGTCCGATGCTTAAATCTTATTATAATACTAATGTCGTACTTGAAATAGTCAAATATGCAAAGAACTTTAGATATTCAGCAAAACACGTTTAATTATCAATATATCTTGGCGGCAGATTGTTGTTTTTATTACAAAATTACTTGCATTAATTATTTTCAGAAACTTGAATTGCATTACGAACTATTCAATATAATTACTACTTTGCCTATTTAGAGTCTACATACATACATTTTATAGGTGTGGCTATTAGTCTTGTAAGTAATTAATAAGTGCAAAGATAGATACAACTTTATTATGTCTGAACCCATTAAAAATGGGTAAAAAGGGTATAATGGTTTTGTGCAAACGTATGTAACAGGCAGACTGAAGCGTCTGCGACTCCATAACGTATATATATTCTTGATCAGGGTCAACACCCGAGTCGATATAGCCATGTCCGTCTGTCCGTCCGTCCGTTCGTCTGTAGATCTCGGAGACTATAACAGCTATAGACTACAAATTTGGAATATAGGTTCCCGCATACCAGGCGCAGATCAAGTTTGCTTTATTTTATCGATAACTGTCTCCGTTTTTCGTTTATCGATACATTTCAATTTCCGATAGCAATAAATGCTACAATTTTAAAGCAAGAGTCTTCTAATTAATACATAACATGCATATGCATATTATTGATCAACTGCCCAAATTTCATCAAGATCGGATAAGAAAGAGCCAAGTTATAGTCAAAAAATATATTCTCATATTGATCTCATTTCCATCAGCAGCCGCAAGCATTTTCTATATGCACAAATATGCGAGCGCTTGGATATATATGTATATATATATATATATATTCTTGATCAACATTTAAAGCCGAGTCGATTCGTCTGCACGTCTGTAGGCACAAGCGAATCTCGAATTAGAGAAATTTGGAATGTATTTCCTCGAATACCAGGCACATATTATTGCATATAATTTAATCGATTTATAAGGTTAGTCAGCCAATGTGAAAAGTAGATGATTCCTTCAAAGATCGAGCAACTTTATATGTATTTGATGGTGCGAGAAATACGCAGCTACATTGATAAGCAAGCCTTAGAAATAACATATCGTTGTTAATAATAGTTATTTAATTATCCCAAGTGCAAACAGGTTTACGATATATTTCGAGTCCATCTCGGTGGCATGTGTTATACAAGCGAGTAACGTATAATTTCTATTTGCTTGCAGATCCCACCGAACCGCTCGACATTGACAATCATTTGGCTCAGCAAATCCATCGGCTCGATCAATCTCCCATGCACTCAATAGCGCATCATCATGCAACCGGCGACGAGAGCAACTCGAATCTGGTGCAGCATATCAAAAGCGAGGTGATTGAGGCCAAACACTTGGCCCATGTACAAGCGCAACAGCAGCAGCAGCAGCAACAACAGCAGCAGCAACAACAACAACAGCAGCAGCAGCAACAGCAACAACAGCAGCAGCAGCAGCAACAACAACAGCAGCAACAACATGCACATCATCATCATCAGTTGCACGCTCAGCAACTGTTGGCCCAGAGTCAGCAGCAGCAGCAGCAGCAACAACAACAGCAGCAGCAACACCAACAGCAGCAGCAGCAGCAGGCGGCGGTACATGCCGCACAGCATGCAGCGCATGCCACGCATGCGGAAATCAGCGGCGCCACTGTCATGGAGATTGATCCGAGCCAGATTAAGAATGAGCCGGGCATGATTATAACGCCAGAGATTGTCAATATGATGTCCACCGGGCATATGGGTAAGTCGATTGCAACTGAAGCGATCTGTTGAACTTGCCACCAACTAACTAACTAACTATTCGATATATTCTGTTGTTGCAGACATGTACAACTCGGATACGAGCGAGGACTCAATGATGATCGCGAACGGTTCGCCGCACGATCAGAATGAGCCGCATTATACGAATTTGGATCAGCAGCACGGCGGACTGGGTGGCAGCGTTTGCGGCCCCAGCGTCGGTGGTGTTGGTGGTGGTGGTGGCGGCATTGGTGGTGGTGGTAGTGCTGGCGAGAAAGGTCAGTTTAATGGTCCCAAAGCTTGGACACAAGATGATATGAATTCAGCTTTAGATGCATTAAAGAATCAAAACATGAGCCTGACGAAAGCATCTGCCATTTATGGCATACCATCAACGACCTTATGGCAGCGAGCACACCGTTTGGGCATCGAAACGCCTAAGAAGGAGGGCGGCACCAAATCGTGGAACGAGGACGCCCTACAAAATGCCTTGGAGGCGTTGCGTTCGGGTCAAATATCGGCGAATAAAGCATCGAAAGCGTTTGGTATTCCCTCATCGACGCTGTACAAGATTGCGCGTCGCGAGGGCATACGGCTGGCGGCGCCATTCAATGCCGCACCAACCACGTGGACACCCGAGGATCTGGAGCGTGCATTGGAGGCGATACGCGCCGGCAATACCTCTGTACAAAAAGCAAGTGCCGAATTCGGCATACCGACAGGTGAGTTCACACAGTTCCCCCACGCCCAAAAACCAGAACGCAGACAACTGTTGCTGCTGCTGTTGCCACTCGTTACTCGTTACTCGTTAGTCGTTACTCGTCGGTCGCTAAGCGCCACTCGCAACTATCTGCATTCGTTATAAACGCGAGTGGCATTCGCTGGTTTTTAACTCGTTAGTTACTCGTTAGAAATGGCTCGTTATTCTTAACATCTACTCGTTACTTATTTTTCTTACTCCCTATCCACATCACTCGTTACTCTGTATTTGCCTTACATGTTGAATAAACTCGTAGCTTTGATACTCCTACTCTGTATTCGCTATAAGTGAAATTTTCTACTCCTTGGATTTTGATCGCAACTCGTACGTTAAATATTTAAATGTTGATTGTACTTGTTGCTTAACGACTTATTATCCATTAGCTTTACGACTTTGCCCGCCGCCCCCTTTTGTTCAAACTGTCTTCAGTTAGTAATTTATGCATTACCCATTCCCAAAATGGGAATTGGAGAACTTTTGCTTTTACTCGCCATTTGTTGCTAATTCATGTACAATTTTTAATGCCAAAGGAACACTTTATGGACGCTGCAAACGGGAGGGCATCGAACTGTCGCGTTCGAATCCAACGCCCTGGTCTGAGGATGCCATGAACGAGGCATTGAACTCAGTGCGGTATGTATGCAAATTGACTGGCTACCAATCAATGGCTTCACATACAACATCAATACAAATCTAATGTACAATTTTCTGTTGCAGCGTTGGTCAAATGTCCATCAACCAGGCGGCCATACACTACAACCTGCCCTACAGTTCGCTCTACGGGCGATTCAAGCGTGGCAAGTACGATGTGGTTGCCAATACCAGTGGCGTCTCGCTGAACAACACCTCGGGCAATACGACCGGCAGCATTGAGATTATCGAGCATAGTCAGGAGAATTCGGTACGCTACTAAAAACAAATCGAACTAGCAAACAAAAGACACACACGCACACACACACACACACTCATATTGAGCATCGATAGAACAGTTAATTATGGAAAGTAATTAGAAATTGCTTGTAACAAAAGATTGTTTAAAGTCTGCTTCCGTAAAATGAATTCCCAATACAAAGTGAGACTTCAAATTGAGGGGTGATTAGAATTTATTATTATTTATGCTGCATTAGCAGAGATCTCTAGTAAATATACCAAATATATATTTATATTTCTCTTTTTGAGAGACTTGCAAAGATTAAGACTGTTCAGCTATGCAAATATTTAAATATATATTAATATTATAAGAACAAGAAATAATGGCTTAGATCTCCAGCAGCTTAACTCTGTTGTGCCGCTCGAGAAACCGCTCTTTCTCCACTCACATGTCAGTAAAAACTCAACTTTCGACTGATTGGCAGCTATATGATATAGGAGTCAGATATAAGATCACCTCCGACCTGTATACGACCCTCAGCAAAGTTAAAGATTGCTCTTAAACTGAGGAACAAGGCTATATCGACTCATTTGTGATCAAGAATATATATATAGAATATATATATAAATAATATGCATTTCGCTTTGTTCAGTCGCCAATAACACTATATATATCACTGATCCCATAAACAATGTATATGTGTGTAATGTAAAATGTGTGTGTGTCTTTGTGTTGAATCATTTGTTGGCACAGCAAGCCACCACCCCAGCCAGCGACTACTACGACACCGACACCGACACCACTGCCAATTTTTGACTAACCAATAACAAATTTATTTATGCAAAGTTGCATATGTTGCAGCAACAGTTCCCGTACAGTCCGTCGCCACATCCGCCGACGCCACAGCATCATAGTACGCCGCAGCATCACAGTTCGCAGCAGGGGCCGCCGACGCCGCAGCATATGCAACAGCATGTGGTGCACATGCAACAGCAGTCGCCACACCAGGCGCACCATCAACAGCAACAGCAACAGCAGCAGCAACAGCAGCAGCAGCACATGCAACAGCAACAGGATGTGGTCACATCAAGCAGCCAAGTGGTGCATGGCCAGCAACAGCAACAGCAGCTTCAGCAGATCTATCAGCATCACGGCACGCCCGAGCGCAGTTGAGAATCACTGCATGCTGCGGCAATGTTAGGCGGCGGCGGCGGCAGCAACAGCAGCGGCAACAACAACAACAACACAGCAGCAACAACAACAATAGTAACAGCAACACCCTTTGCCAGCATCTCGGGACTGGCCAGCGGAACAGCAGCAGCAGCAGCAGTAGCAGCAGCAGCAGCAGCAATGCCACCGTCCACAGCTGGCACCAGCAAACGCAAGAAAGCGTCCAAGCAGAAGCGTTGAGAAAGCGCCGACGGAGCTCGCTCCGACGGAGCCGAAGACGCCATCGATTGCAGCACCAACAATTCCTCCACTGAAGCCGCCACCGCCGCCGACGCCGCCGCCGTCATCAAATTTCGCTTCAACTCGAAGCATTGGAAGCGCAAGCTGAGGCAATTTCATTTGTTAATGTCAAAGCCAGCTTGAGAAAGCTCACAAAAACTGCAGAAGGCAAAAATCAACAAACAAAACAACAACAAAAACAAGAAAAACCAAGAAAAACAAAAACAAAAACAATCAAAATTTAAAGAAATTAATTAAATTTGGAGCATTAATTACACAATTTGAGATGTGTATCAAATGTAAATAATAATCGTATAATGTTAGTTGTATATGAAATATGCTTTATCTACACCACACTCTACACTACACTACACTACACTACACTACACTACACTACACTACACTACACACTACACATAGTTTTCAACTTAACTCGAAATGAAAGGAGCAGGAGTTTGTTAATTATTCAAAGACGTGTGTTTCTTCATATATATATATATATATATATATATGTATATATATATACATATTTTCTTTGATCGAGACATAAGCATTACATAAAATTAAGTAAAAGTGAACATTTTGTAGCAGAATTCTGATAAAAAATATACATTTTTTGTTCTG